>CM028130.1:825282500-825465000 GCA_016271365.2 Neoceratodus forsteri | reverse complement strand
AACTGTGTAACCTAAAAAGGAAAAGGGGAGGGGGAAGGGGAGGAGGGCCCAAAAAAGAAAAGGGGGGAGAGGAGGGAAGGTGAAACAAAGGAATAGAATAGGGACCATAAAATACTAAGATGGCAAAATATTCAAATATCTTGCAGGCATATACATATATACATTATATGCAATATGACCCAGCCTTTCATCTTATTTCTTTAAACATGGTTCTAGTGAAAAATTCTCATTTAATCCAAAGCCATTCCAAGCCCTAGAAGATGCTCCTATTACAAAGGGAGGCATTTTGGCAATTTAAATGTGGGCCTTCATTCGCAAAGTCAAGACTGTCACTTATATCTGTCACTTTGCCAAAGTCAATTTCCCAACAAATGGAAATCTGCCATAGTTACGCCAGTGCACAAAGGGGGGAACAAAACCTCAACAGGAAACTATCGACCAATATCAATACTCCCTCCCCTCTCCAAAGCACTTGAACGAATAGTGGCAGACCAACTCTCTGATTACCTGGACAAATACAATCCTACTTGTAATCAACAGCACGGCTTTAGGAAAGGACATAGTACAACAACAGCCTTACTTGATTTCTCTGAGAAGTCCACTCAGCCCTGGACAAAGGGTGCCAAACAGGTGCAGTCTTTATTGATCTTATAAAAGCTTTCGACACAGTCCATCATGGCCTACTTACCTCCCTACTTACCAGCCTAGGCCTGGCCGAAGGTCCTTGTGCTTGGGTAAAAAGTTACCTGTCCAATCAGTCACAGGCTGTAATAATCTCTAACAAACTCTCCGACTTCAAACCAGTTCTCTCAGGTGTACCACAGGGATCAATTCTTGGCCCGCTCCTCTTTAGCCTGTTCCTTAACTCCCTCCCAGATATCTGCCAGGAGAAAATAATCTTATACGCTGATGATGCTGTAATTCTCTCTTCCCACAAGGATCCAAACTCCCTACGAAAAAGCCTGCAACTTGCTTTCTCTAGTGTTGAAAGGTGGTTCCTGGATAGTAAACTTGTGCTAAACCACAATAAAACAAAAGCCATGCTCTTCTCAATCACCAAAACAAAAATAGGCATACTCCACTCACCATACAAACCTCTGCGGAAATACACTGGACCAAGTAAATACTTTCAAATACCTTGGCATCACTTTTGACCAAGGGCTCACCTTTGCAACCCACAGTGACAACACTCTTGAAAACAGTGAACCAACGTCTTGGAATACTATTCCGTAACAGTCAATTTCTAAATCAAGCGGCATTGAGAATAGCTATACAGAGTTCCATAATCTCAATCATTGACTATGGCCTTATTATTTATGGCTCAGCTACCTCCACTGCTGTAAGGCGTATCTCAATCACTCTAAATAACGGCCTGCCGGTCCTCATGGGGGCTCAAAGACTGACTCACACGTAGGATCTGTACTATGAATCAGGCTGGTTGAACTTATCAAATCGTCTTATTTATCTCACCTGCACAATGGCAAAAAAATCTATCTTGGGACTGACTCCATTATGTATCCAAAACCTACTCCGACCGAATCCTGGCTCATGACCCTCCACCAGATCTGAACGCCAACCTTTCCTGGTTCCCAGATGCTGGACTGCACAGGGACAAAGATCTTTCGAATACAGGGCCCCGACATGGTTCAATGCGCTTAGTCCACCTACTCTATCCTCAACCTCTCTCGAAGCTTTCAAATCCATGCTCTATGCCCACCTCACCACCACTAGCAACTGTGATTGCGCTTAGTTAAAGACTACTACCTCGTGTCCATCCTCACATCTGAGGCCTCTTCCTCCCTGACTAATGAACCCTCTGTACCTCTACTACTTCCTGTCTCCCACCCAAACTCACTCCCCCTTTTTTCTGTCCTCTCTCACTTACTCTCCACTCACCACCTTTCCTCCTCTCTTGCCTCCTTTGGCTCCTAATGATCACCCTCTCCCTGGAAGATTCTTTAACCTCCAAATTGTCTACCCGCTTGAACCTGTTATAACTTGTTTTTCTATGAAACTTAAAAACATTACTGCCTTAAACTGTTAATAGCAAATTTATTATGTAACTTTCCTGTCTGGTTTTACCTGTAATGTGTATCGTGCTTTGTTAAATGTTCTTTGTGATGTGGAACCTTTGTAAAAGAGCCCTGGCTCAAAGGTATTAATTCCTAGACTAATAAACTAAACTAAACTAAACTAAGACTGAACCATACCATCAGTATCATAATCTAACATTAGAAAAAATCTAAAAAGCCTCTACAGATGCAGAATTATGGACAAAGATCCAGACATCCTTTAAGAGCAGAGCTACAATCACCCCCAATGAGCTTGTCGAAAAAATATCCATGCTGGATGTGATCCACATGCTAGTTCAGGCCTAGGGATAAATTAAGGCTGAGACTAACACCAACTGTTACATCAAGGCAGGTTTCCATAAAGAATCCCACAGTTTCAAACTGACCCACCACAAACAGTTGCTCTTGATAACAGGATGGAATCAGAATTTGAGACTTTTATCAGCATTGACAGTGGTGTCCTGTGCTTTGACGACATAACCAAAGATGAGATCACCAAACAAATCCTCAAGTTGGAAGAGGATCCCAAAGATCCCAAACAGGATGAACCTGGACTGGACGTGCCATCATACAATAAAGTGCAGCAGGGCCTCTGAAAACTGCGGTGGTATGTGGAACATAATGAAACATAATGCCATGTACAATGACAGTTACATAGCATTCAACTGGCTAGAGGACTTCTGCACTGCTGCTGCCACTAGAAAAATATGGCAAAGTACAATCACTGACATGTTTGATGCATCCAAAAAATGAAAGATTGAAAAAGAATACATGAAGATGATGTTGTTTTAGCATCACAAAATTACAAAGCCAAAATCACAAAACCACAACACTCCTTCTAGTCTGCATCTGAAAAACTGAGCACTGTACTCTGTATTCTGATACAGGCAGCTTTAAAACCCAGAACAAATCAAATCTTGAAAACTGAGCACTGTAGACTGACAGAAGCAGTTTCAGATCCTGAGCACAAACCACAGCCTGTGCACAAAACCACGGACAAAGCAAATCATGAATATAAATCCCTTTCGTACAGCCCTTCCATGACCCTGATCATAAAAACAAATAATAAAAGTGTCTTACGCACTTTTTATAACCCTCCTGCTGTGCTGATGTAGATAGAGCCTCTGAGCACAATTAATATATGACGCAATACAAAACATAGTGACCTGGATTAGCACATAGCCCACATAAATACATACTTTTTGTTGGTCAAGAGGGTATGCGTCTAAGTGGGAAGCACTGAATTTTTCCAACAGAACTTGCACTTCATTCTATACCCTCTCATAACTGTTTTATTTTTTGTGCATTCTAAATGTTCTGTAGAAAAAGTTATTTTTTTTTGTATGTTTCAAAAATATGCTCAATAACAATTAGATTATGTACAAAAAAATAATGATGGTAACCCTATGTTCAGACTTAGATCTAAGAGCCCTGATCTCTGTTGAGGAATAGGTGAGTATTGATAAATTCAAATGGAGCCCTGGAGGTCCTGTGAAGATTCTCTGGGAACTACCATAGGAACAGGCATTGTGGTATTTCCTTTAAAATACTAGTGCTGGGAGATGATCAAACCCATACAGACAGAAAGAGCATCTGTATAGGAAAAAAGGGGCCCAGCAGGGGGTGGTGGGAACCTGGAAGAATGTGGCAGTGGTAGGGATTTTGGAAGAGGCACTAGAGGATACCTGGAGGAAAGCAGCAATAAAGGGTACCTAGAAATCAGGCCATGGTAGGGAAGAAGGATAACGAAGTTGACAAGGACCATAGCAAAAGGTGGAATGCTGAAATGAGTACCAGGAGAGTCGGGGAAAAAGAGAGACAGAGACAAAAGAGATGCAATGAAACCAGAGAGGTAGATAAGCACAGTAATTGTTATAAAAATGCATTATTAAAAAAATTATAAAGGGCAGTTTTTTCCTTCCAATTTATTCTCTCTCTCACTCTACCTTGTGTACTTTGACTCCTGTTCTCTCTCATGGTTAGTACAAGGAGCACTCCATCTTCCCCTCTGGCATGCTTTCTTGTACTTGGCCACCTCTGACTCAGATCCTCCCAGTGTTGCTGTGCTATGGAGTCCTTTCTCTTCTGTAGCAAAGCTCAACTAACAGTCCGTATGCATTATTGTGCTTTACCAGACCCCAGGAACAACCTTAGGTGACAATGACCTATGAGGAGGGATGATAGCATGTTCACCATCTCGCTGGTGGGTGGAGCTATAGCGTTGTTATCATCACATTTAGTGTTTTTCCCAATTTAAGAATCCTGCCAACCTCCCCAGTAGGGTGGGATAATTGGGAGATGCCTGGTGCTGGATGGTCAAACACAAAATCTATAGCGCCACCACCAGGCCTCATCCTAGACTTCAATAAATAAGCAGCACCAGGGGACACTGTGAGTCCTCCCTGCTATCCTGGGCTCAGGGCATGAACCTGGCTTGCTACAGTAACAGAATGGTTCCCTCACTGCTCAGTGCCTGGGAGCTGGCCCAAAACAGGCAATTTTAAAAATGTCCCCAAAATTAAAATGGGTGATTGCAGGTAAATCTAAATTTGTTAATAGATGTTCTCATCAATAAGGCCCAAACTGCTAAATCCTAAAAATATTAGAGTGAAATTTACAGAGGCTTCTCAGTAATAGCTACACAGAATACAGACGATGCCCAAAAGAAAATAAATCATACAGTGTTGCACACTGTACAATATACTGTTTATTTCACATGAGTAACAAATAAAGAATGAGTTCCTTGTTGGAAAGCTGTAGCTAGTATCTGTATGATTCAAACTCGTCTGATAACTCAAAACTAGTAGCTGATTCTGTAGTAGAGAGCTGAGTTTAATGTATTTAAAGCGCCCATCCACTGCCTGGTGCACTGCTGTGACTGTTACTTCTCAGATAAAACCTTTAACAGCTCAGTTACTTTTTGTAATCTTGAACAGCAAGCTACCAGAAATGCTGCTGCTGTGTTCGTGAGGGTCAGACCTCAAATTTTGAAAAAATCTAAGTGTCAGTCAGTTGCCACCTGCCCTAGCCAGAACTTGCAATTTGGTGGCCCAAAGTGACTACACTTAGTTGGTTAACAGCCTTACCTTCATAAAATAATTTTCCAAACTCTTTTATCCTTGGTGATGCTTTTTTCCAGGCCACCCTAACCCCACTCCTCTTTCCAATCTTTCAGCTACAGTTGACAACCTTATTCCATCTTTTACCTGGCTCTGTTGTCTGCCTTCTGTCTCTTTCAAGCCTTGCTCTTTCTGGACTCTGGCGTACAGTATGTTTCTCTCATCAGCTTGTCACTTTCATGTAGTCTCTGGACTGTTTCAGTTATGGCTTCAAATGTTTCCTGCTCTTTCACTTCTCCTCTTTTGCTTTGTTTTTACTGTCTGTGCTTCTTTCTGCCTTTGTTCTTCTATTTTCTTTTGTCCTAGTTTGTGCTTTTTTTTATATCCTGTTCTCTTGTACTTTCCTTTCTTGCCACTGTGCTCTTGTGCTTTCATGTCTATGTTGTTAGATAAAGTTCTCTATTCTCTGTTGTGCTTTTCTATTTGTACTTTTAGGGTCCTTTGCTCTTGCTTTAATTTCTTACTTCTCTTTTTTTTTATATGCTATCCTCAACTTTGAACTTTTGAATGCCACCTCTCCAATCGCTCACCACTTCATCTTCCTCCCTGATCACATGCCATCTCAGCTGCTTCCTAGGTTGCTGCCTCCTCTGATCCAGATCTCCATTGCTTCCCCCATCATTGCTGCCTCAGTTGCAGGCCTCCACAGCTTTCCTGATTGCTGCCACCTCTGCTGTAAACAGCTACGTCTTCACCAATTGCTGCCACATCTTCTCTGGTCCTCTGTTTTTCCAATTGCATGCCACCTCAACTATTTCTTTGCTTGTGTACCACCAAAAAACTAAGGGGAACCTATCAAATTATTGTGCTGCGATGTGCTTCCAGTGCTTCAAAGTAAGGCTATAGGAAAGTTTTTTTTTATTCTATTACTGTGATGGCCCAGGGTATAGCCAATGCATTGCAGGCCATGGAGTAGGTGGGAAGAGCAGAGAAGGAGGTGGGTAAAGCCACACACACCACCAATGTTCAAGCCAACATTCAGACACAGACAGGAGGACTTAAAAAAAATTAAAGGTATAACAAGTGCAAGAGGCAAGTCCTTGATACCAGTCAGATTTGTAACTGGTAAGAATGATTTCTTCGTAATGTTTTTCCAGTTGCCAGTGCAAAGATTTGAGACCTGGCGAGGGCACTATGACCCTAGGGACCTCTGTAGATAATCTTGAGGTCTGTATCTTTAATTACTAAAGTATTATGGGGCTCAACCATGTTGATGAATAAAGAAGGAAGCATGGAATAAAATGCAGTCTGCAGAATCCTGTGTCTACAGAATAAAGATATTACACTGGCAATGAAAATGGTGCTCTGTTTGTCTCTTATCTTCATCACTATTGAGCACATACACCAAATGAGTAAATAGTAAAGGGTAACTCATTGGTCCAGGTGGATACATACAAGTATCCGGGAGTCTATACTGACTCCCAGCTAAAATATGATTTTTATATCAACCAGTTATGCACCAAGGTTTCTCAGAAACTTGGGGCCCTGAGAAGGCATAAAGTCAGCATGTCTTTAGATACTAGAAGAAAATTAGTTCAATCAGTAATTCTCCCATTAATTGATTATGGAAGTATGGTATATTTGAACACTAATAAATATAATCTCCATAAACTAGATAGGTTGCAATATAAATTAGGCTGATTTATATTAGGTGTTAAGGGTCTAAATTATCACTTCCATCATTGTGATTTACTCTTTCAATTGCAATGGGTCCCCTTAGATGTTAGAAGGGACAGAATTCTGAGCAATTTTGTTTATAAATGTCTCCATGGGTCTGCTCCTACCTATTCAACCAATAAAATGGTCTTAGAAAATACACGTTTTACCTTACATAGTGTAAAGGGAAGAGATTTAAAAGTCCCACTCATAAAAATTAGATATGGCAAAGCAAGATTTGATTATATTGCCTCTAATGCTTGGAATTCTCTGCCCCAGGGGGTCAGAAGTATGCCAACTTTATCAGCATTTAAAACTGCTTTAATGGAGTACTATGTGTTCAAATGTAAATACTTTAAGTGAATGTATTGTCTGGCAGTTTAATTTGCATTTGTACTGTATTTAACCTGTTGTGTAAGTAAGTTCTCGATGAGTGTTGAGACTTTGGTCACTTGTAACTTTGCACATGTATGTTTTGATGAATGTTGAAACTGTTGTTATTTTGTAACCTTGCACTGTTTGCACTTTTGAGCTGAGGATGGCATTGAAAATAGGCTTGCCAAATGCCTTATCCTGAAGAAATATACAAATAAATGAAATGAAATGAGACTGCATTTTTTATTTTCTGTCTGTTTAAGGTGAGTATTTATTTAAAACGTTTTACCAGTAAAAGCATATTGAGCTAAAACAGCTCATTTCCAGATGTGTCCTGAGGGAGGGGATGAGTGTAGTGCAGTAATTAGTTACATCCATTTGGTTACAAAAAATAAAAATGTATTTTACACAATTAAGAGACAGTAAAGTAATCAAGTTATGCAGAACATAGCATCTAAAGAGCAACAATTCAGTCATGTGCAGATGGTAGCAAAAAGCAAGGCAAATAAGTTGCTAATGTATAATATTAGGGAACATTATCTGGGGGATTGATGAACTGTGATTAGGGCAGGAGCAGAAGCGGAGAGAAAGGAATAAGGGGGGCAGATTAAGCACAAACCCACAATCAAAGGCAACTGCATGTGTGAGTAGTGAATTCTCAGAGGACAGATTTTAATGAGTGGGAAGAAAGAGCAGTGTGAATAGCAGGGGAAGGGAGCTCCAAAGTTTGGGGAAGCAGAAGGAGAAAGCAGCTCAGATAGCAGAGGATGTAACTGTGGGAGAGTGAGAGAGTGCAGGCCTAAATTTTGGAGGGAGGAAAGGTAGGAGGGGAGAGAGCCAAGCCAGAATTTGGAGAGGAAGGTGGCACAATTGGTTAGGAACCTGGCATCAAGGGAAGGAAAGGAGTGGGAGGAATATAATGAACAGTGCTGGGTTCTAAGGGAACAGTCCAAAGCAAAATGGCAGAAGGAATGAAAGAGAGGATCCAGACTGGCTAGGGTGTACTTGGGAGCAGCACTGTAGACAACGTCACTATAGCTGAAGATTGGTAGAATAATCTTTGAGATGATCTCTCTGTGGGCAAGATATGGGATACTCATTTTGTTCCTGTAGAGAGCATCTAGTTTAGGGTGAAGCTTCTTGTGGATGGCATCCATATGAACTTAGAAAGTGAGGTGACAACCCAACCAGACTCTGAGGTATTTAAAGGAGACATCCTCAATTGCAACACCATCAAGGGTGTAGAAGGGGGGAAGGGGTGACAGCCTAGCAGGTCTCTGCTTAGTGCCAAAAGTCATGGAGACTATTTTCTTGGCATTGAAGGTCAGCTGATGGGCCTGGAACCAGTGCTGGATGTTGTTGAAATCCAGTTGGAGTTGGGCCCTGAGGTCACAGGCGAAGAAACTGGAGGCATAGAGTACTATGTCATTTGCATTTATGTAAATGGCTGCCGAGTAGCAGGCAGAGGAAAGGTCCACCATATTTACTTGTCTGCGAAAATTTCCACAATCACATCATGATATCCTGCTCTGAAATGGAAAAGTGAGTACTAGTTTAAACACAAACACTAACAAAATTGAAAGGTTTCATTTAAGCTGTTACAACAGTTACTGCACACAGCACAGATGTTTCTAAAATTCTCAGCTCAAAAGCGATGATATCACCTTGTATGTTCATGAATTGATTTACCATTTTGGAGTATTGAAGAAATCATTAGGTTAGGTAATGTAGAAACTGCTGAGTCTGTAATGTTCTACTTGTGAGTCATTATATCCTGAAGTATTTTGTTAAACAGAGTTGAAAGAGATTGAAAGCAAAAATTAAACATGGGTGGCTTTGTTGGCATCATGTAACGTAAATGACTGCAAGTAGATATTAAATACGTGGATAGTATCAGAGGGCTACAATATATTACACTACTACTGCTGTATCCAGCATTATAACATGGCAAGAAAAATTCCTGGGCTCTGATTGGTCAGTGCTGACCTTCAGCAGTGATGTTATCCCAGCACAACATCATGATTGTTCACAAGCAACTAAAAATGTATTTTAAAATGTATTTTTTCATCTCTTTTTTTTTAACAAGCAAGCCAGCTGCTAGTGATCTCATGCAGACCATGCTTGCTCTACCATCCCAGCACCTGACAGTGCTCTTGGAGTTGCTATTAATCCAGCTCTTTGTATTACTCTCTATTATGATTGACTAGTACTGTTGATAAAGCCACATATGTGCTGCCTTGTAATTTACCTCTACTGACATGTAATCTCCTTTATCATTTGAAACAGGGCTGTAATTTACTGATAACGAGGAACCTTTGTAAATGAGCACTTGTGCTCAAAGGTGTACTACCGAACTGAACAAATAAATAAATAAATTAATTGCAATAATACACTCCAGTGCATGTGCTTTGGAGATAACATCACTTCTCGGGTGTTGGACATACTCGATCTGCGATCTCATGCCCGACTGTGAGAGAGCACTAGTACCCTTCCATAACTCTGCTCACTTTGTATGTGTGAAGTCTACTGCAGTAGCATATGTGTCTGACCATGCTATTCTTTTTCTTTCTGGTCTATCCCTCGTTCCTTATTCCAGACTGGCCACCTGGAATGGGACATCTCCTTTCTTGCTAAATCCTTCACTGTCTTTCTGCAGGTGTGGAATTGTGGTGCTCGCCCCCACAAAAGCAACAAACCATAAATAATGCTGGTGCAGCAGTCTGCAGCCTTAAAACATTTATTTATTGAGGCACAGGAATGTCTGCTGCTATTTTGCTTTTTTTTTTCCAGTTTGTTTATATTTTGTTTCTATGAAGAAGAAGAAAGGTATAAGATGTAGTGCACTAACAGTTTAGTACCAGACTAGGTTGGTTGTCCAATCCAAAAGGTTTTGCTGCTAAGTCCAGTGCTTTTCATAGCAATGCTACTAAACAAACAAATGCAACATTAAGTATTTTCTTTAATATATTGTGACTGAGGCTGAGTGAAGTGAGCCATGTAACTACTGCTGTGTGTGCTACTTGCTAGCCTTGCCCTGCCCTCTTTACTAGTTCAAGTTAGAAATTCAGACAATTGTAAACAGAAGTTCAAACATGTTGAAAATGTGTAAGTCACCTGCCTTAGTAACAAGTGTTTGGTCTTCATTTCTAAGACATGAAGTAAGCAGTTCTTACCCAAATAATGAGAAATCCAAGCCTGGTAACAGAGGTGGGTCTGTTTGGGACCTGTTCAGATCCTGCTATGTTCTGCTAGGAGCTAGCCATCCCTCTCCACTCCATTTTATGCTGTGTGTAAGTGTAGGAAGGGTGGAGTCTGATGTGGTCACCTGATGGGTTCCTAGTATAAAAGGAACTCATCCTGTGGAACAGTCAGATTTTGTTGGAGGATCAGTAGGTGCTGGTCCAAAGTGTTAGTCTGCAACTCTTCAGACTAAGATTCTTTTGAATCAGGACAGCTCATTGCTGGAATAGTCCTTGGAAGACTGGAGTATTGTTTTGTTTTTGTATCTTTGTATTTCTTTTCACGCTGCATGTTCGCAAGTTTTATTTAGTTATTTACTTGTCTTTACTTAATAAAAGATTTGGCTTGATAACATTAGCCTTGCCACCTTACTGTGGTCTCAGTGTCCATCATTGCACCCACACCCTTTGACACCGACCACCTGAGGTGTGATGTTACCACTGCATAACACATGCTCTGTCATGTATTATTGCTTAAGGACACAATTAGAGAGTCTTCATTACTACTACTGCCTTATCCAACAGTACAGTTGCAGTCATTTGGGAGACCTCTGGAGACTGAGGTGCTGTCCCATCTGCAGTCACCTCTCTGGACTGCGGGCATAGGTAGCTGGACTCTGGGCTGTGATGGCAAGGGTACAGCAGACCTTCTGTCTTACCCAGGTGGCACCAGGACTACCACCACTCTTTCAGAGGATGCCAAGGAAGAGTGAGAGCGGATGGACCCTAGTGGGCTCCAGGAGGGTGGGTGGTAAGATGCTCACTCCTCCACAAGTACCACTGTGGGGTATCCTGTGATTTTGGTGACTCAAAAATAGCAAGCCTAAAATGAGTGAAGGCAAAAGAGTGCAGTCACAAAGGGTGAGGTGTACAAGTCAGCAATTACCAAAATGGTGACCTATGACTTTTCCCCTCCCCAAATTGCTTCCCCCTCAGAGTTGGTTATTTTAGTAAGGTGCGGGGGTTGTCGCCATTTCGGCGATTGCTGACTTGTACCCCTCACCCTTTGTGGCTGCGCTCTTTTGCCTTCGCTCATTTTGGGCTCACTGTTTTTGAGTTGCCCAAATCACATAGAACCCTGCTGTGGAACTCCTCACTGTGCAGCCAGAATAGGATGACCAAGATGCAGTCCCTAATGCACAGGGAAAGAGGAGGTGGTCCTCAAGAACAGAGGTCCCAAGGTGGGAGGAGAAGGACCTAAGCCTAGGAGGAAGCAGTTGCTAGTAGGGGACTCCACTGTGAGGGGCATAGAGTTCAGAGCTGGTGTGGGAAAGGATTGGGAGGTGAGGTGCCTGAGTGGTGCCTCAGCAGGGAGGGACAGGGAGCAGATTCTATGGATCACTAGGGTAGTTGGAGCTTTGAGGGAGCTGAACATTATTGTCCACCTTGAGAAAAATGACCTTGCTGGAGACAGAGAGAGAGAGAGAGAGAGAGAGAGAGAGAGAGCGAGAGCGAGAGAGAGAGAGAGAGAGAAAGAGTAGGGGTAAGTTCAGGGGAACTCTTGGAAGCTGGGGAAGGGCCTTCAGTAGATAGCATGCATAGTGGTATTTGCCAACTTGCTACCTGTAAAAGGCAGGGGACAGGCAAAGGAAATTCACAGCAGGACCTTTAACAACTGACTGAAAGCATGGTGCATGGAGGAGGGCTTTCACTACATTGGAGACTGGAGTCTGACCTCAGAAGATGGGGGACTTAAGGGAGATGGCCTGCATCTTTCTGGAAAGGGGAACACAGTCTTCTGTGGGAGGTTTAGCTGCTACTCTGATGAGCATTTAAACTAGCCTGGGGGAGGCAGAAAAACCAAGGGAGGAAGTACTTGCCTCCCCCAGATGGCAGAATGATAGAGAAGGAGTGTACAAGGGAGTGACACTACTAGGAGGGCAGCAACAGAGGGAGTCAGTGGTAGGGACAAGGGAGGAGGGGCAAGGGCCACAGATGGAATGGATGAGGATAGCAGAATAAAGGATACAAAGAACAGGGTGGGCCATACAGAGGGTTCAGAAGGAGCAGCAGGTGGTAGTATAGACAAGCAAGGGTGTAAGGCAGGCACTAGGTCATGTCAGCGCCTGTATGGACAATGCTGTCAAAAACAGGACCGTCCATACAGCACTGACAAGAAAAGTGGCAGGATACAATGCCACCAACAAAATCACCACCAGTGGTAGTGATCACAAATGCAGTTCGTGATCATTACCACTAGAAAATTTTATTTTTGCAGGGGCTCTGCCACCCACATGCCCAGCACAGATGACACTACCCCCCCACACCCCCTGTAATTAAAATAATCAACTCCGAGTCGGAGTTGGATTACGGGGGGAAAGTAAAATTGTGGAGACTGGGATTAGAACCCTGGTCTCCACCACCTTTCTGGCTGAGCTGCTCCTGAATTACGACTCCATGCCACAGGAGCAGCTTGGCCAGCTACCTCCATTCATCTGCCCTTGTCTTGTGCTGTAGCACCATGGACAGTGACCAGGGAAGCACTTACTACATGGTGCTGTAATTCCCTTGTCACTGTCCGTGGTAGAGTGGTATAGATGGCGCTGTGTTAGCATGCACTATTCTTAAAGTGCTATTCTAACTGGGTTGGGGAAGAGCACAGGGCATCAGGTGAGGGGAGGTGCAGAAGGCTTGAAGAGCCATGTGTGCTAATGCCAGGAGCCTCATAAACAAAATCTGTGACTTGGAGGCTACCGTGGTAAAGGCTAGTCTGGATCTGGTGGCCATTACATAAATGTGGTGCACCAAGCATCATGAATGTGATATGGCCATCCCAGGCTATGCACTTTTTAGGAGAGACAGGACTGGAAAGGAAGGATGAGGGGTGGCACTATATGTGAGGAAGGGAATAAAAGCAACTGAAGTACAGATACATCAGGATGAGGAGGGACTAGAGGTGCAGTGTGTCATCCTGGAGATGGGTTGTGGGAACACTATCCACACAGGGGTAGTATGCAGACCACCAGCACAGGGGGATGAGCTGGGCAGGTTCCTGGAGGAGGCCATCTTCAGGATGGCAGGGAAGAGGGAGATGCTATTAGTTAGGGATTTTAATCTACTGAATGTGGAGTAGACCCTACCAGCTGCAGCTTCGGCAAGGAGCAGGGCTATCATGGACTCCCTACAGGGAGCATTTCTCAGACAGCTCGTAAAAGAAAGAGTCCATTATCAAACAAGTCTCCTCACCCAAAAAATTAAATTAGGCCTAAACCTCCTTGGAGTTGCTGCATCCCTCTGCTTTGCTCATGTCGCAGCTCACACCCGTTCGGCAAACAAACTGATTTGGGCTGTCCCCAGGGTGACGACCTCACTAGCCCAAAGTTCCTTTTATTACAGAGCACCGATATGGTACAATGAGCTCCCTAAGACCAGTACCTCTATCGCCCTCAAAGACCATATGCTCTCCTCCCGCCCATGCCAGTGCCCCAGTCAGTATGGCTGTGACTTAGCACCACCAACACCCGGCTACCGGGTACTGGCCAGTGCCTGCCCAGCCCTGTCTCAGTGTTAGAGCTGTGATGTTGATGCGAGCAAATGCACATTGACCATCTGTATCACCTATACCTCCTAGAATAAGTCTTGGGCAAAAGTGCCTCTTACCCATCTGCTGTTAATTCTCAATACATGATGTACTGTGTAAATGACAAAATCGGCTTCCTGATAGCTTCTTGTATTTACAGACTACACCCTCCTTACTACCAGAAGTGTACACTGACACTTACTTGCTCCTTAGTCGGACTTCTATAATTATCCTCAGTGTTGTATGAACTGTTCATTTCTTGTGTTTCCTCTACCACATTGTATTACTGTATACTACTTGCTAGCTTGATGCTTTTACTACGTTTGATGTTTTGTGCTTTGATGAGGAGCCTTTATAAATGAGTCTCTGACTCAAAGGTTGTATATCCGGTTTACTCAATAAATAAAAAATAAATAAATAAGAAAGAACCTACAGGAGGTGGGGCAATGTTGAACCTGGTTCTCACAAAGAGGGACAGCGTTGCAAACATCATGGTGGGAGTCCTCTGGGAAACAATGATCACTGTACAATGTGGTTCAACATAAGGAAAGGCGCAGAGATGAATTGCACAAGAAAAAGGGTTCTGGACTTCAGGAGGACAGATTTCAAGGAAATTGAAGAGTGCCTCATGCTTAGAAGGGAAGGAAATCCAGGAAGGGGTGGAGGCACAATGGAGGGGAATATGGGAAGGAATCATTAGGGCAACAAGCTTCTGGATGAAAGAAGTAAGCAAAGGCAGGAGGAAAAGTAGACCACTATGGTTATACAAGGAGGTGGCATTGGCAATAAGGGAAAAGGGGCAGCATTTAAAAGGTACAAAGAAACACAGAGAAGAGGACAGGGAGGTACTGTATACCAGGCCAGGCAGAAGGAAGCAGGAGGGGTGGTTAGAAAAGTTAAGGCACATGTGATGGAAAGGATAGCATGGGAAGTGTGTAAGGGGTTAATACTTTTTTCTGCTACATCAGCGAGAAGAGAAAAGCAAAGGGTGGGAGAATGAGGATAAGAAGGATGGAAGGGGGTTATTCTGCTGAAGGAAATCAGGAAAAAGCAGACATTTTGAACTGGTACTTCTGCTCAGTTTTCACAGTAGAGGAAAGGGGCGGGGGCACCAGACAACAGCAATAACAGAGAAGGAGTTATGGAAACAAGTCCATTTTCCAGGGAAAGAGTATTGAAAGAACTTGTGGCCCTGAAGGAAGATAAGGTTATGGGACCAGATGGTATACATCCCGAGGTACTGAAGTAGCTTAAGGAAGTGCTAGTTGCCTCAATGACAGCCTTGTTCAACTGCTCACTGGAAAAAGGGGTTGTACTGGAGGGCTAGAAAAGGGCTGGCATGGTCTTTGAGTTAGAGCAGCAGCAAGGAGGAATCTAAGAACATAGGCCAGTCAGTCTAACTTCAATGGTGGGGAAGCTAATGGAAACCATTCTAAAAGAGAGACTGGTTGAGTACCTGGAATCCAGTGGGCTGCAAGATTACAGGCAGCATGGCTTCACTGGAGGAAGGTAATGGCATATTAATCTGATAGATTTCTTTTACTGGGTGACCTGGGAAATAGATCAGGGGAGAACAGTGGATGTAGCACCTCAGCAAGGACATAGATAAGGTATAGGCAGTTTGGAGGATGGCAACCAAGATGGCGCAGGGGTTGCAAGGGAAGTTCTATGAGGGGAGACTGAGGGACATCAATATATACATTCTAGAGGACAGAGGAGTGAGTGCTGACATGACAGAGACCTTCAAGAGCCTCAGGAAGTGAGCCTCTTCTGAGGGAGGAAGTGTTCCAGAACTCGGGGGGTTGGGGTTGTGATGAAGTTGGGGGGAGTTCAGGAAGGTTGGAAGAAGTACTTCTTTACTGAAATGGTGGTGGAAGCATAGAACCAACTGCTAGTCAAAATTATGGAGGCTAGACCAGTGAAAGGCCTCAAGCATGTATGGGATAGATATATGGGCATCTTAGTGTAGAAACAGGGAGGGTCCCTGGAGACCAGTTAGGGTCTGCAGAAGTACAATAGTCAGGGAAGACATGGAAAGATTAGGTGGGCCAAGTGGTCCTTTTCTGCCAGTAGTTTCCCTGTTTCTGTTACAGGATCAGAGGGTCACAAGATACTGCACTATTTATGCCTTATCCAGCAGTACAGTGGAAGAGGGTTACTAGATGCTGCAACAAACCTCCAAACTGGGGCACAAAAAAACAAACAAACAAAAAAACAGTTTCTACCAAGATGTCAGCAGCTGAAGCATTTTATTTGAAGCATTTTTAAAAGTACACTTACATCTCACTGAATATGCAGACTGGTGAAACATAATTAAAAGATGTGCTGTGGCAGTAGAAAAGATTGACCCTGTGCTTTGTGGTACAAAATCAGTTTGTCAGGTGATGTGTCATTCAAGGTGCTTCCCTTTTATATTCTATTTAAAAACAAAATGGCATGAGACTAGATGGCCAATCAAATTTCACAAACAAAATGGTTTGGACACCTTGCATATTAAATGGTAAAAGAGCACCCATAAATCATCATGAAACATAAACTATGTAATATTATGAACCCTGCAATGTGAAAATAGGAAAAACACTGACAACTGTCAATGAACCAAAAAAAAAAAAAAATAACTAAAAATGAAATGCATTTTTACAGGGTAATTTAATAAAAACTACAAAATGTCAGCTACGGAAACAGTTGTAAAAAAACATTTTTGGGATAATGTGTCAAAAATCTATATTTTACAAAAATTCCTCAGCACTACTACTGTCATGTCAAGCAGTACACTCTCAGAGATACTGCATTACTACTGCCTTATCCAGAAGAACCCTATCAGAGATACTGCAGTACTACTGTCTTATCCAGAAGAACCCTATCAGAGATACTGCATTACTACTGTCTTATCCAGATGTACCTTATCACAGATACTGCATTACTACTGCTTTATCCAGAAGAACCCGGTCAGAGATGCTGCATCACTACCATCTTATCCAAAAGTACCCTATCAGAGATACTGCTTTACCACTGTCTCATCCAGAAGTACCCTATCAGAGATACTGCATTACTACTGTCTTATCCAAAAGTACCCTGTCAGAGATACTGCATTACTACTGTCTTATCCAGAAGAATGCAGTCAGAGATACTACATTACTACTGCCTTATCCAGATGTACCCTATCAGAGATACTGCATTACTACTGCCTTATCCAAAAGTACCCTATCAGAGATATTGCATTACTACTGTCTTATTCAGAAGAACCCTGTCAGAGATACTGCATTACTACTGTCTTATCCAGAAGAATGCCGTCAGAGATACTGCATTACTACTGTCTTATCCAGATGTACCTTATCACAGATACTGCATTACTACTGCTTTATCCAGAAGTACCCTATCAGAGAAACTGCATTACTACCATCTTATCCAAAAGTACCCTATCAGAGACACTGCATTACTACTTCCTCATCCAGCAGTACAATATTAGAGGGTTACTGGATATTTCATTAGAACTACCATATTCAGCAGTACAGTATCAGAAGTATACCAGATACTAGGTAGATGGAATCCATTCACAGAACACCGGATGGCAGAAGTTAGCCTAGCCACTTCAAGAGAGGAGCAGTTTCTATTAATATGGCCACTGTGAAGCAGGAGTGAACAGAAATGTCTCACATGAACTTCCCTGATATAGGATCTTCCTATATCTCAGCATTTTTTCAGCATATTTAAAAACCTGCTAGAAACTTCAGTCAGTATGCTGTTTGGACTTTATTATCTGTGATTGTTGCTATGAGTGAAGGAACAGCAAATTTTGAAAATAGTGAAAGAAAATGCTAATAACTGCTTGCTAATTAAGATGGCCCATTGACATGGAGAGCTGAGGTGCAGGATGCCTTACCTCCGCCCACTCTGGGGACCCAGGTTTGAGAGCAGACCAGGGTCACTTGGGGGCCATCTGGGGAGTGTAGGATTGAGCATCCTGAGGACTGCGCTCCTCCCCTGGGGAAAGGGGACACTGAGCGCCACAACTTGCCTGCCACAGAGTGGAGGCTGGGACAAGCAGATGTGGGCAGGAAGGGTGATGATGCAACCCACATGTGAGTCAAGATGCACATGCATGGTTGCATCATACACAGTGCTTGGTCGGCAAAAATAGAGGAACTGCCCCAGCCCACTCAGCATTCCCCCCTCCCCACAAGTCCTAAACAACATTACATCCCAGGCCACCCACTAAACATGGCTCTATGTACAGTAAGTGGTGGTTAACCTCTAACTCCAGGAGATGGGTTGTGATGGGGCTGGGGGGATGCCACCAGGACCAGGGATGTCAGAAGATAAACAGGAATAATAACAGAAAACCCGCTTGCTACTTATTGGATAATGATGCCAAAGAAAGAGGAAAATGCATAAAAATCAGTATTGGGAGCTAAGTATAATGCTAAATCTTCTAAGCAGCAGCAGCAGCTGGTGGTTAGTACAGTCAGCACAAGAAGGACAACGTCAGCCCAATTTAAGAATAAAAACACTTCAACTGAGTTTGATAGAAAATAGACTGAATCTCAGGCTGTACTGTTGTCCAAGAATACAATGCAAGCTAAAATGAAAATACAAAAAAAAATCTACTCTGCAAGTAGACTCATAAAATGAAGAGCAAAGCAATGTTGAGGTCTTGAATGAGAGAGCTGAATCTCTGACAGGTCTAAGTGACCGAACTGAAAGTTAGAAAATTCAGGTATTACCTGCAAAATCCAGCAAAATGCCTCTACTGCATAATAAGTCAGACCACAGAAGTGAAGCATTTTTTGCTTCAGAATTACAACCCTGTGATGCCTTAATAAGGGTTGAAGAGATGGAAAGCTGCCCTAAACTTAACAAGGCATCGTGGCCAGATGTTGGGTTAACTTCAATTAATTTTGTAAAAAACTGAAGATAAAAAATTAAAGTAAGAATCCTGTCCCCTGTTACAGAGACAGTGATTTTTGATGTCAGCTGCAAGCATTCAACTTTAAGTCATATGCAAACTATAATTAGAGCAATAGAAACAAGCAGTAATTAGCTGGAAAATATGGTGCATCAAACTGGCTCTATAGCTACAGAACTGGGAAATAAGTTAAATAGCAATTTTGCAGAAAATACCCAAAATTCAAATACAAAACAAAGAAGGCGAGAGAGTGGGCAGTACAAGGGCAGTTTTGAGAATAATTATAACCAAAAAAGAAACCAAGAACAAAACAAACAAAAACAATATGAGGGAAATGAAGAGAAGTATGACGGAGTTCCATCTATGAATGATGCACCTGCTTGGGTGAAAATGTTATTCACCCAGATATTGAATTTAAATAGAAATGTTACTGGATAGCAAACAAGCAAGAAGAGGGGTGGAGCAACAATGGGGAAACATTAAAACTGCCATCACAGAGGCAACAAGCCTTTGTGTGAAGCAAATAAACAAATCAAAATGAAAGAAAAAAACACTATGGTTCTCAAAAGAGGTGGTGGGGAAGGTTAGGGAGAAAAAGATAGCATTTAGGAAGAATAAGGAAACACAGAAGGAGCAGGACAGATAACTGTTCCAGTTAAGGCAGAAGGAAGTGGGGAAAGCAATCAGAATAGCAAAGGCCCAGTCCAAGGAAAAGACAACAAACTTGGTTAAGAGGGGGGATTAAATATTTTATAGGTACATTAGGGAGCACAGAAAGAGAAAGGGAGGGATAGTGAGGCTGAATAAAGGGGATGGTGGGTGGTCAGAGAGGGAGAGTGAAAAAGCAGGGATACTGATCGAATAAAAGCAGGGATACTGATCGAATACTTCTGCTCAGTATTCACAAAAGAAGAGGAGGGGGAGGTACGTAATTCAATCAGTAGAAGCACTCTGGATGGGGGGGTTGATCCCAGTCCTTTCACAAAAGAAAGGGTTCTGAAAGAACTCCTAAAACTGAAGGTGGACAAAGCAATGGGGCCTGACAGGATTCACCCCAGAATTCTAAAGGAATTAAGGGGAGAACTAGTGACACCACTGACTACCCTTTTTAACAAATCATGGGAAGATGGTGTGGTACCTGAGGACTGGAGGAGGGAGGATGTAATTCCCCTTCACAAAAGTGGGAGCAAGACAGAGGCAGGAAACTACAGACCTGTCAGTTTGACCTCTGTGGTAGGGAAAATGATTGAATCACTTCTGAAGGAAAGAATTGTTGAGTACCTAGAGGCCAGTGGGGCACAGGACTCAAGGCAGCATGGATTCACAGGGGGAAGGTCATGTCAGACGAATCTAATTGATTTCTTTGACTGGGTGACCAAAATTGTAGACCAGTGAGGGGCTGTGGACATGGCCTACATAGACTTTAGCAAGGCATTTGACACAGTCCCACACAAAAGATTAATAAACAAATTAGCCAGCCTGGGAGTGGGTCCCATGGTGGTAGCCTGGGTGAAACATTGGCTGGACAACAGGACACAAAAAGTAATAGTAAACGGAGTCCATTTTGAAGAAAGAGGTGTTACTAGTGGGGTACCTCAGGGTTCAGTACTGGGTCCGATCTTTTTTAATGTCTTTATTAGTGACATTGCAGAGGGACAGGAAGGAAAAGTATGCCTCTTTGCATACAACACAAAGATCTGCAACAGGGTTGGTACACCTGGGGAGGGGGTTGTGTGGAAAGGATGAGAAGGGACTTGGCAAGGTTGGAGGAATGGTCAGAAGTATGGCAGCTTGGATTCAATGCAAAGAAGTGCAAAGTAATCCACCTGGGAAACAAAAACCCAGGGGAAGAGTACACAATGGGAGCGGGAGGTAGTAACAACAACAAAAATGGAAAGGAACCTGGTGGTAATCATATCAGATGACCTAAAGGTTAGCAAGCAATGTGAGAAGGCAGTAGGGATGGCTGGGGGATACTGGGATATATAGGAAGAGGCATCACCAGTAGAAAACAAGAAGTTGTTATCCCTCTGTACAGCAAGTTGGTGAGACCCTATCTGGAGTACTGCATCCAGTTTTGGAGACCCCATCTCTGTAAGGACATAGACAGGATCGAGGCAGTCCAGAGGAGGGCAACTAAAATGGTGCAGGGTCTGCAACAGAAGCCTTACGAGAAGAGACTAAAGGAGCTTAATATGTATACCCTTGAGGAAAGGAGGAAGAGGGAGGACATGATAGAAACTTTTATGTACCTCAAGGGAATCAACACAGCCCAAGAGGGTAGCATCTTTCAGAAAAAGAGATGTCCAAGAACAGGGGGACACAGCTGACCCAGCGGCGCTGAGGGTTGAGGCGCTGGATGCCACACCTCACGCCACACTGGTGACCCAGGTTTGGGAATGAGCCTGGGTCATCGGGGGTCAGCACGGGAGAGGGAGGATTGAGCATCCGTGGACTGCTCTCCTCTTTCTGGGGAGGGATCCAGGGACTGCCCAGTGCAACAGCGGCCCCCGGTGGAAGCTGGAGGGATGTACGCACATATGGGCACAAAGCAGAGAGGGCGCCTCTGAGACCCCATTGCATGACTGAACTCTGGGGGCGGGATGAGGGATGTACATCAAAAAGAAAAATCCCCACCTCAGCTAGTGGAGATGAAGGAAGCTCCAGGGAGGCAGCCCACATCCCAACATTGGCCCAATGCTTCAGGGGACTCCACGTCCAACCCAGAACCCAGGTAAGGCCTCTCTTATTTCAGAAAGGCTGTCGGGGGAGGACGGACCTGCCCTGGAGAATGATCCGGGGGCTAGGCCTGCCTGGGTGGCCTGGGGAGTCCAGCTGAAGAAGTAGGGTTCAGACAGGGAGTAGAGGCTTCAGTCGAGGAAGCACCCCAGAAGGATGCCCGGGCTGAAGGAGGTGAAAAAAATAGAGTTAAAAAAAAAAAAAGAACCAGGGGATGCAATTTGAAGATAGAGGGGGGATGGCTCAGGGGCAATGTGAGGAAGTACTTTTTCACAGAGATGCATAGATACATAGACAATGTCGGCAGATAAGGGCCTATGGCCCACCTAGTCTGCCCATTTGAGTTTGTAACTTCAGTTTATGTTTTCCTAGAACTCTGTTGCCCCTTACCCCTGACCTCCAGAATTCCTTTATGTCTATCTCATGCATTCTTAAATCCCATGATTGTTTCAGCCCCCACCACTTCCTCAGGCAGGGTGTTCCACTTGTCCACCACCCATTCTGTGAAGAAATTCTTCCTCACATTTCCTCTGAATCGTCCTCCCTCCAACTTCATCCCATGCCCTCTAGTCCTGGAACATCTTTTTCGCTTAAAAATAGTGTATTCTTGCACCCTGTTCCTCCCTGTAAGATACTTGTATGTCTCTATCATGTCCCCCCTCTCCCTCCTCTCCTCCAGGGAGTACATATTCAGTTCCTTCAACCTGTCCTCATGGGACTTGTGATGCAATCCATGTACCATCTTTGTTGCTCTCCTCTGAACCTTCTCTACCCTGTCTATGTCCTTACATAGGTAAGGTCTCCAGAACTGTACACTGTACTCCAGGTGGGGCCTCACTAGTGTCTTGTATAGTGGAAACATGACCTCCCTTTTCCTGCTGGTGATGCCCCTGCCTATGCATCCTAGCATCCTATTTGCTTTACCTGCTGCCTTGTCACACTGTTTCCCTACCTTGATGTCATCAGAGATGATAACCCCAAGATCCCTTTCCAGCTTGGTGCATGCTATATCCTCACCCCCTAACTGGTATATTGTGCCAGGGCTTTTGTGCCCCATATGCATTATCTTGCATTCCTTTGCACTGAATTTCAACTGCCAAACCCCTGACCATTCTTCAAGTTTCTGCAGGTCCCTTCTCATTCTGTCTACACCCTCTGGTGTGTCTACTCTGTTACAGGGCTTTGTGTCATAGAGAGGGTGGCAGACGCATGGAACAGCCTTCCTGAGGAGGCTATGGGGTCAAAAACAGTGGGGGAATTCAAGAATTCATGGGACAGACATAAGGCAATTCTTGTGGGAGGTAGGAAGAAATAGGCTGTTGGTTAACTAGGATCTGCAGCTTATCCAGTAGGTAGGGAAATGGGCAGACTAGGTGGACCAAGCGGTCCTTATCTGCCGTCAAAGTCTATGTTTCTATGTTTTTATGATATGGAAGAAAGAATAAATAATTATCAGAGGATTATATATTTGATGATGCAGGAAAACAAGTAGATTAAGGAGGATTTAAAGGATATGAAACAAAACGTCTCAGGCTTAACTGATGAAGTTCTACCAATTAAAAGACAAATGCATAACATGGAATAAACAAATAAGGAGATGAGGGATACGCTCCTTAATTTTGAAATAAAGGCACAAAAAAACAAAATAAAATGTCCATATTCTGGGGATACCTGAATCATGGGATGCAAATAAAACATAGTTGGATTTATTCAAGCAGGTGGCAGCTGCATATATGGAAAAAGACACAACTATGATTGATTTCGAAATAGAATACACAGAGGGTTATGATCAAGACAAGATGGCAGTGCACCACCAATGCCTATTATTGTAAACTTTTTAAAATCTGGAACAAAGAAGCCTTAATGTCAGATGTGTATAAAAAGAACTCAAGTTAATGGGTGCTACAGTCTCTGTGTTTCATGATCTTCTGCATGATCTAATAAAAGAGAGGAAGAAATTTGATTATGTTAAAAGGAAACTTTGAGACAATAGCATAAATGAAACTGTGATTTCTCCAGCATGCCTTTGGGTTATAATTAAGGGGAGAGACTGTAGTAGTGGGTTGTATGAGTAAAGCACTGACACAAGGAGTAGGTGCAGAAGTCACACAGAAGTGAAAATTTATTTACTCCCCCCCCCCAAAAAACACAAGCATTTGTCAATATCGAATGTTGCTTGCTTGTATGTGCTGTTTAGGTATTTGGAAGTCATTGGATTGCAAATATTGAAAATTCGTGAACTTTCACAATGCGTAAGAACTCATAATGCACACTGAAAACAGTCATTTTAAGATTTTCACCAAATTCTCAACATAGCCATTTTAAGACCTCTGCTCATGAACAGTGTCACTGTGATTTTCTTAATGTGTCCCAAAATTGATTTTGCACACCGACTGCACCATGGTGGAACACATTTTGGGCGAGATGTGAAAAATGACAGCTGTACTGCTCATAGAGGTGTGTAAAATGGCAATGCTGAAAATCTGGAGGAAAATATTTAAAATTAATAACTTATGAGTTGTAGGAACTATGCAACGACGTCAGAAACAGTCATTTTTAGGAATTTTTACCAAATTTTCAACATAGCCATTTTAAGACCTCTGCTCATGAACAGTGTCACTGTGATTTTCTAAATGTGTCCCATACATTGATTTCGCACACCGACTGCGCCATTGTGCGCTACATGGGCGGAAACACATTTTGGGCGAGATGTGAAAAATGACAGCTATACTGCTCATAAGGAGGTGTGGTAAAATGGCAATGTTGAAAATCTGGAGTGAAAATATTGAAAATTTGTGAACTTACACGCGTGCGAAGGAACTGCACAACGCACGCTCGTAAAACAGTCATTTTTAGCAATCTTTTCACCAAATTTTCAACATAGGCTTTTTGAGAGCCTACCTTACGAACACTGGCAGTGTCATTTTGTTAATGGTTCCTGAAAGGTGATTTCACGCAGTGACCGCGAAATCACCCTTCGGTCCCGATTAATGTCATGACAGTGTAAGAATTCATGAGGAGGGGTCCCAAAAACCCCATGTTGAAAATTGGGCCCAAAATTCCCCAAAATGCCTGAGATATGCAACAAAGTTGAAAAAACCCTATTTATTCCATTATGCAGCTTACCGGCATTTCCTCAGTTCGCGGTCGGCTTTGAAGAGTGCAGGCGTGTCTCGGTCCACCACGATGATCGTGCGCCAAGCTCCGGAGGAGTAAGTATGGGGTGAGGGAGGGTGTGTGGAAGCAGGTGCGCAGTGGGTGTGCAGGGTTGTGGGGTGGGGAGAGCGGCGAGGAACGTTTTCTTCTTTACAGGTTTATTTGTTTTTTTATTAAGACGACGCGGGACGTTTGCTACGTTGGGGTGGGCTCCCAGCATGGCAGCTGGAAAGGCTGTTTGGGGGGGCTGGAGCCAACGGGGGATTGGGCATCCCCGTTGGCCATAGCAAGCTTTGCCACGCTGCACCTGGAAAGCTTTTTTGGGGGGGGCGTCCAGCCATTGAGCCGATGGGGGATTGGGCACCCCTGTCGGCTATGACAGTTTTTGCCACGCTGGGGTGGCCTCCTAGCGTGGCACCTGGACAACTTTTTGTGGGGGGCGGAGCCAACGGGGATTGAGCATCGTGCCGCCACAGTGTGTGCATGGGGGAGGAGCGTGATCAGCACGCAATATGCGTGCTTGCATGTGTGTGTGGTGGGGGAGACCTCTGCTCACTGAAGCGGAGCTCTCCCTTTCAACTGTATGCCACTGCATTTTCAACTGCTGTCATAGACAGCTGCAGCAGTGATTGGGGAACTGGGGCCGTGCCTGCAAACACACTGACTGAATTGGAAGATGGGTGCCACACCTTCGAAAACTCGGATGATGACACTATGTTTCTTGCACATGCGTGCAAGCAACATAAAAATAACTTTCAGAGAAAAAAAAAATTCAAAGAAACATTACAGAGTCTGGACCTGGCATTAGTCCACCCCCTGTGTTACCTCAACCTGTTCCAAGGTTGAACTGATCTGAATTGACTGAGAAAAGGATCCTTTTTATACAATAAAATCATAAGATGTAAGAGACTCTGCCTCCTAATCTAACAAAAGTTGCTAAACTAAACACAAAATATTTATAAAGCACATCATAGAGAAAGGCGCATTAAATATACATATCAGAGGCATTATATACACTGAAGGAAAGCAACAATCAATTTTAGTAGTCAGCTTGTTCTCTGTTTTGTAATTTCAATACAGTTTTTACACACTGTTATCATGCAGAGTACTATTATACGGGACCAGCAGGAATGTATAGATTGTTATTTTAACTATTAGATTTATACTTGACCTGAGAAGTCATGACCTGGACCTCCAGAACCCCGCAGAAGTGGTCCGTATGTCCAACAGTTTTTAACATGCCCACTTACAACATAAGAGTCTTCATTCTCCTATGATTGTAATGTGAATCAGACAGTAAACGAGCACCGTGGATGTTGTATTTATTTTTCTAACTGAGTCGAAACTCCGCAGATGCGCAATGGTGGCATGCTCTCTGCACTGCGGATCTTGCCACAACGCTTCTTCCGCGCATGCACGATTTCGCCCGGTTAGGAAAATAATTGCAACATTCGCGGTGCTCATTTTGGCGTGCTCTACAATACGCAGGATCAGTTTGCAATCATAGGAGCAGGAAGAGCATTTTTGTAGAGTGGCGTGTTAAAAATGCCACTTTGGGATCATATTGCGCCTGCTGCAAGCATTCTAAACCAGGATCTGCTTTGGGATACGTGACTTTACCTCGGTCAAGGTAAATCCTAATAATAGTTAAAATATACAAATCTTATACATTTCCTTCTTTTTTGGTCCAATGTGGGTATTGTACTCTACAGTTGATGTAGGTATGTGCCAAAAGGCACAATGTTAGGAAGTTACAAAAAATGGAGGGCAAAAGCTGACAGTGTAATTTTAAACATTTTTCTCCTGAGGCCCCACCCACCTTCAGTGATTGACAGAAGCTCTTGAATAAAAACAGGAGAGCAAAGGGGCGCTGGCCCTTAAGAGGAGACCAGCTCTGCACAGATAGGTAAGTTACCAAACAAAAAAAATGTTATCTTGGCATAGTTCCTGAAGCAACAAGCAGTCACAGAAAGAAAAGCACAGCAAGATTTATTTAACGTGGGTTTACTTGTACTGCAATACAGGTTGTTACCTCAATACAGGGCTTTTTGGTTGCAAGGAAGGGCTTTTTGGCTGTTTATGTAGAAGGATGAAAAAGACAGTCCCTCAGAAGTAAAGAAATGAGGCCAACTGACCGGTCACAAAGGGGATTTCTTAAGAAAACAGCCTATTTTTACAAGAGAAACCCTCCGTGTCATTATTCTCCAGTTTAAGTTGTTTACAAGATGGTTCTGTGAACCTGTGAGTGTTTTTGGCACCAACTAAATGCTCACAGGGCAAGCACCTCTTTAAATCAACCTGAAAGGCTACAACAATATACAAATCATAGAGAAATAATATTTAGCAGCTAGTGACTACATTTTAGAGCATTTTGCTAGTTTTGGGAATTTTTAAAAGGCTGACTTTAGGGGTGATAGCATCTGAATGTGCTATAGTTTACATACTAGGGCTTACAGCCACAGTTCAGCACTTAAAAGGAGCAGTGCAAGAGCGCTGCATCACTTATTTTTATTGTATTCCATCCTGGTTTACCCTAAACAGAAAGGACACTCAGGAAAGGGCACATATCTGGGAAACACTGTGCTTTAACTCTACAATAAGACTGAGAGATAGGTGCGTGGACACCAGCTCCTTCTCTCACTTATTTTCTTCATTTTCCAACATCCCAAGGATCGGGGGGAAAACTACTCATAACCCCTATTTTAGGCAACACAGGTATTGGCATGAAATAAAAGGGGGAAATACTTTGGAGCTATTTATAGCCCCAGAAGCTACGTTATTCATTTTGGCAGCTGCGTGGTGCTGCGATCCTGCGCACATTAGTGCAGGATCATTAGTGAGTACTGCAACAGATCAAAACAAGCTCAGAAGAAGCAATTCTGTCTCTAGTGCCTTAGTACTAGATATTCTTCTATTTTAAACAGTTTATTTTTATTTTACTGGTACAACAGCCAGATAGACAGGCAAATTAGAAATGGTAGTCAGGACTCCCCTGTGGCACAGGAAGAGAGAGGGAGAGAGATAGAAAGGGAAACAAGAGGGAGATCTGTAGGTGGCCAGCCTACATGACAGAAAAAAGGAAAGAAGGGTGCTATTGTGCAACAGCCTTAAAGGAGGATATAAAGGAGATAGTAAAGAGTCTCTCCCCTCAAACCCAGACTGGGGGGAGGGGGATGGGGCACAGCACTACCACAGAGACATATTTATCAAACTCTGCTGGAAGCCCCAAATGACTTAAAAGTTAAACTTCCTCATATATTCTTATGAATATAAGGAAAACAATTTCCAGAAATTATGAGGACAACCTCTAGTATTAATTAATAATTAACATTTTACTTTCTCTTTATTGGTTTAGGATGCTATAAATCTTTGTGATTTGGGATAGCAGGGACATATTGGATCATGTTATTATGCTGAAATTGGGGGGTTGGGGTTGAGAACCTGAATAAAGTCATGAAAAGTAGCTCTAGTGAGCTGCACAATGTTTTGCATATTTTTTTGGTTATCATTATATACTAATTACCTTGATGAGTTTTTTCATAGTATACCATGCATTAGCAAGAATGTGTATTGTTTTTCAAATAATTTGCACTCTGACCACCGTATTAGAATTACGGGATTTCTTTTTTCATTTTAGAAAAGGGAGTCGAGGGAATTATATGTTGAATGGTGTTATAAATGTTTTCCTTTGGGTATTGTATGATGCAGCTAGAAATTAGATATGCATCCTTAAATGTTAATGACTTTAATTCACCTATAAAGAGAGTAATACTATGGAACTACAGTCAGAAATCAAAGGTGAACATTATTTGTTTTCAGGAATCATATTTAAGTGTAAAGGAGGTATTAAAATGAAAGAAAAATGGATTAACCAGACTTATTAGTCAGCAGGTACACAGCAGAGCTGTGGGTAGTAATTCTGATTAATAAGGGCACTGAATTTCATTTTGAAAAAGAATATAAAGATCATAAAGGTTGAATCATCTTGATAAAAGGTAAAATAAATAAAACACCTATATCTATAGGTTCAGTTTATGGACCCTTTACTAGTTGTGCATCTTTTCTTGCAAATATTACTTTCAGTTTAGTAAAAATAGAAGCAGAACGTATGGTCATTGCAGGAGACATAAATGCAATGATCCAACCACACTTAGTGTTGAGTATTAGAATGCAATCACCCATACAAAGGCAGCTTTTATGTCCAGGATAATTGCAGCTAGGAAGAACCGACCAGCTCAGCTCTTTTGGGTTGTGGGCAGGCTTTTACATCCGGCCTGTCTGGAAGCTGTTAAAGCATTTTCTGTTCACAAATGTGAGGAGTTTGCTCAGTTCTTCTCAGACAGAGTGTCCTCTGTTAGGGCTGTGATTTCTCCAATTGGTTTGTCATCATCTGACAGGGTTGGGCCTTGGGGAGACGGATGTGTTCGGTCCCCCTGGGGACAGTTCTGACTAGTGATGATGGCAGAGGTATGTGGGGTGATCTTGAGGTTGAAACCAACTTACTGTAGCCTAAACCCAGCCTTGACATGATTACTTGTTGACTGTATTGGAGGCCTGGGTCTGGATTTTGCCAAGATTGTCTGGTGTTCCTTAACAACTGGGTTTTTACCTGAGCCTCTTAAACTGGCTCTGGTGAAACCCCTGTTGAAAAAAAAACACATCTCTGGACCCCGACATCTTGGCAAATTACCAACCTATCTCGAACCTTCCCTTTTTGGGGAAGGTTCTTGAGAAGGTGGTTGCAGAGCAGCTTGAGAGTCGCCTCACAGACTCCCAGATTTATGAGCCATTCTGATCTGGGTTTAGGGCTATGCACAACACAAAGACCACATTAGTATAGGTGCTGAACGACCAAGGATAGAGGAGGTATAGAAGAGAGTGATTGATTCCCGTTCTCCTCGATCTCTCCTCAGCGTTTTATGCTGTGGACCATGGGGTGTTGTTGCACAGGTTGTGGGAGTATGTTGGACTCACTGGCAAGGTCATCAGCTGGTTCAAGCCCATCCTACGGGACAGGTCCCAGAGGGTGGTTCTTTGGAATTATTCTTCTAGCCCAAGGACCCTGTCCTGTGGAGTGCCCCAAGGCTGTGTTCTCTCTCCCATGTTATTCACAGTGCACATGCTGTCCTTGGGTGAGGTCATAAGATGGTATGGGCTGGGATTTCATTGCTGTGCTGATGATACTCAGCTCCACCTGTCTTTCACACCGGGAAGATGCATTGCAGTTGACGTGCTGAACGAGTGCTTGTCTGAGTTCTGGGCATGGACATCGTCAAACTGGTTGTGGCTCAGCCCAGGAGAGACTGAAGTACTGGTGGCTGAGCCAAGTTGAAAGGGGGGGGGGTGGAGTGGAAGCCTCTGGAGAGGATTTAGAGCTTTTTATTGGCTCAGCCAAACTGGAGGCCTCCACCGAGGTGAGAAATTTGGACATTGTTCTGGACAGCGAACTGACACTTGATGCTCAAGTATCAGCGGCTGTCTGAAATGCCTTTTACCATCTGCATAACATCACCTGAATTAAGTCCCTTATTCCTCCTGATGATTTGGCTACACTGGTGCACGTTTTCATTACCTCAAGGCTTGACTACTGTAATGCACTCTGTCTCGGGGTCAGAGGGGGTGCGATGTGGCTCCTGCATCTAATGCAGAATGCTGTAGCCCAGCTATTGATGGGCCGCTCAAGGTCCTGTCATATTATGCTGGTGTTGCACAAGCTGCACTGGCTGCTGGTGCACTGGCGCATATCATTTAAAATAGGTCTGCTGACCAATAAGGCCCTACATGGGCTGGGTACAGGTTACCTGAAGGAGCTCCTGCATCCCTAAACCCCAAGTCACTCTCTCTCTCTCTCTCTCTGTTCTGTGGGAGAGGCCCTCCTGGATGTCCCCAGAGCAAGATTAAAATCTTCCGGGTATTGGGCTTTTTGAAGTGGCCACCCCAATCCTGTGGAATTCCTTGCTGGGGTCTCTGTGGGATTCGCCATCCTTTGAGATTTTTAAAAGGAAGGTAAATCCTTTTTATTTCAACAAGCCTTTGGGGTGTAAGAAAATATGGCACGCAGTTTGTGTTTGATTAGTAGTAATTATTTATATTAGTGGTACTATTTATTATTTATTCTCATTTGCATGTTGTATATGTATTTTACTTGCTGTTTGTCTGTTTTCAGACTCTGTAAGGGTGCCCTGAGCCTTTGGGGAAGGGCGCCCAAAAGAAATAAAATCATCTACTACTACTTAGATAAATCTTTGAATCCCTCACAAGGAGACATTAATGTAGCATTGACAGTATTATGTTTATTAAAAGATCAAGACTTTGTGAGACTAAAAGCACCGGGAGAGAAATTGTATACAAATTTTGATAAAAAGTATCTAGTACACTCCAGACTTGATTACCTTTTGTCTCTAAATCAGGAACTAGTTTTGCTACAAATTCTATTATTGATTCAATATTAGTATCAGATCATGCACTAATTATAATAAATATGGTAATTCCAGATAGTGATAGGATTATTAATATAACTTGGTCCTTGAGCTTCTAAAGCATTCAGATTTTATTGATCTCATAAATAATGTAGTATATGAATATTGGTTTTATAATTTTGATGGCCAAGCACCTATTGTAGAACTCTGAAATCCAATGAAAGCTACTATATGTGGATCAATTATATTCTACCAGGCTGGGATGAATAAAAAATTAGAAAAGATAACGATATATTAGAAAAGAAACAGAAACAACTGGACAAATTAATAGTATTAGACTTTAAAAAATGTATAGATAGTGGAATGAAATTAAATCAAGAGGCAGGAGTTGTTGAATCAAAAAACTGTAATAAGATGTGCAACATATTTAAAAGGTGATAAGTCTGGAAACATTTTGGCAAGTTAGCTAAGAAAGGAAAAATAAATAAATATAACTGCATCTTTAAATTATTGTTTGGGGAAAGTAATAAGAATCAATGTTGAAATTGGGGGAAATAATATGTTCTTTTTATGATCTACAGTAATTTATATAAAGAAAATTGAGCAAAATATGGAGGTACTAGAATAATTTATTCAAGAGGCACAGATTCCTGAGCTTGAATGTAATTTCAGCCCATTTAATATTCAAGAAGTGACAGAAACTATCAATACAGTGCCTAGAAGGAAAGCTCTTGGCCTGGATGGTCTTACAAATTACTTTTCTGTAGCATTCCAGAATAAGTTAGACCCTTGGTTTGTAAGAATATTGGATGAAATGGTGGATGGAGTTGGGCAACTCCCTCTTTCAATGTAGGAAGCAAAAGTCATATTAATTCATAAAGAGGGCAAACCAAAACCAAATCTGGACAGTTATTGTCTGATTACATTATTACATTTTAATTATAAAATCATTTAAAAAATTATAGCTAAAAGGTTGCAGGTGGGTCTGCCGGTCTCCATCCACCATAATAATTTGGTTTTATAAAAGGTAGAACAGTACCCCAGGCAACTAATAAAATACAGACAATATTTGAATATATTATTGTGTGCAGGGAAACAAAAATGATTATCTCCATCTTGGAGCTATTAATGTAAGTAAGGCCTTTGATGTGGTGGACAAAATATATATATGATGAGAGTGCTTGAAGCATAGAAAGTACCACAGACTCTAATAACATTAATTGAACAACTAAATAGAAACACAATAGTAAGATTCCAAACTAATAATTATATTACAGCACAATATCATGTGTTAAATGGAGTAAGGCAAGGATGTCCTTTATCACCAACCCTCGTTATGTTATGTTTGGAACCCTTTTTGCATAGAATTAGATTAAACCCCAGAATTGAAGGAGTAACTATAGGAACAGAAATGATAAAAATGAGTTTCTATGCTGTTGTCACATTATTAATAATGCACAATGTAAAAGACTCCTTACCATATGTTCTTCTAGAAATTAACACTTTCTCTCAAGTCTCAGGCTAGAGATTAAACACAAAGTTCATAATCATGCAAATAACTAAAAAGGATCCACTACCCTTACCAGAATTTGAAAATGACTTTAAAATAGATACCACCATTAAATATTTCAGCATAATATTTAAAAATGACCAAAATAGAAATACAAAACTTAATTATCATAATGCAAAACAGAAAATAATGTTACTTTTAGAAAAATGACAGAATCTGTCACTATTCCTATGAGGCAGGGTAGATACCATTAATATGATGGCTATGTCGTATTTGATTTATGTAATTCAGAATATTTTCTGCTCTGCTTCTAAATAATGGCATCAAGACTTATATATAATTCTTTTAAAGCAGCAGTGCAATGAAAAATGTTTTTTCCCAAAAAGTTAGTTTCAGCTACTTTTAACAAAAGTATTACCATCCTTGTCAAAGTTACTTTTCTGGTTACCTTCTGTGCTGCACAGCATACGTTTTTCTTGTTTTCTTGATCCCAACCTTTACCAGGTTTACAGTGGAATTTCTAAACCAAATGTGGTGGCTATCTTTTTTTCTTGGGAAAACACTCCATTAAAACACTTGTAAAATACTCAAATGTTGGTGGAACTAGAACATTTTACCACCACATAAAACTGGAAGATGTCTAGAATCTCTTATAGTGAAAAAGGTCATATTATTTGCCCAGTTTTGTTGCACTGCTGCTTTAAATTTCTATGGGGCAGAGGGAAGCCTTGCATAGATTGGCTGGCATTTACAACACCAAGGTGTAGAGAAGGATTAGGATGTCCAAATCCTGAAATATACTGTTTAGGTCAATCTATGACTATGTTATGGGATTTTTTTTTTTTTTTTTACAAAATTATGGTCCGGTATATCAGAAATTATTAGAACTGTATGACAATAAAGATTATAAATGTTTAAAAATTAATGGTTTATTACTGGACAGACTGAAGCTGGAACATTCAAGTTCCTTTTATGCACCACTATTTAGAAATCTCAAAAAGGGTATAACTAAAATACAATTCAATGAGCTTCCATGGATTTATTTGAGTATTTTTTATAGTAAGACATTATGGGGTGAGGAAAAAATCTATTAGGGAGAAATTTGAAGGAGTTAAAATATGTAGACTGAGATATATTATACATGGAGGAAAATTTCCATTTTCACAGATTCAGCTTCAAAATTGCCCTATCACAGTAAGCTAAATATCTTTATACATTATAAGCTCTATTTAAAATTTACACAGTTAAACAAAACCTTCCTCTGTCCCAATATTAATATTACAAACTTCTCCAAATTACCTAAGTACACAAAAGAGCATGGTCCAGATATTCAGAGCAGTTGCGCATGGTGCAACTGATTTGCACTGGTGCAAGTACGGTATTGCACCAAGAAGCCATATTCAGCGGGAGCCAGTGCGCAGCGCAAAACCCATTGCGCTAATGTGCAACTCTAATAAATGCAGGTGCAAGAGCAGGGGGCGTTCTCATGAATATCCAGCACAGTGGCATATTCAACTGTGAAGACATGGTGCAAGTGTGGAGCAAATCAAAGTTACTCCGAGCAGATTTGTTCCTAGTAAAACAGAACATAAGCACACAGACAGCAGTTGCACCAAGGGTGGGAGTGAGAGGGAAGGGATACAGGGAGACAGACAGGCACACAACCAGACACAGAGAGAGGGGGACAGAGAGGTGGCATAGGAGAGGGAGAGAGGGGCAGAGAGGGAGGGGGGACACACACACACAGACACAGACACAAAGCCTATGCCTGCCCTGATGGAGGCGTGATGAGGGGTGTGAGGTGGCAGGAGGAACAGCTATGTGGCCAACAAAGGGCCCGGTGGTGGCATGCCCAACACAGGTGGTACCATGTCTGCAGCATCACTGGGAACCAGAGTGACACTGAGATCATGGGCTGACACCACCTGAACAGGGCCATGTTGAGGCAGCCCTGTGAGCTGCACAGTGAGGAGCTGCAGACACCCACCAGATGGAGCCATTCCATGGCTGTGGTGATGACGGTGATCACTGGCATGTGACTGCTCACCATGGGCACCAGCCAAGGACCAACAGGGGACACCACAGGCATCATCCCGGTGGCCTTGGCCCGCCGCCCCACACAGGTCCCCATGGCTGTGCCGCCATGTGCTGTGGAATGCAACAGTCACCCCAGCACACAGGCAGAGTGTACAGCACCAATGCAGGACAGCCACAGGGTGGCATGCATGCCTAATGTGAGTGGGGCCTGTGCCTGCACCCACATGGGCAGCTGCATGCCACCTGTCCCTGTGGGACTGGTGCATATCAACAGGAAGCATCACCTGCCAGATGGTGTGGGATGCCAGGAGGCACACACAAATGCCTGAGCTACACACCTGGCACAGCCCTGCACCATGCCATGGATGTGAACATGGGGATGACCCCACAGACCACCTGGTGGGGGTGTGTGGCATGGGCAGGGTGCGATGGGCAGCACAGTCCTGGGGTGGGGATGGTGGTGTGGGAGCTAGGGACAGGCAAGGAGCACAGCATAGTACAGGGTTAACCATGGCATGCTCCACACAGGTGACAGTGCATACCCGCTGAGGCCCTGGCAGCATCTCCCTGGTTCATCCCACCCTGCAGTGCTGTCGGCCCCCAGTGTGCTGCTGTGGCATCCACCACACCTGTCACGGTTGCAATACCGGTACATGGCCTGTGCTGTTTGGTGGTGCTACTGTGGCACAATGCATGCAAATGAGGTTGTGCGCAATGATAATGAAATGCTAATGCACCCCACTGCGCCATGCATTGGCTGATGAGCTCATTTACATGCGGTGTCTGAATATCTGGATATTGCACCCTGTGCAATGGTATTGCACCAGAGCAAGCAGTGGTGCAATGGCCACACATGCGCAGTGCTTGGACCTGTCGTATGCACACTGTGCTGCCATGGTGTCAATTGCACAGGCCACGTAACCAGTGCGATGTATTGGCACAGCGCATGCTGTGCATGGCTAGCAACTTGCACCTCGCACATGCTGGTGTGTTCCCTATCACGCACATGCGTACTTTGGGTGGGCATGCTTCCTTGGGCCATTACACTGGGTACCTGTCTTGACCCTCGCTATAGGTGTCCAGCTGCCAGTGTGGACACTGCCTTGTCAGATGCTGAGCTGGCCCATGTGGCAGACCTTGCTCATTGTCTTGGGCATATGAAGGGTGGTGGCAGCCCTGCAGGGCATGCTGGAAGTGGAGGGGGAGAGGGATGGCCTGCCAGGGTGGCTGGCCAGGACCATCACGAGGTTGCCTCTGTGTCCCTGTTACCCCTGTTGGGCCTTTCCCTACAGTCCCTTCTCCCACCGCACAGTCCCTATTCCCTGTCCCACTCCCTCGCTGTCCCCACCTGTCCCCAGCCCCTGCTGTTTCTGTACATGGTTGTTCCATATATATCTATTGCATGGCACACCCACCTGTGTCCATGTCTGCTTTGCAGGTGGCATGGGGCGCCATGGTGCAGTGGCCCAGTATCCGTCCATGTTGTGTGCATGTGGGGTGCGTGCCGTGCTCCTGTGGCTCCCTGCTGTGTGCTGTGATCGGTCCCACTGTGGTTTTGTTCATCCCATGGATCGATGGCTGTGAATTGGGGTGCCCATGGGGTGGCAGTCAAGAGTGTGTGGTGGGTGTGTGCATGGTGGTGGCCCACGTCCATGATCATTGGTTGGGTACTGTCGGCACGCTGTGTTGGGGCCCCTGCTTGGCAATGTGTGGCCTGTCCCATGTGGTCTGCCACGCTACTTGCCACCTGGCACATTCAGTGCCTACTTTGTCAGCTTCCTGTGTGCCTGTGTGGTGGGTGTGTGCTTGGCTGCATGGTCCTGGGTGTGGCCTGCTACGGTCTGGGAGGGGAGACACAGCCAGTGGCCTGTGGGGGAGCTCCCTTGGTGGCCCTCTGTTGGCCATTGGCGCCCCCTATTGTCACATGTCTGGGTGCCTTGCTGTGCCCTGTTGGTGGTGGCTTCCTGTGGCCTGTCACTGTGCTTCCATGTCTTTGTCCCTGGATCTGTTCTATGTGCCATGCCCCCCTCTGTTGCTCTGCTCCCACAGTTGCGCTGGGGTATCTCTTTTTGTGCCATGGCGCATCTCTGTTTGCACCATGGTGCAACTCTTTGTGCCATGGTGCAACTCTGTTTACAACTCTGCCATATTCAGCCGGGTTGCACTGCTGCAGTTCGGCCTGTGCAACCTCTTAATATGGCACCTGTTGCACCATGGCGCATCATATTTGCGCTGTGCTGGACTTGTGCCGGGCTTTGGCGCATTTATGAATATCTGGGCCTATAAATCAAAAAGGGAATACTACATTTTTAACAAGGTTGCAAAATAATGTTAATATGTGTAGAGAAGGTTTATAGGAGGAATATTAACAAATCATGAGAAAAAGAAAATACTTTCATGTTTAAAAAACTGAAATGGATGAATCTGAGAATGGAAGCATGCGCACGTGGTGCCAATTTTCAAATCCGGAGATCCCGTTGCCCCAGAAAACTACCGTTCCATTTCCCTCCTCCCACATCTAAGCAAGCTATTAGAAAAAAATTATTCACCACCAGCTATCCGAGCATTTAGATAATTACAATGTCCTGAGCCCCCTACAACATGGCTTCCGCAAACACCACAGCACCTCTTCGGCCTTGGCCCTCTTCTCCAACCATGTCCTTAGAAACATGGACATGGGTATGGCCACAGGTGCGGTGTTTGTTGACCTATCGAAGGCCTTTGACCTTGTTGACCACCACTTTCTCCAATCCACCCTGCTAAACCTAGGCTGCTTTCTGAACACCACCACTTTGTTCAGCAGCTACCTCGCTAACAGATCCCACTTTATTTTGATAGGCAAATTACCTCTGCTGTCTATAGTCGTGTCCCCAGGGCTCCATACTGGGGCCTCTATTATTTTCACTGTTCATAAATGATCTCCCCGCTGAAAGGATAAACTCTAAAGTGCTTCTCTACACAGATTACTTCGTCATCTACCATAGCGCCAAGTCCCTTGAATCTATATCTTCTACCCTCACTACAAATTACGGATCCACTCAGAATTGGTTCCTCTCCAAAAATGTTCTTGTAAATGAGAAAAAAACGAAGGCCATGCTCTTTGGCTCTAAGCCGTACCTTGCAAAGGTTGCCAAATCAGAAACCTCTTTACACATAGTCACTCCTGCAGGCCCTCCTCTCAACACTGTATCCTCCTTCAAGTACCTAGGAGTAATTCTTGATCACTCCGTTACCTATAGTGACCACATTTCTAACACTGTGAAGAGAGTCCACCAGAAGCTAGGGGCAGCCTACCATATTAACCATCTCCTGACCCCAGAGGATCACCTTGCAATTGCCCAGCGGAAATCTACTGCCCCTATTTGACTACTGCTCCCCAGTGTTCTCCACCATGTTCTCCTCACTTCTTTCTCATCTAAATATCACATACAACTCTAGCTGTCGCTTTGCTCTTCAGGTCCCTTCCTCCATGCATCACTGCTCTCTCTATATCAGTCCTTAGGCTGGCTCTCTCTGCAGGGCCATTTTGAATATGCCATGGGTTGTCTAGTTGACTCCTCTCTCAGGAACGCACAAAAGTCCCCTTGCTCCTTACTGACAGGGTGGTAACTTGATGCCTCAGGGCCTTCTCCACCCCCCCCCATAGTCCCCCGTGTATCTACTATCATGGGGAGCAAGGCTTTCTGTCTCTGCCCCCTCCCTTTGGAACAGACTACCACTGGCTGTCCGAATGTCCTCCTCTCATCAGTCCTTCAAATCAAAGTAGCTTTGATTTGAAGGACTGATGAGAGGAGGACATTCGGATAGAGATTAGGCTTATGTCTCAGGCCACCTGTAACTACTCCCAAGGAAACACCCTTGTCAGTAATCCGTCTTGGGGACATAGTGTAACACTTGCCTTACTTCTCAAGTAACTGGCCACTAAATAAACAATAGAGATGTTTGACTCCATTGTGAAAATGCTTGATTGCTATAGTGTAATCCCATATGCACTGTATTGTAGACCCTTGACTGGCTGAATACTGTCTGGATTTGCTGTAAGTGTATGTCCTAGTTTCTCTGTAATGCAGAGAAGCTTCACTTTATTGTCATGAACTTGTTTTTTTATGTCCTTAACCCATATTTAAGATGTGGTGTTTATATATCACTGTTTCTACCACCACTATACTCACTATATTATATGTACCCACTGTATTATAACGTGTGCCTATTGTCTGTGCCACTGTATGGTCCTTTGGATCAGTTTGCTTACCCAGTTACTAAAAACATAAATAAATAAATAAGTAAAAATAAAATAAAAATTACACCTCAGTCAAAAATAGAATGATTCAGTGAAAGATTTTAGATAGAGCTTATTACACCCCCAGTAATATTTCTAAAATTAATGCTTAATATTCAGATTTATGTTGGCATGAATGTGTGGAAGTTGGGGATCTTACACACTGCTTTTGGAGATGCCCCCAAATTAAAAATAGGTGGGAGCAAACCAAACTATTAATGGAGCAAATCTTGGAAATCCAGCTTCCCAATGAACAGTATTTATTTTTATTTAATAATACTGATTATTTAAACTTAACTAAATGCCAGGAAAACAATCTTCTCATTAGGCACAATTACAACAAAAAGGTTGATATTGGAAAAATGGAATGTTCCAACATTACCAAGTTTTGAAAAGTAAAATTGGCGGAAAATGCTAAAGGAGTACCACAGACAGAATTTGCAAAGATGTATGTTGTGCAGTGTGTTTTGATTTCTGTGTGTAGTCCTAGTATGTCCTTCCTTTTGTCTGCTATTAGGAGTTTGTTCTAAATTAGCCTACTAGATTTTTAGTACTTTTTTGGCCCTGGGGATCTCCGTCTTAGCATGGTTTATTGATGTTCTGTTTCCTACAGAGCCTCCTGCCCCATGTGACAGTGATGTATCTGGGATCATAGATTCGGCAAGTACTGATTTACAGTCAATTTCACAACAGCAGAGCTACAATATTAAGTAACTTTCCTTATTCAGTCAGCACCAAAAGCTACTGTACATTTACAGTTCAGCAAATACTTGAGGGCTACTAGCTGAGTGGTTATTTCTGTAAGAAAACAGCTAGTCTTTACTAATTATAGCATTGATGGTCTGGGGTGATCTGTATGCTTTTTATGGCCATATGTAGTTTGATGAAATTAAAAGATTTCAAAACAAAACATTTACTCCTGCTGGCTAGACCTGACATGCACATAGAAAACAAAAATATCGAATTAGAGTTATTTAGTGGGGGCCAGAACATCAGGCTCCTATCTCTAGCACTTGCTGAATCAGTGGTTCCGGAAGCATCACTGTCACATGGGACAGGAGGCATTAAAGGATAATGAAGAGCAATAAACCATGTTAAGATGGAGATCCCAGGGGCCACAATACTATCATATAACTAGCAGGCTAATTTAGAAAAAAACTCTTAATAGCAAACGAAGGGAAGGCCACACCAGGACTATACACAAATCAAGCCACTCTGCACAGCACAGTGGTGGAGCCAGGTTTGGGAGCATTTGGGAGCCAGAGGGGTCCATTCAGTCAATCATGGGCTCCACAATGGGCACTAAACAGTGAATAAAGATGGTGGTGGGACACCACTACTCACACTGGGGCAGCCAGGAGGGGCGACCGACCCCCACAGCCTCCCCTCTAGCTCCACCACTGGCACAGCACATGTTTTAGCAAATTTTGACTGCAGTACTACTTTAAAAGAAACGTTAAGCTATGAAATGTTATTTCACAATATTGATTATAGAATGATTTATGCAAACTGGAAAACAATTGAAAGGAATCTTCCCATATTATTACCAATGTGAAAACTCCTTCACCTTTATCAATGCCCCCTTAAATTATAGCTTATGAACAATATACATTTCTACAACCTGTTTGTTAGGTGGTGCATAAAGCAGAGCGCCAAAAAAAAAATTATTAAATAATGTAAATATAACATTCAGTATAGTATTTTTTTTAAATTAAGAAATATAAGTATGAGTATTAAAGGAAATATTTTGAATTGTTTGATAAATGAAAAATATGAACTGTATCTGAAACTCTGGCTAGTATCCTATGTATATTTTTCTTAACGAAAATAAATATTTTTGAAAAAAAAAAGTTTACCAGATACTGCTCTGCTACCATATGCAGCAGTACACTATCAGAGATATTGCACTACTACTGTATTATCCAGCACTGAGCTATCAGAGATATTGCACTACTACTGCCTAATTCAGCAGTACAGTATCATAGATACTACACTACTATTGTATTATCCAGCAGTTGAGTATCAGAGGGTTACCAGATAATTCACTACTACTGCTTTATCCTGCAGTACAGTATCAGAGGGTTAGCAGATACTGTCCTACTACTGCTTTATTCAGCAGTACAGTATCATAGATACTACACTGCTATTGTATTATCCAGCAGTAGAGTATCAGAGGGTTACGATAGTTCACTACTACTGCTTTATCCTGCAGTACAGTATCAGAGGGTTAGCAGATACTGCCCTACTACTGCTTTATCCAGCAGTACAGTATCATAGATACTACACTGCTACTGTATTATTCAGCAGTACATTATCAGAGTGTTACCAGATAGTTCTCTACTTCTGCCTTATTTTGCATAACAGCATCAGAGGGTTACCAGATGCTGCCCTAGTGCTGCCTAATCCTGCAGTAGAGTATCAGAGGGTTACTGAGAAACAGAAAATGTCAGCAGAAAAAGAGCACTGGTCCAGCCAGACTACTCTGCTCTAATTCTCCATCTCTTGATATTTTTAAACATGAACTAAAAAAAACTTGTTGCAGGAAACATTTATTTGTACTTGTAATTGATGCTGTTTATGTCATTTTATGTATCTATTGTTTAAATGACTTGGTATGTTCTGTAAATAAGATTTGCTTCTCATAGAACTTATCCTGTAATATCTAGTTGGGGGTTAGTGCCTTCCCCTTCCCCTTGCCCCCTTCCTTACTGCTTTCCCCTAGTGTAGTTATTAAGTCTTTTACTAGGTCTCATTGACATCACAAGTGACAAGAGATCCCGCTTTCATGCAAATATTCTTAGGGATGAAGAAAAAGCAACAGGCAAATGCAGCAACATACAAATTTTAAGTTGAAGAGAATCTGAACATTACGTTTTCAGTGTCTCTGAGGGTTACCAGATAGTTTACTACTACTGCCTTATCCTATGGTATAGTATCAGAGGGTTATTAGATACTGCCCTACTACTGCCTTACCTGCAGTACAGTATCATAGATGCTACACTACTACTGTATTATCCTGCAGTACAGTATCAGAGGGTCAACAGATACTGCCCTACCATTGCCTTATCCTGCAGCACAGTATCAGAGGGTTACCAGGTACTGTCCTACTACTGCCTTATCCTGCAGCACAGTATCAGAGGGTTACCAGGTACTGTCCTACTACTGCCTTATCCTGCAGTACAGTATCAGAGGGTTACCAGGTACTGTCCTACTACAGCCTCATCCTGCAGTACAGTATTACAGATACTACACTACTACTGTGTTATCCAACAGTACAGTATCAGAGGGTTATCAAATACTGTCCTGCTACTGCCTTATCCTGCAGTACAGTATCACAGATACTACACTACTGTATTATCCAACAGTACAGTATCAGAGGGTTACCAGATACTGCCCTACTACTGCCTTATCCTGCAGTACAGTATCACAGATACTACACTACTACTGTATTATTCAACAGTACAGTATCAGAAGGTTACCAGATACTGCCCTACTACTGCCTCATCCTGCAGTACAGTGTCATAGATAATTACACTACTACTGTATTATACTGCAGTACAGTATCATAGATACTACACTACTACTGTATTATCCTGCAGTACAGTATCATAGATAACTACACTACTACTGTATTATCCTGCAGTACAGTATCATAGATAACTACACTACTACTGTATTATACTGCAGTACAGTATCATAGATACTACACTACTACTGTATTATCCTGCAGTACAGTATCAGAGGGTCACCAGATACTGCCCTACCACTGCCTTATCCTGCAGCACAGTATCAGAGGGTTACCAGGTACTGTCCTACTACTGTCTTATTGTGCAGTACAGTATCATAGATAGTACACTACTACTGTATTATCCTGCAGTACAGTATCATAGATACTACACTACTACTGTATTATCCTGCAGTACAGTATCGGAGGGTTGCCAGATACTACAATACTACTGCCTTATCCAGCAGTAGAGAATCAAAGGCTTACCAGATACTGAAGTTTTCTGCCTTATTCAGCAGTACAGTATGAGAGGGCTACCAGGTATTATTTTTTAGTACTTCATGGCCAAACATTACTCTCTCTTATAATTCATTTGGACCGCTTTTGTGACCACATAAACTTACTAAAATGGAAGTCATTGTTACAAAACTGAGTTACGAATCAAAAAAATGAACATGCTTGTCATAAACCCACACAGCAGATCAGGCCTTCTACTCCCAAAGTGCCAACCTCTGAGTGCAGTCTTGAGAACAGTGTAACAGACAAGGTAACCCTCTTGTCTGTTTTTGTGAGTTTGGATCAAACTTTGGTCTCAGTTCTGGAGGGATTCAAACTGTTAACCTCTTGTTAGCATACCCAATGCACAGGCTCAGATATATCTGTCTTCGGGGGGCCAGATATCTTTGTCTATGGGCACCTAACCAGGTATTCAGAGATGAACCCTTAAAAACTTTAATAAAGACCTCAGATTTAAAATGCTCCTCTTTCCAATTTGGTACCACCATTCAAGCTTATGTTTAGTATCTGCAATAACCATATACTTTTCTTACAAAATAAAAAGAAGTCAAAGACAGACCAAGTAAGTTCTAACAAGAATTTTACTAAAATAGTTAAAAATATGTGAGACACAAAATACAGAACTCTTATATCAAAAGTCATACACATCTTTTAAAAAGAAACAAGGTTTAAACAGTGCGAATTCCTACTACAGTACTTAGTCTCTAAATACTTGCTAAAGTGCTCACTGATCTTGCTTGGTCATAGTCTAGGTAAAAATATGTGTCTGTAAAGCAGAATTATTCCTTAAACATCTGTATTGGCCAACCCCTTTTTGGTGAGGTCAGCTAGCTCCTCCTCTGTCAGATTATATTTAAAAATATATTTCTTATACAACCACAGGATGTATTTTCAAAGTATTACATTCTGCAATCCTCAGCCTAACTCATGTGTGTCAAATGACATCTCTTTGGTATTTAAACAGTATCTTCTGTCACACAGACACCAAAGCATTTATGATCTCGCACTAATACATCACAACCTGCTTTTCTTCCTCTGGAAGCGTCATAAAATGGATATGCTGAACTCAAGCTTCTTAACCCTATAATTAACTTCAGGCTTTTCCATGTAACACATTGTCTCTAAAATCTGTTGGTGTATAATCTCACATGCTAACTGCTGCATTGTGCGTGCAATTCCCAGATGACCAGACAAGGTAATATCATGGGCAACCTTGAGCAACTGCTCACGATATCCCTGGGGAATGACAAGCTGCCTGCCTAGCATCCCTCTCTCTGTCTGTACTACCTGTGTATGCATAAGTCAATTTTCCCAATAAAGCTTATGTTTGCCGTCACCTCTCTGGTTGCCGTCTGAGTCTGCCCAAGCCCTCAGCTTCTCCAAACTAGGGTCACTCCTCTGAGCAGCTGCAAACCTCTCACACAGTCCCAAGGCATGGGCCAGGTCCCCTTCCATTGCTAAACTAGGGTCCCTGGCACTAGCGTAAGGGCCCTCAGGATCACTGTCAATCCCAACCCTCTGACACGGGGTCAGCCCTCCCTCTTTGGAGTTACCCTCTGTAGCTGTGTGGTTACTTGCTACTGGGGAAATTTCTACCCCCTTTTTATCAGTCTCCCCATCTGGAGACACAGGCTGGAGGACCAGCCTCTCAGTGGTTTCCACACTGGTTTCTGTGGGGTTCAGGGAACTACTATTTTCCCTTGCCGCTTGGCTACGGGTAACTGCACATACCATCCCCTGCTGGAGATTGTTACCCGGGAACACATCCACTGCTAATGTTTTGACTACAGCCACCTGCTGCACAGTTCCTCTTGTTTCACCCCAGTCCAGGAGAACACTAGCGAGTGGCAATGTTTTCTCTTCACCAGTAAACCCTTCTACAGTTACATATTTTTGGGGTATAAGCTGACCAGGCTGTACCAGATCCCCCTTTACCAATGTCAGGGATGCCCCTGTGTCCCTTAACCCCTGTGTTTGTACTCCATTCACCATGATGGGGTACATGTGTTCCCTCATGTTCACTGGCATGCTCTCAGGGACACACAAACAACCCACTTCTTTTCTAGCACCCTGTTGTGTATTTTGGCTTGCCTTTTTGGGGCACTGTCTGGCAATATGCTCAGTTTCTTTACACAACCAACATGCATTTCTTACTTCAGATAAATCTTTTCATTGAAACCTGGGGATAACTGGTTTCAGTGGAGGCAGTGAGGGTTTTAGCTGCCCTGAATGTGCGCTTTTCCCTTTCTGCACTGCCACATCCACCCCATTCACTCTCAGAGCAGGTCTGCTCTTGGCATAGCGGTCTGAGAGTTCAGCAGCCTCTTGCACTGTTTTTGGATCACGGTCCTCTAGCCAGGTTTTTAGCTCTGTTGGGCATGCCCAATAAAACTGCTCTAATAAAATCACATTTTCAATTTTATCAACAGAGGTTGCCTCAATTCCTTCCCACCAATGTTTTAAAAACTGACGTTGTTTCATGGCTAGCTCCTCATAGCTCATATCAGGGCCTCTCCTGAGCTTACGGAATTTATCTCTCTATGATTGAGCAGTTAATTCAAACTTTTTTAGTAGTGCAGCTTTTAGCTTTCTGTAATCATTGTTGTCTTCATTGTCCATTTGACCCAATGCATCCCGAGCTCTCCCGCTAAGTAACGGGGATAGCTGGAAGCTCCAGGACTCTCCAGGAATTTTAGCCTGAATACAAACTTTTTCAAAAGAATTTAAAAAGGTGTCCATGTCCCTTCCTTAAACTCAGCTATTAATTTGGAGTTCAATTTGTAACCCAGTCCTGCAGTCCCAGTTAAACCCAAACCACTTACCTGCTCTGGTGCTGCTGGTCGGAGTTGTATCTTCACCAGTTCGTGTTGCCTCTGGTGCTCCTGCTCCTTACGGTCTGTGTCTCGGCATTTTCATTCTCTCTTCTCCTCGGCAGCTCGCTGGTGCTCATGCTCCTCACGGTATGCCTCCCTCTGTTGTCACTCTGCCTCTCGCTGTTCCCTCTCTGCCTCTCTGCATTCTCGCTCTGCCTTCTCTTCTGCAGCTCGCTGGTGCTCATGCTCCTCACGGTCTACCTCCCTCTGTTCTCGCTCTGCCTTCAGTTCCATCCTGCACAACTCAATTTGCAGTTAGAGTACCTCTGGATTCAGGATACTGGTGGCCATTCCCTCCTGCTGTGGCTCTTCACTGACAGTGGCCCTGCTGTCCTTTTCAGTTACGGTCGGTGACTCGCTGCTGTGGGTATCTGCTATCATCAGGGCCTCTATGAGGTTCTGCTTTTTGGCTGTCACCTTGAATGGGACTCCCCTGTCCCTGCACAACTGCTTCAAGTAATCTACAGTGTGCCTGCTGTAGTCAGAAGCCAGCTTCTTCTTCCCTCACTACTGCTACTCTGATTGCACTTTACAGAAAAAAAATAAAATGGGTAGGAACTGGACTGTATGCCAAGTGATATATAGTTCTGTTTCCTTTTTAAAATAAAACTCTGCCTTTTTCTTTCTTTATTTGCAAGAGAGCTATGGTCTCAGCTGACACAGAACAATAAAGCTTGTGATACCAAAATAATGCCACCGCTGCCAATCAATCTGTCACAAACCCACTCAGCAGGTCAGGCCCTCTACTCCCAAAGTGCCAACCTCTGAGTGCAGTCTTGTGAACAGTGTAACAGACAAGGTAACCCTCTTGTCTGTTTTTGTGAGTTCGGATCAAACTTTGGTCTCAGTTCTGGAGGGATTCAAACTGTTAACCTCTTGTTAGCATACCCAATGCACAGGCTCAGATATATCTGTCTTCGGGGGGCCAGATATCTTTGCCTATGGGCACCTACACAGGTATTCAGAGATGAACCCTTAAAAACTTTAATAAAGACCTCAGATTTAAAACGCTTCTCTTTCCAATTTGGTACCACCATTCACGCTTATGTTTAGTATCTGCAATAACCATGTACTTTTCTTACAAAATAAAAAGAAGTCAAAGACAGATCAAGTAAGTTCTAACAAGAATTTTACTAAAATAGTTAAAAATATGTGAGACACAAAATACAGAACTCTTATATCAAAAGACATACAAATCTTTTAAAAAGAAACAAGGTTTAAACAGTGCAAATTCCTACTACAGTACTTAGTCTCTAAATACTTGCTTAAGTGCTCACCGATCTTGCTTGGTCAGAGTCTAGGTAAAAATGTGTGTCTGTAAAACAGAATTATTCCTTAAACATCTGTATTGGCCAACCCTTTTGGTGAGGTCAGCTAGCTCCTCCTCTGTCAGATTATATTTAAAAATATATATCTTATACAACCACAGGATGTATTTTCAAAGTATTACATTCTGCAATCCTCAGCATAACTCATGTGTGTCAAATGACATCTCTTTGATATTTAAACAGTATCCTCTGTCACACAGACACCAAAGCATTTATGATCTCGCACTAATACATCACAACCTGCTTTTCTTCCTCTGGAAGCGTCATAAAATGGATATGCTGAACTCAAGCTTCTTAACCCTATAATTAACTTCAGGCTTTTCTACATAACATGTTGTCTCCAAAATCTGTTGGTGTATAATCTCACATGCTGTCTCAGCATTTTTCTCATGGCATCCATCCTTCAGCTGAAACCGGGGGAGGGGGCGAGTTAAGTTATTCCAAAGGCACTGGCATTTTTTAACAGGCCCTTCAATACCACATTTCCATTATTTTAAGAAATAAAAATGATACAGCACTCAGAACATGGCCATCTACGTCACACTGCTGTTTTTTTTTTTAAATCTTATGAAAGATTTGTGAAAAACGGAACTGCGAATGTGTAAAAACACTGTTTTATTTTCTTAATGATTGAAAATATACTCTTGTTCCATTTATAAAAAATAGCAAAGAACTATGCTTGAGCTAAAATCTAACTAACCTGAAAGTTTTAGGTTTGAACTGTAAGCCATATTTCAATTATTGGTAAGTAAAAAAGTTTTAAAATGGATAAAATTTTGACTTTTTAACATTCTGGAACTTTTAAATTGCAGAACCAAATTTTTTTCCTTTTCTAGTATCTGTTGATGCTCCCTGTGCCAACCTGCCCCCTTCTACTGGTCCTCCCAGCCCCTTCACCCTGACATCCACTGGGACTCACCATGATGGTACAGAGGTACCTAGCTGGCCGGGTGCAGAGCCTGTGGGGGGCCAGTGTCATCCTGCCAGTTGGCACTATTTTTCCACCTATTTTCTCCTGTCCCCAGTTGCAGCTGCACATGCGTATGTGGAGGTCTGTGCACGCCACAGACCTACAACTCCCTCCCAATGTGTGCTGCATCCCATCCGGCACCGTCACTGGACCTTCACTTGGTGGTAGCTGTGAGGTGGGAGTGACAAGGACCCTCCCCGGGAGAGGAGAACTGCCTCCTGGCTGCTCAATCCAGCTCCCACCCTCTCCCCAGCTGACCCCCGATGACCCCAGCTCATTCCCAAACCTGGGTTGCTGGCATAGCCCATTGTGTGGTGTCCAGTGCCTCAACCCTCAGTGTCACCGGGCCAGCAAAGAACCAAATTGTTTCTTAGAGTTTTTTTTTCCCTCCTGGCCATATTTCTCACAGCTGTGCAAAGTTCGCAGGGATATACCCTGTTCTGGCCTGTTAACTCCTGTCCCATCCCGTGGCCTGCCCCCACTGACATGTCTAATGGGTTTTCCCTTCTGTGGTAGGAGCACCAGGGGGAAGGCCATCCTCCCCCCCGAGGCAGCCAACTGTGTGGACTAGAATCTAGCACTGGCAGGCACCAAGACCCATGCAAAGCTCTGGGAGCCCAGGCTGTGACATAGAAGGTCAGCTTTTCTCCCTGGTTCTTCCCTCCTCGCCTTGGTGTGGGCATAGCCCATAGTGCAGCCTTGGCTGCATGAAGTGATGTCATGTGGAGGAAATAAGCTACCTTAGTCTACTGCAGGGGTTACTGTGACACTGTAGCCCAATGGCAATGCTCTCTAACTGCAGTACACTGCTGAGCAGCAGCTGCTGCAATCTGGCCTTCCTTCTGATGTGGTGTCATGCCTCTGCTTCCAAATTCAGGTTGCCTGCATGGCAACACAACATGCTGCTGCTGAACAAATGGGGTGGCATTGCTGAACCAAATCTGACCAAAATTTCAAGATTCAGAGATCCTGAGCCTGCCAACACATCTCCCAATTTTATGTTATTCTGTGCAACGATGGCTGAATTATCAGTGCCCAAATGTTGGGGTTTAATACAGAAGTGCCTTCTTACTCCCAGTTATAGTGGCACTGATGCACCATTATAATATTGTTTCTGTTTCCATTCCCTTTTTTCTTTACCAGGTTAATTTGCATGGGACTAGGATACATGTCCCTTAGATTCCATAGAAACAGAGAAACAGAATTTGTCTGCAGAAAAGGATCACTTGGTCCACCAAGTCGGCCCAAATAGTCCCTGCCTAGTCTGTCTCCGCAGATCCTAATGGGTCTGTGGTGACCCTTCCACCTTCCTGCCTATTTACTAATATTTCATTCTGTCTATCCCACACTTGCGTGAAGCCTCATACTTCTTTTTGCCTCCACCACTTCCACTGGTAGTCTGGTCCAAGTGTCCACCACTCTTTCAGTGAAATAGTACTTCCTCACATCCCTCTTGAACATCCCCCGCTCCAGATTGTGTGCATGCCTTCCAGTCCTGTTGCTCTTTCTCATTTGAAAAAGACCCCTCTTCTGCACCCTGTTCACCCCTGTGAGGTACTTGTAGGTCTCTATCATGTTCCCTCTCGCTGTCCTCTCTTCCTGGGTGTACACATTGAGATCTCTTAGTCTCTGTTAGTAGGACTTTTGATGCAATCCCTGCACCACTTTTGTTGCCCTCATCTGGACTGCCTCCATCCAGTGTATATTATTTCTGAGGTACGGCCTCCAGAACTGGACATAGAACTCCAGGTGGGGTTCCCCAGGCAAGCAATACAGTGGCAACACCACCTCCCTCCTCCTCCTGGAAATACCTCTCCCTATGCATCCTAGAATCCCACTGGCCATACCCACTGATTTCACATATTGCCCTGCCATCTCAGGTCATCAAATATGATAACCCCAAGGTCTCTTTCCTGCTTAGTGACTTCAGTAGCTCCACACAATCCTGTACTCAGCTCATGGGTTCCTGTGCCCTAGGTGTATGATTCTGCACATTTGGCGTTTAGCAGCTGCCATGCTCTTGACCACTCCTTGAGTTTTCCAAGGTCCCTACACATTCTTTCCATCCTCTCCTGAGTGTCCACTCTATTACAGATTTTGGTGTCATCTGCAAAAAGGTATACCTTCCCTTCCGGTTCTTGCGCAGTGCCACTTATGAAGACATTGTAGAGGACTGGTCCCAGTATTGAGCCCTGAAGTACCCACTGATCACTCTTCTCTATTACCCATCCATTAACCAGTTCCTCTCCCAGTCCACCACTTTGGGTCCCACCTCTAAGCTGCTCATTTTCTTTAGCAATGTCCTGTGCAGCACAGTGTGAAATGCCTTGCTAAAGTCCAGATAGACCACATCCACTGCCCTCCCTGATGTATTTCCTTGGTCACCCAGTCAAAAAAATCAGTCAGATTCATCTGGCATGACCCCCCCCCCACACTGTGAATCCATGCTGTGACCTCTCCCCATGAATCCATCTGCTTCCGTTGCTTACTGTAGTTCTTTGCTAATGTCATTATACTTTGTTTACAACATTACAGTTTGTTGCAGTAGAAATGATTAGGATGTCACAAACTGAGGTTTGGCTTCAGCAAAGGATTAAACAGCAGGAGTAGAACCTACGGTAAAGATGACAAATAAAATAAAATAAATACAGAAAGTAGATAAAATGTAATGAAGAGCGTGTTAACGTGCTCTGCTTTTTTTCACATTTTCCCCAAACTAACAAACTCACCTTACCCTAAAGTGACATAAACAGTACTTGTGTATAACACATCTTATGAAAAAAAACTGTAAATAAAGGATTCTAAACTATGTAGTGGATTTCATGCTACACCTACTTGTTATCTGCAGTATAATGTAAGAAATAATGTGTGGGTGACCATGCACAACAAGTCTGGGTTTCCATTAAGGGATTGAGATAACAGCATATGGACCTTGAGAGCAAAGCTTGAGAAGTCCATGCTGTTATATTGACCCCTGAGATGGTACAGCCACCCATATTTTATTTTTTAAAGTGTATGGTTCTGCAGAGGGAACTAGCAAGTGGTGCCGAGTGCCAGCAGAGAGAGAAAGAAGTGAGAGAGAGAGAGAGAGAGAGAGGACAGAGAGCAAGAGAGATGAGGAGTGGCTCTGCTGAGTAAGCAATTCCTATATATCGAAAAAATGTAAAATTAGTACACAGAGAGTGAGTGAGTGAGTGCTGGTACAGAGAAAGTGGGAAGCTGAGGAGTGTCTCTACCTAGAAAGTGCTACCGTGCTCTGTGGGGAATCTCTTACACACCCTGAGGGTAGGCATTGCAAACCACTAATGCAATCACGAAAGTAGTATGTGGCTGCCACAAGTCCCACTAAGTGAAAATGAAAGTGGGTGCCAGGCGAGAGTCAGCACGAGCAGGTACACAGGTGCACTGATGATAGAACATACACAACTTCTAGAACGTGCACAAAAACTTTTAGAATGTGCACAACAATGTTTGAGTAGCCACTGATTTCCATACATGATAAGCCCTAATAATATACTATAGTATTTTACATATCAGTTCTATGTTATACAGTGTTCGTGGCTACATTTGTTCAGGAATTTAGGGTATTTTTATATCCCTATATATGGGAATTATAAGTGTATGTCATAAAATACAATACTGTAGTCTTTCCACATTGGAAAACTGAACTAATGAATAATAGTGAGTTCCTACAAGCTCTTTTTCCATTAGTAACCATGGCAATTTTGCTTTGAAAGTTTAGGTCTCTCCACAGAAAACATTTCAGTTAGTAGACTGTTTAATGTACTGTAACAGACTGTTTCCTATTGCAGAACAGTTGTGCCTTGTTTGTCAGTGCAGATTCCAGTACACACCTTTAGTTACAATAATACCTTTTATTTGACTAACCAAAAGATATTTTTACATGAACATCTGAATCCTTAGAGGTCTTTTCAGATGCTATCAATTTCTTGATGCTGTACGCTAAATGGCAGAATTAAAGGCTATGACTAGATGTATGTTGGTTAGAAAGTTTCTCTTTTCTTTATCATTACTTCCTCACTCCCTTTTTTTGTATCAGAACATCTGACTAAAAGGATATAATGCCACTGTAATATGTACGGTTAATGTAGTGTTTTATCAGTTTGACTGAAACTGCAATACCAGCTCCAGTTTGGCGTTAGTCGGTGTGCTTTCCTTTTATGCATATTAACTACCTGTGGTGTCTGTTTGGGAACCCTGCAAGTTATTGGTCTAGCATAAGCAAGATGTAGCAGAGCCATTTTTACTTCAGAGCTGCAAAAAACAAAACAAAAACTAAGGTACAAATAAACTGTTTTACTGAAGTTATGTTTAGATTACAGTAGTCCATTTCAGTAAGGGAGCTTAGTTACTTCCTTTCTGAATTAGGAACAGCCAGCGCTGTTTGATTTTGCAGTGAATAAGAACTGCTGAATTAAACAGCAGTTTAATTCAGCTTCTTAGTGTCCTTGGTATTTTTTGCTATTAGTTGATTAACCCCCTTACCACTGGGGGAACATCTGTGCTATCTGTTCTCAAAGTCCTGTTTGCTTATTTAAGGAGGATACAGGCAGTAGATCTCTTACAAGGGGTCTCCTTGGGGACCCTTATGGGTCACATGCCAACTATGAAGAAGGGGGCATCCTAGTCTGCTGGGAAAACCCGGAGTCAGGTTAAAGGGGCACCTTCTTATCAATACTACAGGACCCCACATAGAATGATGGCTGTAAATGTGGACTTTGTGTTGGTCAGGGGCATAACTGGTCTGATAGGTGCTGCCTCAGTGAGAACTGGGGCCCGATTCTCGAATGAGGCTGCATTTGGTGCAAGCTGTGGCAAACAGCAGCTTGCGCCAAAGCCCCATGCACCAGGGATCCTGCACCAGGAGGGGTCCTGGTGCCTAAGACCCAATGCTTATGGCAACCCCAGCCATGCAGCAACTGCATGGCACATGGGAGGGTTCGATGCAAGCCCCTTGGATCGTCGGCTGCATGGTCCGTCCAATTAGGGACCAGTAGTGGAAGTGTGCAGAGGGCTGTGCCAGTCCCCTGCTCTGTCTGGGGGTGGGGGGGACACTACCTGCATGGGTAGGGGACACGGGCACCAGTGGGAGGCTTGGTAGCATTTGTCCTGGTACTAACTGGGACACTGGGATCTAGAGGGGGGGCACTACTAACATGCTGAGGGGCACATCGAGGATCAGGTGGGTGCTCCTGCCCTGGATGCCCTATGGGGGCACAACCTGGATGGGGGGTCCACTATGTGGCACTTGTGGGGCACAGTGGGGTTGGGGAGGTGGGACACAATGCACTACCCATAGGATAGCTCACCCAGGGGAGTAATGTCTAAGTCCCCTTACGCCAGCCCTGGCTGGCATAAGGGGACTTAGAATTTCTTCAACTGGGTGCTCACTGTGAATAGCATGCTGCAGCTTGCATTGGTGCAGTCCATCTAGTGCCGTGTCGCAGGGTAGTGCAGGGCTGGTGCAAGCCCTGTTTGGGGCAGGCAGTCTGTGGTCAACGCAGGCAACCTTTGTGAAGTGCGTGGAGGCAGCCCTGGATGCAAGGTGACCTTGCACCATATCTGTTTGGTGCAAGCACCTTGCGTCAGATACAGGGCTTTGATAATCAGGCCCCTGGTGTCTAGGTAAAAGTAACTGAAAATTGGATTGGGATTTGTCAGATGCAGGGCCTTTCATATGTGTCAGTAATGGTGTGCTTGCCAGGCTACCTATCCAAGAGTCCACATCCAGTGACCCCTTGGGGGAGGATTCCAGCGAGGCTACATCAGTTCTGTATCATCTGGTGGGATATGTATGTGTAACTGCCCTGAGAGTATGCAACACCTGTATGCTGTGTTCTGGTGTAAATAAATTCTGCACTGCTTTGGCCTTGATTTTCTTTGTGTGGACAATAAACTTTGTGTAGCTTTGACAATGGCTAGAGCATAGCACCCCCTGGATTGTGAAAATTTCAAACCTGAGTTCATCACTAATACAGCCTCCCAAGTATATAGAGTGAACCCCTAGGGAGGAGTGGATTACAGTTGTGTATTGAACCAAATATACAACAGTTACACTTTCTAAGTTGAGATGCTGCATTGTGTTGATTTTGTTTTCATTTACCAATGCCATTGATCCTTTTTACGGCTACAGTGGGTGGAGCCCTGCAGATGTCTTGCTATCACAGTAGAAAAATGGAGCTCATCAGATTCCTAACGAACTTAAAAACAGTGAAGTTGGATTAGAATTACTCCGCTAGAGCAGTTTGGCTTTGGTGTGTCCATGCTGCACACTATTTTGGAGAGAGAGAGGGAGAGAGAGAGAAACTGAAACTGTTTGATTTAATACATATCTTCTACATAGAGCATACTCATGCCAGCTCAAATTATAGTCAGTGAATGTGCTCAGTGTAACTGCACTACTTAGAAAAGAAAAATAAAGCCTCCCTCCCTCTCTTTCTGTCTCTGTACCGGGTCATAATGTCATACACGTAATAGCACACAGCATTATGCCGAAACTCTGACCTGTGCACTCTCCATGTTGGATCCCCCAGAGTTAGAATCCTTGAGTGGGGGTCAGGCTCAGTCCCCATAACTGGGTGTGTGTGGGTGGCAGAGTCCCCACAGAAAAAGTTAGCATTGAATCGTGCAACACGATTATTTCTCACAACATTCTGCCGTGCACAGTATTGACCCCATGCCCTATCTCTCCCTCCCATGTGGCATTTCAGTTGTATAGGATGTCCAGATAAAACACATTCCTAAGAGCTGTGTTTTCCTGAGCCTGGGAGTAAATGAGTGTTATTATCAGTTTAGGAGATCTGCAACAATTAGTGTGTGTGTGTGTGTGTGTGTGTGCGCGCGCGCGAGCGCGTGTGTGTGCCACTCTGTTAACCCTTTCCTGGTACATTAACCTTTTTGTATTCAGCTTGCAAGTGGCTGTAATGCTATATGTTAGCAGTGCACAGTTCAGAATATGAAGCAGTGCATGTGTGTTAGTGTGTTAGTGTGTGTGTGTGTGGCACTTTGTCCTAATCCTGCTGATTATCATAGATACATAGAAGCTGATGGCAGATAAGGACCACTTAGCCCACCCAGTCTTCCCTATTAATCCCTACCTGGTGTGAGGCTCCATGCCCAAACTGAACTCTGGAGCCCCCCCTTGCCTCCAGGATACACTTGTGTCTATCCCACTCCTTCTTAAATTCTGTGACCATCTTAGCCCCCTACCACCCACTCTGGTAGGCTATTCCAGGCATCCACCACCCTCTCTGTAAAAAAAAATTTCCTCACATTTCCCCGAGCCTTCCCCCAACTTCATTTTGTGCTCCCTTGACTTGGAGCATTGCTTACTTTGGAAGATGCTTCCTTCCTTCCTGTACTCTGTTTCTACCGGTGATCTATTTATATGTCTCAGTCATGTCCCCCTCCTCCCTCCTTTCCTCCTGGGAATACATATGTAACTCTTTTAGTCTTTCCTCATAGATCTTATTCTGCAGGCCCCGCAGGCCCTGCACCATTTCAGTTGCCTTCCACTGCATCACCTCCACCATGTTGATGTTCTTTCTCACATGGGGCCTCCAGAACTGGACTCGGTATTCCAGGTGCAGTATGTGTCTTATACAGGGGCAAGATGACCTCCCTCTTCCTACCTGTTATACCCCTTCCTATGCATCCAAGCATCTGGTTAGCCTTTCCAGCCACCTTATTGCACTGCCTAGTTTCTCTTAGGTCCTCTGAGATGATAACTCCCGGATCCTTTTCATGCTTCATGTCTGTCAGTCAGTTCTCCACCCAGAGAATTATTTTAGGATCCACCCCTAGGCTGCACAGTTTGTTATTTTTTTATTTAATTTAAGTCTTTGGTAACTGGGTAAGACCCACTAGGTACAAGTACCTGTTTTCAGGGGTGATCTGGGAGCACTGGATGGTTAAGTGACTTGCTTAGAGTCACACAGTATGCAAGTGGAGGTTGTGAGAATCAAACCAAGGTTTAGTCTGCTGGATGTACCAAGCTCATTCACAACTTGTTACTCTAACCTCTAGGCTATACTGCCAGCCCTAATCAGCCTTCTATGGGGGGATGGTGTTGAAGGCCTTTCTGAAGTCCATATAGGCCACATCCACCACACCTCCCTGGTTCACTACCTTAGTTACCCAGTCATGCCATAGATTAATACAATGAATTAGTGCAAAACACAGGGCTTATCCATATAAGGCAGTGTATGTGTGCGTTAGTGTGTTTGTGTGTGGCAATTTTCAGTGTGTGTAGACAATGCACCGCTGTGTTATACTGGAATATGTATGCATATATGTGTATAGTATTAGTCAGTGTGTGTGTATCACAACAATTAGAAAGTGCAGTTAGATGGCTCAGTGGTTAGTGCAAAAATTGCTAGTCTACATTCCCCCCACTATCTGGATCAGTTTCTGCCTTGTGCATGACATTGCTGATTTAAATGAGGTGTCTAGTGGTAACCCCCACCATCCGATGTCCCTCAGAGCCTGAAAAGAAGAAAACAGTCCCTCAATATCTTTTTTTTTAATCTGTAAAAATGTGTGTAGACAGTGCACTGCTATGTTACACTGGAATATACATGCATACATACAGTATATATATATGTGTGTGTGTGTGTGCATCACAATAATTAGAAAGGGCAGTTAGGTGACTCAAGTGGTTAGGACAAAAATTGCTAGTTTACACATTTCTCACTGCCTACAATAACATTATTTTGCAGCTGTGCTGACTCTTGCTAGAGTTTGTCTGTCTTGCAGTCAGCTAATTCTTTGACTGGCTCTATAAAAGATGCAATATTTAACTTTCAGGCACTGTTGTTCTTTGACTTGGAGACTTTGTTATGGCTCTCGCTCTGGTACTTTCTTGGATCAGTTCTGAGACTGGATTTTCCATGCAGTTTGTATGGTGCCAAGCCCCAGGAAAGTGCCACTGGTTGTGCCAGTTTGTTATCAAGTGGGATGACTGTAACTAACTGTGGCAGTACTGGAAAATCCCCTTGGATTCCACTGTAATTTATTGTTATAGAGCCAGAGCATGTGGCAGAATCCTAGGTCCTTGAACTGGAATTAGGAAATTCTACCCTAGAGGGTAAGGACAGGATATACAATTGGGCAGATGTGAACCAAATGTGTGTTTTGCATGCATCTGTATCCTCTAAAATGCATTCACATAATCCTTCTGCTATTTCCAAATGGTGGGTCTGCAACAAAAAGTAATGAGCTGTACTAAAAAAAATGTCACAAATGCAATTTATGTCATTTTTTGCCACAGTTGTCTCTTTCTTTGTGCAAAATCTGGACTTTATTAGATCATTTTATAGATGGTCTAATAGTTTGGATATATTTCTGTTTTAAAGATAGTGGCATACACATGGCAGACAGATTCTTCTGAAAAGCCTGTGCAGAGAGTCTGAGATTCATAGCTTTGCCTGTTTTTCACTATCATGTTCTATGCAATTCAATTGCTCAAAGGGCCATTGCTTTTAGTAAGGAGACCCTGTCATATGTGCATACTGGCAAACAAGGCCCATCTTGTTATACTCTCACCAAACCCTGGTTTTGCAGGAGGACGTTGTTTAGAAGTGGTTTACATTGACTTGTTTATAATCAGTGTAAATGACTGCCACCCATAAGGTGTGAGACTATGCCTTTCCAACAGTAACTTGGGCACTTTATAAGGCCTTCATGTGAATGGCACCTGGGCTCGGTTGGTATTGGAGATAATACAAAAATTGTGCAGTGTCTACACCTATGGAGATCCTTTTGACAGATGGCTGCCAGAGTACTGCCCCACAGGAAATGAATGCAAGCCCACCTTCATACCAAGGAACCTTTATGATTATACACAACCCCCAACTTATACGCTATGCATGCAAACACAACAATATGAAAAACACAATCAATTTCAATTTAAACACAGGGGATATTTATTAGGGACAAAAAGCATAGGAAATCAGTGACCATTCATCCAGTTTTCAATACAATATAAATATATATAGTGTGTGTGTGTGTGTGTGTGTGTATATATATATATATATATATATATATATATATATATTTATAAAATAGGTAGAAATTGCAGCATATATTATTAGCTGACCAGCATCACATGACCGTGCGTATATCAGGCGGCGACCGCACACCTGCACTTTTACCCCCCTCAAAACAATTTTGACATTTTATAAGATAGATAATCACTCTGGGTATGTGATCAGCTCTGATATACATACGCTCTTTGCGGTTGACGATGAGGCCTAAGGCGAGGATATCAGAGCGCAACTGCACACCTCAGAGTGGTATATTCTATTACGTATATATATATATATATATATATATATATATATATATATATATATATATATATATACACACACACACACACACACACACACACACAATAGGGGTGAGTGGTAAATGAGTGAGATAAAACAGTGTATCATCCACTGCAGTGTGGTATTTTTATCCTCTGCTCTACTGTGATTATATCAGCCATTTACACACAGGTCACAAAAGGTCATCACTCTAGGCAGCTTTCCCCTCAGCATGCAAGAAACACCTGTGCTGTTACCATAGACACAAATGCAGAACTACTTCAGAGGTCTCACTGCTGCCTACAGCTAACTTAGTAAGCATTACAAAACACACCTACCCCCCCCCAACTTCCAGCTCATTACTGTGACAGCAGCCAGAATTCTAAACAGCACAGCTTCACAGAACAGTCTAAACTACTGCCTGCAGCTAACTCAACTACCACTGAAACACACCCTCACTTGTTCCTCAAACTCTGATTCTCACCCATTACAATTACTGTGATACATTCAGCTTGACTGCAGCCAGAATCCTAAAGAGCACAATTTCACAGAACACTCTGCACTCTGCCTGCAGCTAACTTAATTACCACTGGAAACAGTATCAGCTGTTCTGACACTCTGCCTCTCAGCTCATTACAATTATTGTGATGCTCTCAGCTTCACTGCAGCCAGACTTCTAAACAATACAGCCTCACAAAATTATGTTTCTCACTCCTACTTAAAACTAACTCATTTAGCATTGCAAAACACACTCGGGTGTCTCCCAGAGTTTATAACACTGCCAGCCCATTCAGAAAAGCTCACACACAGAATGAGCAAACACATAAGCAGGAACAGAACACAAGACAGCATAACAAAACTTCTAAAACTCTTGGCCCTATTGTATATATCGAATACATGATGGGCAAATCGTGTGCTATGGCAAATATTGTCACTCCTGCATCATGAGCTCCGGATATCTAACTCTTCAGGAGTGACAATATTTGCCATATCACACTCATGCCCATCATGTATCCTCTCTCTCTCTCTCTCTCTATATATATATATATATATATTGAGGCAAAAAACTCCATTTAATGCATCAGTTAGGGTTGTTCCACAGTGACAAAGCGAGAAATTCGATGTTGAGGGTTGAAACCCCTTTGCCTCATTACCCCCCCAACTGGATCGGGGTGTGCATTTTGGTCATCAGCCCTAACTGTCACCCCATCACATGTGGAAAGAAGCTGAGGAATAGGAGAATGGGGTGACAGTTAGGACCGATGATACCAATGCGCACCCTGATTCCAGTTGGGGGGTGGGCTGGAGGGGTGCAAAGGGGGTTTCAACCCTAACATCGAATTTTCTCGCTTTTGTCACTGTGGAACAACCCTAACTGATGCATTAGACGGAGTTTTTTGCCTTTAATTTTCCTTCTTTTTGAGAATGATAATGAGAAATAGTGAATGTAATGCGGCGGCGGGAGCGCGGGGCCCGCAGCCCGCCACGTGATGGCTTGTCACATAGTAACACTGTGCCCAGTGCTGGCCCATCGGCGCAGCGGTTGGATTTCCGCTTGCGACGCCGGCGACCCAGGTTCGGGAACGGACCCGGGTCGTCGGAGGGGCCGGGCCGGGTGAGTAGGATCGAAAGGCCCCAAGTGACTGCTCTCCTTCTCCGGGGAGGTCAGTAGCAGTCGGAGCGAGGGGACTTCAGCTGAGGCTGGAGATCACCCACGCCGCCGCGTTTACGCTAGGGGAGGGAGTGAGGCGGGCGGATGCTTAGCGCCATGGCACGTCCCCGCCCTCGGGGTGGGGCAACCGTGCTGGGGAAACCCACACCCAGCGCCTATATGATGCTCTACTCCAGGACACGTGATTGGCCACGGAGCCATTCCCGACCAGATACTAGTTCCGCGTCCGATACCGGGGTCGGAACCGCGGCCCCACTCTCTGGGGGGGAAGCTAGGGATGACTGGGGAGTCGGCATATATCCGGTGGCTGGGGGTCCTGGAGTCCGTGACCAGGGCTGAGGATGGACGAGGGGCGTGAAATAAAGAAGCAAAATAAAAAAAAAAAAATAAAAAAAAAAAAATAGTAACACTGTGCCCACAAACGCAAATCGTAATGCACATGGTGACGCAAAGCGAAACAGAAAGAGAAACAGTACTGTAGACAGAAATGTTAAAAACAAAGGAAACGCAACCACAAATGAAAACACAAAGGGTAACGCACATGGTGGCGTAAACGTGAACGGTAAGTAAAACAGGTACGGAACCGCAAGCAGAAACAGTAATGGTAACAGTAATGTAAGTGCACTGGCTGTTTTTCCCCAAAAGCTGTATAGAGAAAGACAGTGAGTAGAAAGAATGTATGCAAAATAATGACTCTCGGAACACAAAAATCAGGAGTTGGAATAATAAATTGCTTATATCTCAGTAACCGTACGACATAGAAAAAAAATTTAAAAGTCGTATGTATTATCACTTTCCTGGCTAGTGTTGTATTTAGTCCCCTTATGGGGGCTAAGAATTTTTTTGACAAAAACTCTGTATCTCGCACTGTTTTCGAGATACGGGCCCTCAAGGGCGCGGCGAAAGCTGTAATGTTATCCTATGGGAAAAAACAGAAGTTTGGAGTGCCATAACTTTTCCTCCCTGTAATATTTTTTCACCAAACCACTGAAAGGCACATCTGTGGGATGTTGGCTATATCCCATGCAAATTTCAGCCCAAAAGACCAAACCGTTATTTTGCAGCAGGGCGCCAAACGATTGCTGCAATGCCTTGGCTGCCGTAATGTTATCCTATGGGAAAAAGCATCAACTTTGGAGTGCCGTAACTTTGCCGCCATGCAATATTTTTTCAACACAACAGTGAAAGGCACATCTGTGAGATGTTGGCTGCGTTCCCTCCAAGTTTTAGCCCAAAACTCCAAACCGTTATTTTGCATCGGGGTGCCAAAGAATTGCTGTCATTTCCCCACAGCCTAGAAAAGTACTGTCACAATTTGCGAAAGCTTTCGCTAAAATTTGCAACACTTTCGTGAGTACGCAAAGTACTTTAAAAGTACTTTTTCCAGAAATTTGAAAACATATTTCTGGGGTGTTTTACCCAAAATAAGGACATGGCTAGCATCCTCAGGTCGACTAGGTGAATACAAAAATAATTAGGTTGCTAGAGGGTCTCAATTTTAAATGCCAAGCATTTTTCTGATCACTAACTGAAAACAAAATGGCAGATTTCGAAAGTAAGAGGCCATTTATGAAAGTAAAATGCATTTACACTGTCGAACTTTTTGTTAACTTTTCCCATTGACTTATAATGGAAATTGTTTTGAATACCTTTTGAACCGTTTAATATTTTTTCACAAAATCTTTGAAAGGCACATTGGGGACCCCAGCCGCATGTTCCTGAAGATTTCGCCAGATTGCGCAAACCGTATGACCTGTAGGCACGACCGTAGAATTCCAGAAAAGCGTAACGCATGCAAGAGATCATGCTTAATAATTCCGCAGCCGTATCCAACCAATACGAAACTTGGCAGATCCCAAGGTGTATGGGTCTTGATTGTGTATTCCAAATTTCAGGCAAATCTGTCAAACGGTTGCAAAGTTATTAAGGTGAAAAATTTGGGGTTTAACATGTAAATGGCTCCTCAACCCTAACTATGGTAGCACTACCATGCTACCATAATATATATATATATATATATATATATATGAGGCAAAAAATTCCGTTTAATGCATTAGTTAGGGTTGTTCCACAGCGACAAAAGTGAGGAAATTCGCTGTTAGGGTTGAAAACCCTAACTCCGAATTCACCCCCCCCAGCACCACACACACACAGACACACACACACACACACACACACACACACACACATATGCAACTATGGGGGAGGACCTAGTCAATACAACCAATGACAGACATCCAGCAGCAGGTGACAAAAATAACAAACAATTGTCTAAATGTACTACGAGACATCCCCACCCACCTGACCAGGTACTGCATGCTCAGTGGAGATCAACAGCAAAACTGAGGCCATGTACACCAAATGTACACATCCCTGATTGCAGCTGCACACAACGTACCACACTTAGTAGTTGCATGGCCTTACCTACCGATGCCCCACACCAGACCACACCACATGTGGTGGGCCACCTGAGCAATAGAGTTCAGCAGAACCAAGGAGTTGTACAGGTATAATATCTCTGATTATAACAAGGGTTTGAGAAATGCAGCTTTCTAATTGACTGTAAACATTGTAACAGCCTTATGTTTAATTTTTATTAACATACATGTAGAGCCTAACCATATGATGAACATGGTTTAATGTTGTTTAAAAAATAGTTTTATTATGATAGCAATAAGCCACTCCCAGGTATTATGTTAATGGTCAGTTTTTCACTGTCTAGTGACATGTGGCACTCAGCTATGCCTCATTCAACATTAAACCCCTACAGGGTGATTAACAGACCATTTAACATAACTGTTGGTCATGCCTTGTTGCTTAATTGTCTTTATGAGTAGATACTCTCCCTCTGCTAGGCACTGCAGCAGCTTTGTAACACAGTGTCCCACCCAGTTACACCATACACTGTCTAGTTACTGGAGAATGGCTGTGAATATGAACTCATGAAGATGAACAGTGTAACTTGATCATTACAGTCATCGAAACCTTAGTGTGATTATAACTGACAAGAGTCAGTGATAGAGAATAACCCCTGCTGTCCTAGTACACTTACCCCATTTGTGAGTTAAATCAATACTAAAAGACATTCTGTTTATATCTACACTATACCTACTTGATTCCTGTTGTACCACAATTAACATATTTATCACTTTGATAGCATCAGTGACAGAAGTGTGGCAAACCCAAACACTAGGCATACAGCCTGAGTATGAAACAACTGTTAAAAAAAATTACACTGTGTCCATAAGTGCCATAGATCACTCATTGCAACAATAGTAAATGTATTACTATTTGAATAAGTTAGTCATCACAGATGCAATGAGATTGTCTTTATCAGGTACAACATACTCAGTAAGTGCCTACAGGAAAATCTATCCTATATACATCTCCGATACAGGTACGTCATTGTTGGCTCAGTAGTGCTATGATATTTAGAAGTTGCTTGGCCTGATCCATGCAATTACACTGTTTCTTACAAAGAATACTTACTGCATCTTTAGTATTGAAACACACTGAAGGTCTATGTATGTACATCAGCAGTACACCTTCATCGGTAAGAATGCATCTGATACTGGCAGTACGAATTTCACAGCGTTGAACAGGCAATGCTTTTCCATACGTTTACATCAGCCCTCTCTATCTTGAGTAAACTGTTGCAGTAAATGTAATACTATGTAAATCACATACTAAATGTAACACTACTTTTATCTTGAGCATACTAGTGTCTTGTAGTTAATGTATGTATACTTCTCTTAATTAATGTATGCTCACTAGTGTTAAAACCTTTCTACAACTGTCATCATGCACCTTCAGCATTTATATTGACTAACGGCACAGTACCAGTTGTGGTGTGGTGGGCATCGGTAGGTAAGGCCATGCAACTACTAAGTGTGGTACGCTGTGCAGCTGCAATCAGGGATGTGTACGCTTGTGTACATGGCCTCAGTTTTGCTGTTGATCTCCACTGAGCATGCAGTACCTGGTCAGGTGGGTGGGGATGTCTCGTAGTACATTTAGACAATTGTTTGTTATTTCTGTCACATGCTGCTGGATGTTTGTCATTGGTTGTGTTGACTTGGTCCTCCCCCATACTTGCATATGTGTGTGTGTGTGTGTGTGTCTGTGTGTGTGGTGCTAGGGGGGTGAATTCGGAGTTAGGGTTTTTAACCCTAACAGCGAATTTCCTCACTTTTGTCACTGTGGAACAACCCTAACTAATGCATTAAATGGAGTTTTTTGCCTCTAATTTCCCTTCTTTTTGAGAATGATAACGAGAAATAGTGAATGTAATGCGGCGGCAGTGCGGGCCCTTTGGGCCCCGCGCTCCCGCCACATGATGTCTTGTGGCATAGTAACAGGAAGAGCAACACAAACAGAAGTGCTAACAGTGGCGCACATGGTAACGCAAGCGCAAATGACAACAGAAAGGGCAACCCACACGGTGGCATAGACGGAAACGGTCTGCCACGTGATGTGTTGTCACATAGTAACATGGTGCCTGCAAATGGAAATGTCAATGGGCATGGTGACACAAACTGAAACAGAAAGAGAAACAGTACTGTAGACACAAATGGCAAAAAATAACAGAAATGCAAGCGCAAATGAAAACACAAAGGATAATGCACATAGGGCCCTGCGCTCCCGGCACGTAATGCGGCAGCGAGAGTGCGGTGCCCAAAGGGCCCCACACTCCCACAACATGATGTCTTATGGCATAGTAACAGGAATAGCAATGCAAACAGAAGCGCTAACAGTGACACATAGGTAACGCAAGCGAATGAGAACAGGAAGGGTAAGTAACACGGTGTATGTAGAACGGTAACTACACGGATGTCTTGTCACATAGTAACATGGTGCCTGCAAATGGAAATGTCAATGGGCATGGTGATGCAAAGTGAAACAGAAAGAGAAACAGTACGGTAGACACAAATGGCAAAAATAACAGAAACGCAAGCGCAAATGAAAACGCAAAGGATGACGCACGTGGTGGCGTAGACGTCAACGGTAAGTGAAACGGGCATGGAACCACAAGCAGAAAGGGCAATGGTAACAGTAATGTAAGCGCACAGGCTGGTTTTCCCCAAAAGCTGAATAGAGAAAGACAGTGAGTACAAAGAATGTATGCATAATAATGGGTATCGGAGCAGAAAATGAGGACTTGGAATACTAAATAGGTTATATCTCAGAAACCGTACGACGTAGAAAAAATTTAAAAGTCATATGATTTATGACTGTCCTGGCTAGGGCTAAAAATTTTCAGACAAAGTCCGTATCTACGACCGCTTCCAGATACGGGCCCTGAAAGGCGCCGCTAACGCCAGAATGTTATCCTAAGGGAAAAAGAGAAGTTCGGAGCACCATAACTTTGCCTCCTGTAATATTTTTCACCAAACCACTGAAAGGCACAACTGGGCTGTTGGCTGTCTTCCCTCCAAATTTCAGGAAAAAGACCAAACCATTATTTTGCAGCAGGGTGCCAAAGGATTCCTGTAACGTGGGCGCCGTAATGTTATCCTATGGGAAAAACCATCAACTTTGAGTGCCATAACTTTGCTGCCATGTAATATTTTTAATACAACACTGAAAGGCACATCTGTGAGATGTCGGCTGGCTCTCCAAATTTCAGTCCAAACTCCCAACCGTTCTTTTGCAGTGCAGTGCCAAAGAATTGCTGTCATTTTCCCACAGACTAGAAAATTACTGTCGCAATTTTCTGTAAAGCTGCAACATTTGCGACACTTTCATGAGCACGAAAGTACTTTCCAGAAATCTGAAAAACATATTTCTGGGGTGTTTTACCCCAAAATAAAGACATGGCTAGCATCCTCAGGGTCCGACTAGGTGAATACAAAAAGAATTAGGTTGCTAGAGGGTCCCAAATTTAAATGCCAAGCATTTTTCTAATCACCAACTGAAAACAACATGGCCGATTTGCGAAAGTAACAGGCCCATTTGCGAAAGTAAAAATGCATTTGCCAAAGTGTTGAACTTTTTGTTAACTTTTCCCATTGACTTATAATGGGAAATTGTTTTTTGAATAACTTTTGAACTGTTTAATATTTTTTCACCAAATCTTCAAAAGACACATTGGGGACCCTGGCCGCACATTCCCTGAAGATTTTGGGCTGGTCGCGCAAACCGTGCGACCTGTATGTGCGACCGTAGAATTCCAGAAAAAGCGTAAATGCGTGTGTAAATCACGCTTAATAACTCCGCAGCTGTGTATCCAACTGGTACTAAACCTGGCAGCTGCCAAGGCCTATGGTTCTTGATCATGTATTCCAAATTTCAGCCGAATCTATTAAACGGTTGCAAAGTTATTAAGGTGCAAAGTTTTGGGGTTTAACATAGAAATGGCTCCGCAACCCTAACTATGGTAGCACGGATATATATACTGTATATATATATATATATATATATATATATATATATATATATACAGTATATGATACATGATGGGTAGGAGTAGGATATGGAAAATATTCTTACTCCTGCAGAGTGAGCTCTGTATTCTTATGAGTGCCGAAGGCACAAGTGAGAATGCACAGCTCACTCTGCAGGACTGAGAATATTTTCCATATCCCCAATCTGCCCATCATGTGTGCAATTTATACCACATGGGTGAGAGCTTTAGGAACATTTTTTTCTGTTTCTATGTGTTTCCTACTCATTCTGTGTGTGCTGTCAGTGTGTGTGTGTGTGTGTGTGTGTGTGTGTGTTCTGAATGGACTGGGAGTCAGAAACACAGGTGAGTGTGTTTTGCATAGCTAGTTGAGTGAGTCAGAGGTTCAGTGAGAAAGACAAACTGCTGTAGGTAGCACTGAGAGAGCAAAACTGCTTTGTAAAAGAGTTTCACTTAGAACTGAGGTTATTTTGAAGCTGAGATCAGCACAGTAATGGGCTAGGAGTGTTAGAAACACAATGGGACATGGGTGAGAGTGTTTTGCAAAGCTAATTGAGTAAGTTGCAGCTTCAGTAAGAAAGAGAAACTGCTTTCTGAAGCAGTTTCCTTTAGAATGCAAGCTGCAGTGCAGATATTCTCACTCTGGTGACATCAGCAGAGTGTGGATAAATGTCGATATCCTCTCTCTGCTGATGTTATCAGGATTTATCCTCACTGCAGTGAAAATAACACAGGATATCCTACTAAGAAAGCTCTCACCCCCATGGTATAAATATATATATATATACTGTATATATATTTTTTTATTTTTGTTTAACTACACACAGCTTTTCAGGGTGCTTCTAACACCACCAAGGTTTTGGGGGCAGAACAGCTTCCTCAGGATGGAAAGGGGTTTCCTTAAATAATATTATTCAATTGCTTAATTCATTTAATGACTTTACCCCAAATTTCTCAAAATAATAGACAACTACTGCCAACACTCCTCGTATATCAAAAACATTTTACATACCCGGTCACTGGGTTCATAATCTTTTGTGCAGCTACTAGCTTGCTAAATGCTGTAATACTAGAGTTAAAACAAAAAATACTAAAACACTACAACCTCAGAGCACATCCTGCATTGTTCCAAAATACAGTGTGCTTATAAGCAAGCCAGTGTTATTCTTATTTATACTCAATACATTTAACATTTCTAATGTATTTTATTGTCCTGTTACTTACTTAGTCTTTTAACTTATTCTTTGTGCCCTCTGACTAGAAGCAAAAAAAAATGTAAATAACATATTTTAACCCTTTATCTTCCTCTGCTACTCATATGTACCTCCAAGTGTCACCCAAATATTTTTCTTACATACCAGTTCATTGTTGTGCTATGGTATGATTTCCTTCCTTCTCTACGAAGAATCCAATTGTAGAAATGAAAAGAAAAGTGTGACTCTCACTAGGATTTGAACCCAGGATCTCAGCAATCCATGCTTTAGCTCTTAACCAACTGAGCAATGAGAGTTCAGCCAATTAAGGCCCCTGAGTTTTCCCATGTGAACACACATACATTCATTTCTGGTGTTGCAATGAGCAACCAGGAAGTCTTTTTACAGACTCAGATAACTCCTCCTCAGTCTCTCCCAAGTGCAGTATATGCCACAGCGAGGCAAATTGGAGTAAGAGCACCAGCACCGTGCAGCTACAGTAGGGACTTAAATACTGTCCCAGACTTCAAGCGTCACTGCTGTACATCAGTGTGTGCGTGACATCACGACATTTGCTGTGTCCGACATCATAACATCTCAGAAGCGTTATTTCTACAGCGGTCTTGTCTGTACCTCCATGTTTTTCAAAGTTCAGGCACTGACCTCTTATTATGCTGTCTGGATGGAGATATCTCTAATTCTCACCACTGTTCATTTAGTCAGAAGAAGCCTCAGTCCCTATTATATAGCATAAACAACATATTTATACATATTACTATTCATATTATCTCTTAGTCAATCCTCCTTGTGGACTAAGTTGTAATCACCTATTCTTCTTTTGTGTAGGCTAAGGTTACTGTCTTTACTGGACCAAGTTTACTGTTTTTTCTGCTGGAAAGCTGGTTATACAGGCATTAACATAACTAATCAATTCACATGAATAAAGTGCATACATTCCTCTAATTTTGTACAACAAAAGTTCTGATCCCTCTAAGGGCTGATTATTGTGCAGGTAAACTTACAAGTAATGGGTTTTACAAAGAAGGTACATGTGTCTGTGGGTTCAATTCCCCTGTGACCCCAAAAGTTTACTACTACTTTACTTTAAAGAATCCTTAAAGTGGTAGGTAAAAGCTAGTGCAGATCCATATCTTCCAATCTAAAGGACACAGACACACAGGTTCTCCATGGACTGCCATATACTCATATGAAGGAAAATTGTTAATGAAACAAAATGTTTACTTTATGCCTCCTGGACCTCCATGACATACTGTAGGACTGGGGGCAACAGGTGTGGCGGGCACTTAGGCCCAAAACTTCTATGGGGAGGCTGTGCTGGGATGGCATATACGGAACTATATCAGTGCTGTCTGCATGCCTTCCTCACCAAGGGACTTCACTTCTGGGCCACACAAATCCCAGCTCCACCACTGCCCTCGGCCTGACCTATCTAACCACACATTTATTTATTTATTTTGCATTTGTTTACCGGGTAGGTGCACTGATTCCATGGACTGTTTTCAGGCATAACCCGGGCCATAAAGATGACACAATGATAAGGTGCAGGTACGTAATACATAGCAGTAATATATTACGTAATACATAGCAGTAATGTCATTAGAAACAAGTACAACAGTCTGACAGTGCAGTACGGTAGATGAGGTGCAGGTACATAATACATACAGTGATGCCACTGGAGCAAGTATGACAGTCTGGGGAGAAATACAGTACAGTAGATACAATGGTGTTTGTAGAAAAATGCAGTATAATGTAAAAACAACATTGCATAGTTAAACGTTATATGTAAAACAATGCAGGATAGTGTAAAAACAACAATACATAGCTTGGACATCATATGCATGGAAGTACACAGGACACAGAGACCCAGGCTGGGTTAGAGCTGGCCTCCACAGGGGGGTACATCGCAGGCTTGGACTGTGAGTATGCTGCGGCTTGTGCAAAGAGAGGCCTCTGCCCTTCCATGCCTCCATACATACCCATTCCTGGGCATGTAGGACTTCAAAAGCCCTTCATAAATCAAACCTTTAGATTTAAATGCCGTTGTCTAAATATTATAATTCCAGACACTTTGCAGCTTTATGTGGAAAGCAAACTGTTACCAGCACCCACAGTCTTGTAGTTGGTGCATTCCATAATTTTATATAGACCAAAACAACACAAAGAGAAGCACTCCATTGGAATAAAGCAAAGCAAATTCATTGTTGCAGTGAAGGAAGGGTCGTGGCAGACCCAAAAAGCTGGGGTTCAGCTCTGAACTCTCAATAAACCTTTTGGGGTCTCTCCTTCACTGCAACAATTGATTTGCTTTGTTTTATTCCAGTGGAATGTTTCTCTTTGTGTTGTTTTGCTTTATGTGGAAAGACATGAAAACTGGCACAAATGGTGCATCATAAGCATCACCCACTATCTATGTATGCTGTTAAGGTCTATTAATGGTATCAGTGCTATAGAGTTTTTTTTTTATTTTATTTCTGGTATAAGACATTATCATGGCAAAGCAACAGAACAAAAATGCCATACATACCAAAATGGATCAGTTGAAAATCCTGCCTCAGGTGGACAGCAAACATAAGCACAACCTTTCCATCAAGAGCTGGCTATGTGTGTAAGCCCCCCTCCTGGCATCTAGGGGTATGAAGGGGTTGATTCCCATTGGAAGGAGACACTCACAGCAGAAGAAAACCAAATAGTTGTACCTTACTGGGATGGCTGGTGTTAGCTGGGTCTGCAGCAGGGGGTGCCATCTTCTGGTGCTGGTCTGGAACACAATTCATGTTAAACAAAAAACACTGGTGAATGAAGCATCTCTGAAAACAGAGCAGGTGCACACCAATGAAGCAACATTCAAAACACAGGCCGGCAGCACACCAGGGGGGGATCCCATTTAATGAACAAACTTCATGTTGCCATTTAAACAGTTTAGTTGTACATCGGGACTGCAAGGGTCCTTACAGGGAGTTTAGAGGATGCATTTTGTGACCAAAATGGCCCCACTAATCCTGGGTGGCTATCTTCTGGGCTGAGCTGGCCACTAATGAAAATTTCTATGGGGCCAAATCAGGCCCTAAGATGGCAGTAGGCAATTTCTCTCTCATTCTCACATATTGGCTCCCAGACTCACTCTCTCTTCATGCTGGGTTGAAACTTCTCTTCACTCCCCAGCCACTGGGTCTCTACATAGGCTGGCCACAGTGAGCGATTCTACCCTGGTACACAGGCAGACATCCCCACAGACCTGCACCCTCCTGGAGGGCATATTGGACTCCCAGCTTTTGCTTTTGGACCCAGGCTTCCCCAAGACCCTCTGGCTGAACTGCTTGCCTGCACAATGGATTTGGCTCCCAACTGAGACACATGGGCACAGCTGTGACCCACATCCACCTTGATGCCCTAACACAGCTGCCATAACCAGGTTGGCATACATGCTCTGGGGCTAAGGATCTCTCTGTCTCTCTCTCTCTCGTGGGTTCCAATTCTCCCATCAGGTCTCTCTCTCTCTCTCTTCCCAGATGCGTGAAGCACACAAAGGAGCCATGCTACACTCTGTTCAGAGCCTCCACCATCGACTCCACTCTGGTGGCTTTGAAGAGGGTAAGCCCAAGGGCCGTAAACAGCAGCTGTCACCACGTCCACCAACGGACTGGTTTTCAGACACCCCACATATGACTTGCTGGCCCTGACAGCAGGCAAATGGCCCTGCTCTCCTACATCACCTCCCCACAGCTTTTCCCTGCAGCTACACTCACCTCTTCATGATCTCCCCGATATCTGTCTCTCTCTCTCTCTCTCTTCTTTGGGTGCCAAAACTCCAAATTTATAAACCCTGTGCACCAGCACTGACCTCTGACCTGTGGAGCTCCTGCCAGTGCAATAGAGGCAAAGTTAACCATTTAACTGTTGGCCCAAACATAACGTTTTTACCAGTTTAATGTACATAACCCACGGGGGGGGGTGTTACATCTCTCCTCCCCTGACATAAACACACACTGCCCCAGTGAGTATTTACACCAGCTACCTCTCCGATGAGCAACGGAGAGATATGCACACTTCCTCACCACACTCAATGATTCTGCTCCACCGGTAGCAGCGCTGAGATGGTGGATTTACCCATCCCCTAAACATTTGGTATCCAAATATGGGCACCCCAACCCAATTGTTCTGGTGACCCACCATCTGTTATGCTCTGGACGGATTACCTGGCAACATGGGTGGCATCCCAGCCCTAAACTCACACTAGCCCAAAACCGCTATTCTAAACACTGCCAACCTGCTGAACAGCTACCATACTGCCAAGACACGTCCAAACTTTACACTTGAATCATAGTTCACAGCACATCAGTTCACACTATTGCAAACATTTTGCAACAGCATGCAGAGATAAATGAACAAGAAACATAGAACAGTAAGTTATGTAGCATTCAACAGTAATACAGTACCCCTCCCCCCCTTAGCATCGAGGTGCAGAGTCCAACTTCAAAATATCAATGTTCAAATGCCTGAAAGTCTCTGCAATTACTGTAAATAGGACAAAGAAATAGGGTTTATCTCACCCATTTTATGCTGGCAGTATGTTTCAGTCCAAGTCCTTTAGTGCAAATATTTGCAGCACCTCCAGGGGGAGGAAACAAGGGAAACCATGGAGCAGTAACACTGCACAGAGTCCTCAGGCCACAGCAGTCACTTCATTACCAGGAGTAATAATATTGAGGATTCGGCTTGGTGGTTGCTTGTCCAAAGGATTCCACTCGACTCACAAAGGGCTTGGTTCACTTCCCCCTGAGGTCCTGGACCAATGCAAAAGTCTTAAAGATGGTGAGTCCCTTGTAGACATGCCTGGACCCCCCCCCCCGTAATATGCTGTATCTCCTGCAGGGCCGTATTGGAAGAGGTTGGGCCCAACTTGTGCTTGTTGTAAAAGGATCTTTGGATCTTGATATCCAATAATCTAGAAACTACAAAACATTGCCACTTGGTGTCAAAAAGGATGAATGGGATTTTAGCAAACATTAGGAGACATATCCAGAGTTGGGATAAAAAGGTAGTGTTGCCCTTGTATCTCTCACTGGTCAGACCCCATCTTGAGTATGGTGTCCAATTCTGGTCTCCAAGCAGCAGAACAAAAATTAAAGCTATTGAGAAAATTCAGCATAAAATAACGAGGATGATAACATCCCTAGATTGTTTAAATTACAATGAGAGACTTAAAAGCTTGGAACTATACTCACTGGAATACAAAAGGCTTTCGGTGATCTCTGTCTAGTTTACATAGAGGATAATGTATGGTCCTCTGTCGGTAACCGGTCTGTTAACCATCGAGAGGTTGCCAGGGCGACCGTGTAAACCTTGAGAACGAAGCTCAAGAGGTTTACATCGCCATGGCAACCTCGAGATGGTTAACATCAACCGGTTGCCGATAGAAGGACCATACATTGTTTTTTATAGTGTATGGTCCCAAGAAAAAGGGAAAACGGCTCCTTACTTTACGAAATAGAGTCACTGCCACGGCCGTTCAGTTCTTCCTTTACTGCTGCGTGCATCCATCGGTTCCCAAGAGTAAAAAAAGGCACGCACAGGCGCAGACCGATCCCTGTTGTTAACCTATCGATGTGACGTAGCATCGATAGGTTAACAACATTACTATGTCACATTGATGGTATAATAACCTTAGGAAATGATGATTTCCTCAGGTTAACAGTGTTCTACCATACATTATAGTGATTTTATAAATCCAGATTTATGGGACTGCTTGGGACTTCAGATAAGGGACTTGCACTTTGAAACCAGGTCACATGGCTTGCAGCTAAACAGGGCCTTGTGTTGTACCAAGAAAAAAGCATCCTGGTTCAATCAGAGGATAGTCAGCTTGTGGAACTCCTTACCAATGGAGATAGTTGGAAGTGGGAGTATGGATATTTTTAAAAAGAGACTGGATGAGCATTGTATTATGAATAACATCATGGGATATTAAGTTTTGGTGAGCCATCATGGGCGTAGCCCTCTTGGCTAGTAATGACCTATGTTACCTATGTTATATACAGTTTGTCAAGGGTACCCCAGTACACCCAATCCTGGCAGTTCTCTTCAATGATGTCCATATCCACTCAGGCAGGTATGGGTACACAAATTGGGGGTAGTCCTGGCGTATCTTCCTCCTGATGATCGATTCAGCCTGTGACCATTCAGACTAGATTCTCACAGTGGTCATAGGGCCAACAACACTCCTTCTTGGTATCGCCACACCTGTGTATCTCCGTTCTGGACCCCATCATACTGCTCATGCCTCTTGTGGCATTTTGCAGCCAGGCTGGGTTGATCCTTCCAGGGGGTCAGGTACACATACTCATAACGTGATGGGATGTCTCTCTCCAAGTCATCATCGCTAAGTTCAGCAGCCCCCTCCACAGGCAGGTCACCAGGCTCAGGGTCACTTGGCTTATCTGCTGCAGCAGAGGGGGCACTGCCTTCCACTGAATTGTCAGGCTGCCACTTCGGTTCAAGTGCAGATGCTTTCATGGGTTCTGTGAGCACACGCAGTGATGGTTCGTCTGACCTCAAAAAGTCCTTAGGGGTTAAAAGCTTCATTTGGGCCCCGTGGCCGCAACCTCTTCCTAGGACCATGGGTACTGACTCTTCAAGCAGAGCAATGGGTTTTGGCTTTGCTACTTCGTTGGGCACAGGGGATTCCTGGGGGCTAAAACACTGATGGCTGGCTTCCTCAACATTTGGTGCTACTGGTACACAGAGCTGGCTTTCCATTTCTTCCAGCTTTCGAGGGCTAATTCTGCTGAAATCACATATCTGCTGAGCTGAAGATAAAACAGGTACCCTACTTCTGTGGGAGCCTTCAATTGACACACCGTGCACACAGGCAATAAAGTCTCTCCCAGGCTCTCGAACTGGCACAAGAGACATTTAGAGCCAGTGGATTTCTCAACCACATCCCAAAGCCACCTCAGCATGACAGAGGGAACAGTCACCTCGAAGGCCGCTAGAGCTTTAGCCAATCTGCTGGTCGAAATAACTGTCTTTCTTTAGCTGGCCACAATGCTCACTCTCCAAAGACCTGGTTTGATCTCTCTGCTCACCATTCAAAACGTGCTCAGCAATGGTTAACTTCTCCCCTCAAAAGTCTCCATGTCCAATCATTACGAATGCCCGAGGGCATTTACATACTGTGCACATGTTCTGGCCCTGTGAAGTATACCAGCTCCAGACCCACTGCCACCACTGTCCATAAAGAAGGTGCAAAATTCCTCACCACTGTGCCATGTTTTCTTTTTTGTCCAAAGGCCAGCATGAAAGTCTACAACGTCTGTATCTCACCCAGCACCCAATGAGGTAGTCTGAAAGTGTCCTGGAACTTTCAAAATGCCATTCCAGATGAGTCCCACATTGTAAGCTCCCCTCTATGATGTCTTGTGCTATAAGGTGGTAGATTTCCATGGGAAGGGGGCACACACAGCAGCAGAAACCAAAATAGTTGTACCTTACCGGGATGGCAGGTGATAGTTGGGTCCGCAGCAGGGGCTGCCATCTTCTGGTACTGGACTGGAACACAAGTCACATTAGCAGGCATAAACAACCTTCCCAAAAGAAAACATAACTGAAGTCCACACAAGCATAATGTTAACAGAGGGGATCCCATTTAATGAACAAACTTCATGGCGTCATTTAAACAGTTTAGCTGTACTGTACGTCGGGAACTCAGGTTCCTTACAGGGAGTTTGGTGGATGCATTTTGTGGCCAAAATGGTCCCAATAATCCTGTGCTGCTATCTTGTGGGCTGTGCTGGCCATTAATGAAATTAGGCAGCAATTTTTATGGGGCCAAATCAGGCCCTAAGACGGCAGCAGGCAATCTCTCTCTCACATTTTGGCTCCCAGACAAGCTCTCTCTCTCTTTATGCTGGGTCGAAACCTTTCTTCACTCCCCAGCCACTGGGTCTGTACATAGGCTGGCCATAGTGAGCAACTCTACCCTGGCACACAGGCGGATGGCAGAACCAAACCAAACAGAACCAAACCAAACAAAAACACACATCCTGGATTTTAGGGGGGCAGACTTTGGGAAAACAGGGAGATGCTTGAAAGAGGCATTAAGGGGAATGTGGCAGGAATCAGGGGTTGAGGAACAGTGGGCGGTATTTAAAACCGGGATTACAAGAGCAACAGAATTATGCATTAAGCAGGTTAGCAAGAGGAAAAGGAAGAGGAGACCATTATGGTTTTCCAAAGAGGTAGCAAAGAAAGTGAAAGCCAAAAAGATTGCATTCAGGCAATACAAAAAGACACAGGCAGAAGTGGATAGGGAGAAGTACCAGGAGAAGCAAAGGGAGGCAGGGAGGTCAGTAAGGGAAGCCAAAGCTCAGACAGAAGAACACATTGCAAAATCAGTGGGTAGAGGGGACAAAACCTTTTACAGGTACATAAGTGAAAAAAGAAAGGCAAAGGGAGGGATAGTGAGAGGGAGGATGGGGGCCACATGGAAGATGACAACAGTAAAGCTAACATACTGAACAGGTATTTCTGCTCAGTCTTTACTGAGGAAGAGGAGGGTAATGGGTCTGAAGGGAGTACAAGGGACGGGAATGGTGCAGAAATGGACACAAGTCCCTTTACACGAGAAAGGGTCCTGAAGGAACTGGAAGTAATAAGAGTTGATAAAGCAATGGGGCCAGATGGGGTGCACCTCAGGGTCCTTAAAGAACTAAGGGAGGTGGTGGCTGAACTTCTGGCAATCCTGTTTAGCCGATCACTGGAAACAGGGGAGGTACCCAAAGACTGGAAGACAGCAGATGTAGTCCCCTTATACAAAAGTGGGAACGAAGAGAAAGCGGGGAACTACAGACCAGTCAGCCTCACCTTGGTAGTGGGGTCGATCATGGAAGCACCACTGAAGGAGAGATTGGTGGAGCATCTGGTTGTCAATGGACTACAGGACCCAAGACAGCAAGGTTTCACCAGGGGGATATCGTCAGACCAACCTCGTTGAATTTTTTGACTGGGTGACTAGGGAGGTGGATAGGGGAGGGCAGTGGACATCGCCTATCTGGACTTCAGCAAGGCCTTTGTCACTGTGCCACATAGAAGACTATTACACAAACTGGGGAACATGGGTGTGGGCAGGACAGTAGTGTGGTGGGTAGGTAACTGGCTGGGCAGCAGGACACAGAGGGTGGTGGTAAATGGCTGTCACTCCACAGAGGGAAGAGTGACCAGTGGGGTACCCCAGAGATCAGTGCTTGGACTAGTCCTACTCAACATCTTCATCAGTGACACTGCACGGAGCTAGAAGGCAGAATTTCCCTGTTTGCTGATGATACAAAGCTCTGTAACAGAGTAGACACACCAGAGGGTGTAGACAGAGTGAGAAGGGACCTGCAGAAACTTGAAGAATGGTCAGGGGTTTGGCAGTTGAAACTCAATGCAAAGAAATGCAAGATAATGCATATGGGGCACAAAAACCCTGGCACAATATATCAGTTGGGAGGTGAGGATATAGCATGCACCAAGCAGGAAAGGGATCTTGGGGTTATCATCTCTGATGATCTCAAGATAGGGAAACAGTGTGACAAGGCAGCAGGTAAAGTAAATAGGATGTTGGGATGCATAGGCAGGGGCATCACCAGCAGGAAAAGGGAGGTCATAATTCCACTATATAAGTCACTAGTGAGGCCCCACCTGAAGTACAGTGTACAGTTCTGGCGACCTTACCTACGTAAGGACATAGACAGTGTAGAGAAGGTTCAGAGGAGAGCAACAAAGATGGTACGTGGATTGCATCACAAGTCCTATGAGGACATGTTGAAGGAACTGAATATGTACTCCTTGGAGGGGAGGAGGGAGAGAGGGGACATGATAGAGACATACAGATATCTTACAGGGAGGAATAGGGTGCAAGAATACACTATTTTAAGTGAAAAAGATGTTCCAGGACTAGAGGGCATGGGTTGAAGTTGGAGGGAGAATGATTCAGAGGAAACATGAGGAAGAATTTCTTCACAGAATGGGTGGTGGACAAGTGGAACACCCTGCCAGAGGAAGTGGTGGGGGCTGAAACAATCACGGGATTTAAGAATGCATGGGCTAGACATAAAGAAATTCTGGAGGTCAGGGGTAAGGGGCAACAGACTTCTAGAAAAACATAAAGTGAACTTACAAGCTCAAATGGGCAGACTGGATGGGCCATAGGCCCTTATCTGCCTACACTGTCTATGTATCTGTGTCCCCACAGACCTGCACCCTCTGGGAGGGCATGTTGGACTCTGGGCTTTCGCTTTAGGGCCCATGCTTCCACGAGATCCTCTGGCTGAACTGCTGTCTGACACAATGGAACTGGTTCCTAACTGAGACACACAGGCACGGCTGTGATTCACATCTTTCTTGATGGCCCAACGGAGCTGCCGCAACCAGGTTGGCATATATGCTCTGGGGATAAGGCTCTCTCTCTCTCTCACAGGTTCCAATTCTCCCATTGGGTCTCTCTCTCTCTCTTTCTCTCTTCCCAGAAATGTGGAGCACACAAAGGAGTCATGCTGTACTCACCTCAGAGCCTCCACTATTGACTACACTGGGGTGGCTTTGAAGAGGGTAAACCTCAGGGTTGTAAACAGTAGCCACCATCATGACCACCACTGGACTGGTTTTTGGACACCCCACACGTGACTTACTGGCCCAGAGAGCAAGCAATTGGCCCTGCTCTCCTACATTGCCTCCCTGCAACTTCTACCTGCGGCTACACTCACCTCTTCACGGTCTCCCCGAGCTCTCTCTCTCTCTCTCTCGCCTTTGAGTGCCCAAACCTTAAATTTATAACCCTGCACACCGGTGTTGATCTCCAACCCACGGAGCTCCTGCTAGTGCAGCAGAGGCAAAGTTAACCATTTAATTGATGGTCCAAACTTAACATTTTTCCCAATTTAATGTATACACCCCACGGGGGGGAGGAGATGTTACACGTGTATGGCAGTACAGCCCATAGATATAACACAAAGAACTAACTGTATTAATTTAATGGCCCAGAGATGACATGCAGCCTCCAAGGCTTTTCCTTGTGGCCCCTAACCTGCATCAGAATTCTGCATGAGCCGAACTGTGTACCAGCGTTTACAGGTCCTAAACATTGCCACTGTTAATAGACACTGCTTCCCTCAGGCACAAAAGTTCTGAAATTAAGCAAGCTAGTCAGTTTTGGGGCACTTCTGCCACCTGTGAAATGTAGCATTTCTTAGCAGAAAGAGAGAATGAGCCCTGAATCTTAAGGGCAAAGAACAAACTAATCACAGAAGAAGAATCAGCATTTATATAGCGCTTTTCATACACAGTGCATCCCAAAGCATTTTACAAGGAATGCTAGACTGGTAGTGAAGTGACTGAATGTGTGGTGGCGGCCATATCGCACATCATCACCTACACACAGCCTAGGTAATTGCATGAGCCGGTTTATGGAAAGGGGAATGTTGGCCAGGACACCGGGAATGTTTCCTACTCTTTGCGAAGAGTACCCCTGGGTTCTTTTACTTCCACCTGGACACCCACCAGGACAACACCAGGATGGGCAGAAGGGACCTCGGTTTAACGTCTCATCCGAAGGACAGCACACCCCAGCAGTACAGCACCCCCCCAATACTGCACTCGGATGCCAGCAATTTTTAGGTGCAAGTCCAATCCTAGTGTGGGGAGAGAACCCACAAGCTTCTGGTCCAGAGGCGGATGTGCTACCAACTGAGCCACGCTGACACCTGACACAGAATATAATAGCACAGAAAGAGAGAGAAGGAAATAGAGAATAAAATAGGTAAGTGTAGGTAAACAACTGAGAGACAAACAGAATAACAGCAGAACAGGAGAAAGCACTTAGACATCTTAGGAAAAAATACAGAATATGGAATACAACAGCACAGAGAGAGAACGAAATAAAGATAAAGAAGATATCATTGGTAAGTGGAAGCAAAGAACAGGGAGACAAACAGAAAAAATAACAGAACAGGAGAAAGTACCAAGACAACCTAGGAAAAAAAGATACCCCCTTGCTTAGACACAGGTTGCTTGATGTGGCCCTTGACGGAGTTATTATCCTTGGAGTTTGTCTCCATATGAAAATAGAGCAAGTAGCACTGCTCTAAATCTAGAGAAATAGCAACTTACTAGCAAGCAACTATCAAACTAAAAAGCTCAACATGATCATATTTACAATAATTATGTTAAACTTCATTGTTTTCTAGTTTCTTTTAACTTTCTTCCTTTATTAGCATCTGACTATTCCCCACTGACCTTATTATTTCTGTTAGTGACATCACAGACTGTAACAGTAGAAAGCACAATGATGTCATAGACTATGAGATCATGTGGGTGCTGTCAAAAGCTTTTTATACAGACTTATTTATAGACTATCAAGATGTGTTACAGTATTTACCCTGGAAAGGAACACTGAAAATAGAAAAACATGTCACCTGTTAGGGTAAATTGTATATTTATTTGTCAATTAAACAGCTGAAGATTCTGATGGCAGATACACATTAATATAGTATATGGTTACCCCATATTGTGCACAGAAATCAGAGACTCTAAAAATGTTGTTGTAGGACAGTTAAAAGATCAAAAAAGTTGTTGTACTATCATTGTGATGTCATATCGATAGTACAACAACTTTTTAGCCTTGACCTGCCACCTGATTGTCTCACTCGATGTGGCTCTAATGTGAAAAATACCACAACCACAGCAACACAATTTAGCAAGCACCGAGCCTCGGACCCATGTACTTTAGACACGTAGAGCCACACACAGCTCCGTGTCACAAAAGTAAACTACTTTTTTTTTTTCTTGTTTTTACTGTTTACAGACTGTTGTAACCACCACACAGGAGTTCTCTGGACTGACATGGTCCGAATCACACAGAGAAGCCAGAGCGAAAAGGAGTGGCACCAGATAATGCAAAAAGTAACTACTGTACCAAATAAAAAAAACACAAAAAGGAATCAAGCTCTAACCATATACTATGTAAAACAGTGGATGAGTGATCATCCACAACTATGGCTGTGTTTCCATCTCGAAAGTTGATGACATCATAGAGACCTCTCAATTCAATTCAATTTAACTTTATTTTTATAGCGCCTTTCAAAACCAAGGCACTTAATATAAAAGCAGACAATCAATATAAATAACATTAAAAAATTACATTATAAATCACTAGGGAAAGCCAGGTCAAATAAATAAGCTTTAAGCTCAGTTTTAAATCTACTGACGGTTGGGTATTCTCTCAACCGATGAGGTAGAGAATTCCGCAGGGTCGATGCTGAAAAAGCAAAAGCACGGGAACCAGATATCTTTAATCGTACCCTGGGAATCTCTAGCAATCCCTCATCGGTGGAACAGAGAAGACGGAGGGGGCTGTAAGATACCAGGAGATCTTTAAGGTAGCTGGGTCCCTGATCATGTAGGGCTTTAAAGGTTAGCAAGCCAACCTTAAAGGTGATCCGCCACTGAATAGACAGCCAGTGCAGCCCGCTGAGCACAGGCATACTATGACTGGATCTAGATGTCCCAGTCAAAAGCCTGGCTGCCGTGTTCTGCACCAGCTGCAAGCGGCGGATATCAACCCCTGGAAGACCTAGGTAGAGGGAGTTGCAGTAGTCAAGATGGGTCATAACAAAGGCGTGAAACAATGTTGGAAGATCATCTGAGGGAACCAGATGTTTCACCCGGGCAATATTCCTCAGATGATAAAAAGAGGATTTGATGACAGCTGACACCTGAGATTTTAAGGTCAAGCCATCGTTAAAAATAACGCCCAGGTTACGCACCTGGTCCGAGGTAATGAGTGGCACACCACCAAGTAATAAACCTGATGGTTGTCCAACCCCCAAACCTGCCCTCGGATGGCCTGGGTCCACAACCAACACTTCAGTCTTGTCTGGATTTAGTCTCAACCAGCTGGAACTCATCCAAGATCTGATCTCGGCTAGGCAACTATTTAGCACGGAGACTGCATCATTCTGTCTGGGCAGAAAGGACATATACAGCTGAGTATCATCTGCATAGCAGTGAAAACTCAGACTGTATCGCCTGATGATGTCTCCCAATGGCAACATACACACTGCAAACAACATGGGGGCTAATATAGAGCCCTGCAGCACCCCACAAGGCAGGGAGTGAGCGCCAGAGGAATAAATTCCAGTGGTCACTCTCTGAGACCTGCCTGTGAGGTATGAATGGAACCAATTTAGGACTGTACCAGACAGTCCACATAAAAACCGCAGGCACTCCAATAGCACACCATGGTCTACAGTGTCAAATGCAGCAGAGAGATCGAGAAAGACCAGAATGGTACATGCCTTTCGATCTCTAGCCATTAGGAGGTCGTTCAATACCCGGACAAGAGCAGTCTCCATGGTATGCTTCTTCCTAAAACCGGATTGGAGAGTATCATAGACATTGTGAATTATAAGATGATCATCCAACTGCAGTGCAACCACCTTTTCAATAACTTTCCAACAAATGGCAAGTTAGAGATAGGTCGGTAGTTAGCTAGACAGTCTGGATCCAAGGAGGATTTCTTAAGGAGTGGCGGAACAACCGCCTCCTTGAGGGAGTCAGGAAAGACTCCCCTCTCCAAAGACTTCTGGACAATGTCAGCAAGGATCGAGCAGATAACATCTACACAACCCATCAAAAGGGGTGTAGGGCCCGGATTCAAACTACAACTGGTTGGACACAGTGTTTGGATGATCTTCACAATGTCATTGAAGTCCAGCTGGTGAAAATCTGACCGGACAGACAAAGTGCCAGTCACTTCCTGTCGACCACTGCAATCACTCATAGAAGAGGATGAACCGATGCCAGATCTGATACTGGCAACCTTATCTTCAAAGAATCGAGCAAACTCCTCACATCTTAGCTGAGAAAAACCTTCTCTGGGCTGGAGACAGATTGGATTGCACAATCTGTCAACAGTCCGGAAAAGCTGAGCCGGTCAATTCTGTGCAGCAGAAATCTCCCTGGACAGGAATTCTGCCTTCTTACGGGTGATTTCTGATTGATAGCTATCATAATGTGCCATCAATCTAAGCCTGTCACCATCACGGCCGGACTTCCGCCAAACTCTCTCCATCCTTCGACCAACTCGCCTCATCTCCTTCAAGGAGCCATTAAACCACGGGCTCCTTAGGCGAAGAGTGAGAGGCTGAACATGAACAGGAGCAATCTTGTCCAGAGCATCTCCAACAGCCTTATTATAGGCTAGAACAAGATCATCTGGACTCATGCATTCACTTGACAAGCCTGAGAGGTCCAGTACTGCCGATAGGTCACTGGGGTTAATCCCCCTTAAAGGACGGGACTGAACCAACTCTTTAGGAGCAGACCTATTGGGGGACCCTGAAGCTGAACCTTATGGTGTGGTGGTCAGACCAGCTGACCGGTTTCACCCCAGATCAGTAATCTCCACACCCAGAAGAAAGATCAGATCCAACGAATGACCCCCTACATGGGTTGAGGAGGTAACTACCAGTGATAGGCCCAGTGTCGCCATCAGCTGGAGGAGATTTTGACCAAAGTGTGAGAATTCATCGTCGACCCAGGCATTGAAGTCCCCCAGAATTATCCATCTGGGGGACCTCAATACCACCTCGATGATGAAGTCTGCTATCTCCTGCAGGAATTCTCCACCTTCTCCTGGTGGACGGTAGATGAGGAGAATCCCGCAGCCTACACCCTTACCCAGGATATATTCAAAGGATCTGGTACTTCCCAATGGCACATCCACAAGGCCCAGCTCAGTCTTAAACATAATGGCCACACCCCCGCCCCTACAATCCAGCCTTGGATGATGTATCACCGAGAAACCGGCTGGAGTTACCGAGGCCAATATAGGGCCTGCATTTTCATCCAGCCAGGTGTCAGTGATGCAAGCCAGATCAGTTGTTGCAACAAGATCAGCTATAACAGCTCTTGAGATCTCTATGATGTCATCAATTCCCTCGATGGAAACACAGCCTTGTTGCGGATGTTCACCCATCCACTATTTTATATACAGTATAATAAAATATAATATAATATATATTATACAATGGCAAGAAAGAATCTTGGACTGTGATTGGTCAGTTTGGGGCTGGACCCATGGCGTTATCCCAGCACGTCGCCACAGGTCTAGTCTCAGCCTCACTGTGAACCCATGTAGATGATGATGATCCTGATGATGATTCTGATGATGTGCTTGATTGTTTCATCTGCTCTTAAAAAACCAAAATTGTTCCACACAAAAGCATCTTTAAAATGATTTCTTTTATTCTGTATAACAACAAGCCGTTGTATAATAGGAATAATGTACTCCAGGGTGTGTGTCGTTTGGGATAACGCCACGCCTGGGGCATTGGATGCACTCGGCCTGCGGCCTCATGCCCAACCCACCCAGGCGTGGCATTATCCCAGCATGACTCACACCATGTCATGCATTATTCCTTTAATATAATTGAAATGTTCTCTGCCCATCTCATGGGGGATGGAAGGGTTTATTCTGTAAAGTGCAAGTTTCAGGGCTAACCCTTGGCATCGATCTATGCTCCCTGATCTCAGAGGCTGCAGGTCTAACTATTCAGCTAAATGGAAACTTTTTGTTAGCCAAGCATTTGGTTTTGAACCAAGGGAAGGGAGCATTTTTCAGAAAAGAAGGTGTGCAGGAACTAGGAGGCATGCAATGAAGCTGGAGGGTGAAGTTTAGGAGGGATGTAAGGAAGTATTTCTTCACTGAGAGGGTAGTGGATGCCTGTAATAATCCTCCAGCAGGGGTGGTAGAGGTGAAAACTGCTGGGTTTCAAGATGCATGGGATAGGTATAAAGGAAAACTGGTATCAAAGCAGGATAGGAGGAGGTGGCAGGAGACGAGTTAGGGTCTGCAGTGGCAGCATAGGCAGGGAAAAGGGGCCGACTAGATAGGCCAAGCGGTCCTTATCTGTCAACAGATTCTATGTTTCCATGTTGAGGAGTCGTTCTTTAAATGTTGCAATCACAACTTTCTCCACCAGATGACATGCAGCATATGGCTACTGATTCTGCATACACTGCACACACAAAGGGACGCTACAGAGTGTGGGTGGTACAGCACAGTAAAACTCGTAACAATGAAGTCAATAAAGTGGCACTACTCACCAAGTGCAGGGATAAACAATGCAACACACAAGCTGCAAGTGCTTCTCTTTATTTTCAGGGTATCACAGCAACCAATGACCAGGCAGTGTGAGTGGTGTGCAGTGACGTCTCAATGTTTCATGTGCCATCTATAAACTGAATTACAGGTTTGCAAGATGCAGTGCCAGACCATGGGATCAATTTATGCTCCCTGGTCTCAGAGGCTGCAACACTAACTATCCTGCTACAAGGCAACTTCTGTTCGCTAAGCAGCAGTAGCGGAGCCAGGTTTGGGATCATTTGGGAGCCAGGGAGGGCCATTCAGTCAATGACAGGCTCCACAATGGGCACTAAACAGTGAATAAAGATGGTGTCAGGGTGCCACTACTCACACTCGGGCAGCCAGGAGGGGCGACCCCCCCCAGCCCCTCCTCTGGCTCCGCCACTGCTAAGCAGTTGGACTAATTTTTTGTTATTTTTATGTTGCAATCACATCTGTCACTACCTGATGGCACTCATAGAAACATAGAAACATAGAATTTGACGGCAGATAAGGACCGCTTGGCCCACCCAGTCTGCCCATTTCTCTACCTAATGGATAAGCTGCAGATCCTAGTTAATCAGCAGCCTACTTCTTCCTACCCCCAACCCCTAGAATTGCCTTATGACTGTCCCATGTATGCTTGAATTCCACCACTGTTTTTGACTCCACAACCTCCTCTGGAAGGCCGCTCCATGCATCCACAACCCTCTCTGTGAAAAAATACTTCCTTAAATTACCTCTGAGCCGCCCCTCCCATCTTCAAATTGTGCCCCCTTGTTCTTGCACACCTCTTTTTTTGAAAGATGCTACCCTCTTGGACTTTGTTGATTCCCTTGAGGTACACTCAGTGTATGGTTGCTTGTTTCTTTGTTTCTCTATCAGTTAGGAGCCCATCCCCTTATCGTTAATGTTTTTATGTTGCAATCACAATTGTCACTACTAGACGGCACTCTGCTTATGGTTGCTTGTCTGTTTGTTTCTCTACGAGCTAGGATCCTATCCTTGTCATTAATGTAATGTCCTCTCCCAATCATGTGTGTCGTGAGGTGGGGGAGGCATCTTCTTTAAACTCAATTACAGGCTTGCTTGTTTAAGTGCTAGACCCTGGGATTGATCTGTCCTCCCGGTCTTAGAGGCTGCAGCACTAATCATTCAGCTAAAATGCAGCTTCTGTGAGACAAGCAGTTGGACTGAAGTCTTGTTCTTTGCATGTTACAATCACAACTATTAATGGGGATTTCAGGCATTTTATTTGGGTTTTTGATGAGGAGAAAACTGTAGGACAAAATAAAGACTATGAGACAGATACTCAAAACATCTGCATGTATAATTTGGCTGTTTTTGCAAATGTGTGGCCAAACAATGCCTGCCTAGAATGTCTAGGGAAATAACTAGAACTTGCTGTAGTAATAGTTTACCTGGAACAATAACGAGCCATTTTCTGTCAAAAAAATGTTTTCAAATGTGCAGGAGCAACCGAATTGCACATGCCAATGTTTAGAATCCCAGAAACTGCATATGTTACATCTTGGAGTCCTTAGAGTGGAGCATTTATGAGCAGTGGCCATTGTAGTTAACAACAACAACAACAACAACAGAAAAACATGAAATACCCTTTTAATCGAGGTATTGGGTTTATGTACAATATAACGGGCGACAGTTCAGAAACATCAATGACTCAGGCTGCTTTAGGACTCAGGAGGAAGGAACTGCAGCAACTGGGGGAATGTAAAGAAGACCAAGTTTCCATTTTAAAACTGTAAACAAGAACAAATATTTTGTAAGGGATGTCCCCAATGTGGCAACTGCCAGTGGCCAGCACTATCCTCATGACAGTTGGCACACACTTTACCTGAATAATACTCCCCCCCCCAAAAAAAATAAAGGTCACATCAGGCATCTGTCAGGGGCTTAAAAAAGTTTTTCTTTCTGTAATGCCCTAGTAAAAAAATAAATAAAAGGTGCTGCACCGCTGAGATTGAATTATTTTGGCAAGTTAAGTGGGCACTGGCACACTGCCACCTAATTTTCCATCTGCCCACTGCCCAGATCTAAACACACACACACCCTCCTCCTCAGAGAGTGCAACCTTTCTCCCCTCTCCCCTCTGGGGCAAACCTCTGGTCCCTCAGGCTTGCTGCAAGCCTGCACACTGCTGGAGTTCAGCCTGCCTTTTATGATTTTTTACCTTCCTTTTCCTTTCCCCCTTTGCCCTTTGCCTCTCCCCTTCAGCAGCCTTGATCATTTGTAAGCAGACTTTGCAGTTTTAACAAGAATTTCCTAGCTAATCTAACTAATCTCCGAAATAAATCTCACAGCCCTCTGTCTGCTACCTAATAGCCTGAGGACAAGCTTGTGAGTGAGTTTCTCCTGTGACTCATGTGACTGCACTCAGTCAGGCAACTACAAAATGAGACTGGAGCCTGGCATCACACTGAGAGCCCTGCAGTACACTGTATGCTGGCATGAACTGCAGCTCACAGTTTGACTGCTTCACCAGGTCCGTGCCATTTGGATTTGGGTGAACCAGTTGAATGCAAAGTCCACCGATTTCGGTGGAAAGTTTGCCACGGCTGGCAAGAGTTGAACACCCGAAGTTTGCAGTGCTTGTTTCTTGTGTAGAACTGAACTTACAGCCCTAGTTTTTCATCAAAATACTTATTCAGCTTTACTTGAAGATACCTAAACGACATTCTTCTTCTATTTCCCATGGTAAACTATGCCAAGAACTAACTAATGTTTCCATAACATTATGTTTTCTTTATGTAACCCATGCTCACAAGGTTTGCCTGAGCCTGGAGAAAGGTTTGATGAGAAGGCTTAGGGGGGTTGTGCTTTGGGCAAATGGCTCTGGGCAGAGTAGCAGTTTCTGACACATTTTAATGACACGGGGCTTTCTTTAGGGGACTTCTTAAGTCAGCAAACCTAGAGGTGCTGTTCCTCAAGAAATTAATTAGGAAAAAGAGACCCTGAGGAGAGCAGTCCTGACTGGGAAATAAATGAACCCACAACAACCAGAAGTCAGGCCACTAGCTGTTTTTGACTCTGAAAACCCTGATTCCTCAATTATGTAGACACATCAATTATTTTATGTCTCTACTCTCCACTTGCAGAGTGCCTCTCCAGCACATCTCTTCCTGCACCTGGGCTTGGAACATAGGCATCACAGCAACAGTCTGCATAAACAGTTCAACTTTTATTGAATTTACGTAGTTGCATGCAACAAACGTGTAACTAATTAATGATTAGTTACATTGAAATGGACACTTAAAGTGAAACCCTATTTATTTGATAAACAACTTTCTTTCTTGTCTTTATCATGACCAGACAGATTTATTGCATTCATTGTTCAAGCAGCATTTAGGCTGGGGACCAAGAAGTTGATCCCTTTAGAGTAGACTATCTTCCCTTGGGAGCTCTGGCATGCTGTTTGCATTTCATTTATAAAGCCTTCTCCTTCATTGTGGCCTCTTCTTTCCATCACTTGAGGACTGCTCACACTACCTGGCAGCTCTGTCAGACCTCCCTCCTTCATTTATTTACAGTTATTCTCTCTTCACTTTGGTTGTTGACCTCTTTGGTCTGGTTGCTGAACTGTTTTTACACCACTATTTTGGTGGACACAGTTTAAGTTTAAGAATCTAATGAACAATAACTGGTTATAATGACATTGGAGTTATACCTAGGTAACCTTTAAAAACCCACACTTTTTCATCTTGTTTTAATAACTACTCTTCGATTGACAATTAAGCAGGAACACCTTTATACAATGACCTAGCTGACTTTTACCTGTATGGATTAAAACAGAATATATGGACAATGGGCTAATGTCATTACTTAAAAGACACAACACTACCATGTGATTTTATAGTTTATCCTCTGGTGTCTATGGAGGTAATATAGTTTCTGATGTGGGAAAATAAGATCATGTTTTCTTTCTTTCTTTTAAACACCATCTAAGGATGGATACTGCAGTATGTGTTGTTATTAAGATTGTTTCTTTTTCACATTTACTTTTATGTCTGTATTTGTGTAAAATGTTTGATGTCTGCCAATAAAACTATTTTGAAGTTAAAAAAAAAAAGACCTCCCTCCTTCAGAGCATGTCATCTCTCCTCAGGCATTTCTTACCCATGGTGGGATTTGAACTCATCCAGCTCACAGATGCCCTTTGTTCCTTGGGATCTTTAACATCTGCTGAGCACAGCACTCCAATGCCATGTGGATTTACCCCAAGGGTGTCATCACTCAGCTGCAGACTCCATATCCATGGAAACTACTAAGACTTTTTTCTCCATTTAACATCCCAGATGGTGACCTCCATAATGTGGAGCATATTATGTTCTGGTAGACCACCATGCAACCCAGAATGATCACGGAAACTGGTACCAGCAGGAGGGACTCAGACCCTCTGACATGAGGCCTACACTCTTCAGCCACATAGTCCCAGCTGCAGCTCACTCATAGGTATCCTCTCAGGTGGAGGGTCTGAAGAACTGGCATCAGCAAAAGGTCCCAGACCCATCCAGATCCGTGGCGAGTGCCACCTGGCCACACAGTCACCCCAGGTCACCCACATGACTCTCTTCTTCTCCTCTTCTACTGCATCTCCACATCTTTTTGTCATGGTCCCCCATTCTCAATGCCTTGGCCATACTGCACATGCCAGTATGCCAGATGAAAGTGTGGACAGGCAAACTACAGCAATCCCATGAGGGATACATTCACATCCCTCCTGAATCTTTCTCCTCTCAGTTTAAACTCATACCCCCTTGTTCTGCTGTTCTGCACCAATACAAATAGCCCTGACTGATCCTCTTTATCTCTAAGCCTCACCAGTCTGAATATCCCAACCACATTCCATTAGTCTTTGCTTTCCAGTAACACATGTCCCACATCTTTGAGTCTATCCTCATATGATTTACAATCACCCAGTGATTTTTGAGTATTAAATTGTGAAAGCAGAAGCAGGAATAGTGAAACCTCCAGACTCCCTTTTGTCCAATCAGTTCTGCCCAGCCACGTTGTAACTTGCCCAGCAACATATAAAGTATTAAGTGAAAAGAACGATGCAGAACACTGTAAACTGCCATATTTTTATTATCTGTAGTTCTGAAAAAAGTTGATCTGTCTGAAGAGAAATCTCCGTAAACTTTTCAAGCAGCCCTTAAATATTTTCAACTACTGAGAAAAAAAATCCATGAAGTTTCATACGTGATTGAACAGTTAATGTTCTTAGATAAAATGCCTACAGAGTGGACTACCGTTAGCTATGCAATAAGTGACATAATCAATAAATAGCTAGTGCAATATATTAGCAAAAGGAAGATCACGCGATTTTAATAAAGGTAATCATGCATTAACAGCTAATGTACCATCACCATGTTATGAAATTCATTTTGTAAGATGTCTTTGAGAATATTCAGGCTGAGAAACTAATTTACTTCTATTTTAAATAATTTTTGAAATACAAAATTTTATGCTGCTTTATAGAGGGGTTATCAACATTGATGGACTGGGACATAGTCTAGTAGGACTTTAGAGTGACAACCCCACTACCGGCCACATCTACCATATACTCAGGGAATGACTTCTGTGTCTAGAGGGATCAAGATGGTCACTTCTTGGGGGGCACCACTACCTGCCTGCCAGTCTATGACTGGCTGATTCCCATCTTATAGGCATGACCACCAGGGCACCATCACATTTAAGTCTATGCACCACCATGCTGGAACTTCTCTGGCCATCCTATGCTATGCCCATTAGGGGGAGACTGCCTGCCATCCCCTTCTTCTTTTCATCCTTTGGTGGCATGTTGCAGTGGCTGGTCCTCACTAGGGCCTCCATCATACTCTTTTGCCCTTGGTGCCAGAGCACAATCGGCACCACCCTTGGTTGCTTAAAAGATACATTCCATTCACACAACACTACACACAGATCCCAGCAAAGCAACTCAGGAATATGACAGTTTATTTAACTTCATTATTCCACATGTTCTAGTTCAGCTTAACTCTGTTTCCATTTTTTTCAGATTATTTGCAGCAATAGCTCATACTAAGGTTCATACTATGGTAGGTTAGGAACAAGGAGGCTTATGAAGCCCATGTGTGCTCCTATTTCATTACTAATAATAATACCTGAGCTTAAAACCAGTCAAGATTAGGTTATCTAAATGTCTTTTGAATTCATTTTTTGTTTTACTTATAACAACCTCGAGAGGGAGTCTGTTCCTTGAGTTAACCAGTCTAAGGGTATAAAAATATTTTCTATGTATATGGTTAAACCTTCTACCTGAAACCTGGAGTGGGTGACCTCTGGTATTATGATAGTCATTCTTAAATTTAAAACCAAGTTCTGTAAATAAAAAGGGATCATTTATAATATCATAGAATAACAAAAGGTCACCTCTCAGGTGACGTGTAGCCAGGGACACAAGGTTCAATGTTTGGTTAATAGCACTGGGGTACATAGTGCTTGTGTAATTTGTAGTACTTTTTGTGGTTTAACTCTATTCCCACCCTTGAGTAGTAGTTATGTAGGTAGTGATTTGTAGGGCACAGAAAGTCCAGGAACAAGGCTGAGAAGAGCATCGGAGAAGGAAGAGGAGGAGGAGGGGCTGGTGGTGGATGAAAAACACTCCCTACGCAACAGAAGTGCGGTCAGTAGAAGGCTTAAGTAGAGGTTGTGGGAGGAGCTATTCCCCACATTGAACCACAGGCAATGCCCTCCCATTCAGTGTTCGGGGAATAGCAATGGGGTACATAGTGCATGTGTAACTTGTAGTACTTTTTGTGGCTTACCTCTATTCCCACCCTTGAGTAGTAGGTATGTAAGTAGTAATTTGTATGGAATAGAAGGCCCAAAAAGATACCTCCTCCAACTCACAGACAGCATGACCCCCTGGCACTCAGGAGAGGAAAAAAAACCCAGGTGGAGGAAACCTCTGAGGACTCATGGCTAGTGGTCTGCCCATCCTCTGGGCATACTAAGAGGAGAAGGACCTAGGTGCTAGTAACCATAACTAATTTGAGAAAGGTGAGCTTCTTGGAGAGATGATGGTCCATCCGTAATCCATAGATGATGCAGATTGAATCATGATCTTGAGGTTGAAGAGTAGGTCTTTCTGAAGGAGCGGTGGAATACAAAGTGTGAAGCAGATCCAGTTTCAGAAGGGTGAATGAAGTCCAGAGTTCCAAGATGTTGAAGGATGCTTGTCCAAAGGGATTGCGTGAGAGTAATGAGCAGGGAGAACATGAATTGGTCAATATGGTACCAGACAGTGATCAATGGGAAATACGATGATTTGTGAACTCATAGGTGAATAATCCAACTTGAATCAGGTTTGACTATCAAGGTAAAGACTGGAGGCAAAGAATTTAGTAGTGAGCAATGAGGAGCTAGGTAAGCATCCATAAAGTAAAAAAATGAGTAGAGGAGAGTCTTTGGATGCCAGAGAGGAGTACTGCCATAAGTGATTCGTGGACAAATAGAGAAAGAGTTGCAAATGCAGTCAAAATGGTAACCGAATATATATAGAGAATGATTGGAAGTTCGGTGTAGGGGATTGGGTGCTTAATTGGGCGTGATGTTGCAACTGTATTTGTATATGTTCTGCTGGTATGCTGGCTGAAGTAGATACAAATATTTCTGTGGTGTGATTGTCCGTGAGATGCTGTGTGGTAGCTTATAGTTAGAGACCCATGAAATTAGTTTTATTTTTTATAATTTTTCTTTTTATTTTTCTGGAATTTCTTGTTATTTCTTTTTATTCATTGAAAATTTAGTTTTATTTCTTGTTATCACATTTATATTCATAAACTACCTCAAAATGACCTTATACACACTAGAAATCACATTCCTAGCATACTATATTGTATTAAGTAGCATTATGCTGTAGTCTTGCAAGGTTTTGTGACTAAAACAATTCCTGTATTGCTTTCTTGTGGACCATCTCTGTGGTAACAACGGAGTCTAAACAACAACTGCTGCAAGCATTTATTTAGATTTTGCCTGCCAAAAATCAGTTTTTTCACTTTATTCATGTGTTTTTTTCATTTTATTCCTTTTATATGCTGAATTTCTTGCTATTTCTTGTTATACCTTGAATTTCTTGTTATTTCTTTTTATACTTTAATTTCTTACTATTTCTTATTTAAGAAAAACACAGGTCTCTATTTATAGTTACTTAGGTTATAGATAATCCGATGCCAAAATACTTGAGAGATGCCTGGAGGCAGATGTATGGAAGAGTCTGCAAGCTGAATTGGAAATGAGATCGAGTAGTGTAGAATACCAGAGGAACTTAGTGCTATGGCTGATTAAGACCAGTTGGGAGGCAAGACTGGGTTAGTGAATTTGCCTTAACGGCAACAGTTTTCCAGATGAAAATCAGAAGAGCTGTTCTTGGTTATAGTCTTTACTGGAGAGATTAATTAAGATAATTCACGAAGAAGAGGCTATAGGGTCCACTAGAAGAGCAGCTGACTCGACTGAAGGTACTAGATGAAGAGGTGAGGATGATCATATAAGGAATGGTGATGTCCAAGAACCAAAAAATGATGGTTTGGATGGTGTGGAGTTAGTAAGCAGCTAGGCAGTGGAGATCCCATGATGAATATTCTAGATGGCAGCTGGGAAGGTCTTAGAACAAGCAATGTCCATTGAGGAAGTAAGAGTCTAATAACATGGACAACAAATCCAGTGACGGTAGAAAGCTGCAGAATGAAATTAGGTAATGTCCGAGATGTCGTTAGATATCTTGTGGTTCCCGGGATCTGTAGGAGCGATGATGGAGAGTAAGTCGGAGCATAACAGAAGAAGTTGCATCCTTTCCGAGTGAGAGGGTAGCCTATGAGGCATGGTAGACAGGAAAGTCCACAGAGACTGAATGGATTCTTAGGGAGTATCCAGTGGAGAGAGTCAGGAATGTTTCTAGTATCCAGTCAAATGAGGGTCCAGAATGATTGAGGGGAGCTGATTGGGTAGTATGGAAAATGTTCAGTCAGTGTAATGGTTTCTGAGGCATGTTTGCCAAGGAATACGTACTCTAAGTAGTTCTCTCTAGTGAAATGAACAGTAATCCATGAGTAATGGATGGAAGCTGTGATGATGGCCAGAGTAGGAGTAAATGATGGATAAATGAGGGTAGCTGTTGCCTGAGTAGGAATACTAGTGAGGGATATGGTAGGATGCCTAACAGAGCCAGAGCAGGCAGGATGAATCCCCGCACCTGCAAGGCAGAGATGGAAAGGTCGCTATCTGAAGATGGGAGGAAAGTCCTGAATAAATCCCGATGGACTGAAGGACTGATATAGGACAGTGTCGAGGTGAATGAAACCAGATGACATACTGTGCAGAAAGGAACAGAACCAGATCGGCTCCTCAACGAATGGCAGCAGAATACAAGAAGGCTGTAGCAGTCACTAGAAGATTATCCATGGAGGGCCGAGGAGCGAAGTGAAGTACTAGGAGCAACAGGATTGAGGTACATAAGTCCTGCATCTGATGAAGGCTTCCACCAACTAGTGGAGGGACAGTAGATGCTGAAGTGAAGAAGGATAAAGTTCCCACATCTGAAGGAGAAAATTAAACTCGGACATCAACTGGATAGGTGAACTGCAGCAAGGAAGTCCCAGAGGCAGTCAAACTGGATCGAGATAGATACCACACCAGCTGGCAAGATCCAAATCATGAGGGAAAGTAGGCCAAGGAAGTGAAGTATGATGGTCCATGAAGGAGCAGGATGGCAAGTGGTGAGGAAGGCTGAAAGTTAGAGTACATGGGTTCCAAAACTGGAGGGAAGTGGCAATGAGTTTAACACAAACTGGCTAGCACAAGATACTGTAAACACTAGAGACAAAATCCATGGCCTCTATCCTACGCAGATGGTTACGCAGGCGACAAGGTAGAACTACCACACCGGCACAAGCACACTTATTGACTGGCTTCTTGCAACCAACCCTGAGCATATCAAAAGCGTCTCTGTCCTTCCAGACACCTTAAGTGGTCACTCGCCAGTAGTCTGCACCTGGACAAACAGGGGCCCTATTGACCCCCTGCAGCTCACTAAAAACCAGTATCTCAAGAAGGGGCAATTGAGCAACTTCAAAAAATACCTGAAGAATGCAGACTGATCCCCCTTAGATGGCTGCAACGATGCCAATAAAGCTCTAAACTACTTTATAACTGTATTCAGCAATGCTTGCGACCTATTTGCCCCGGTCAGAACTGTTAAAATCAATGGGACCATCAACCCCTGGCTCACAGGACTGCTCATTGCCCAGATGAAACAACGTGACAATCTCTGGCATATTGCCAGAGAGACAGGCAGGCAAACAGACATCACGGCCTACAAAATGGCTAGGAATAATTGCATCAGGATAGTGAGGCAGGCCAAAGCTTCCTTTTACAGAGTACAGCTGGAAAAAACATGGGGAAATGGCAGTGTATTTTGGAAAAACATTAGGTCCCTATCTGGTAAAGAATCCAGATCCCCACCAGATCTAATAGTCACAGCAGCTGGCACCTTACAGCAACCTCTAGACCTGGCTAATGCATTTAACAAAGCCTTCATGGACCTTAGCTCTGTACTCTCCCCTGAATTTCTCCAGTCCTCACCAGTCATGGATCCCATAGACACAAACCCTACACTATCACGTAGAAATCGACAACCACCTTTCTACTTCAGGCTAATCACGAGGCAACAGACTGTGAAATACGTCAAAAGGATTCTAAACAAAACCAGGATTGGTAGTGACTCACTAGACATGAAGCTGCTCGCGCTCACCCTGGAAGAACTTGCCACCCCACAAACCAAACTGTTCAATACCTCCTTGCGAACTGGAATCTTCCCAGACAGGTGGAAGACTGCCATGGTCACCCCTGTGTTTAAGAGTGGGGACAGAACTGATATGGGGAACTATCACCCTATCTCGATACTTCCACCTCTCTCTCTAAAGCATTGGAAAGGGTCGTCTCTGATCAGCTCACTGACTATTTAAACAAGTACAATCTGCTTTGCCCTCAGCAACATGGTTTTCGTCAAAAGCACAGCACCATCTCTGCCCTTATTGACTTTACCTCCCACGCTTATGAAGCCCTTGATTAAGGAGAAACGGTAGGGTCCATATTTATTGGCCTCACAAAAGCCTTTGACACTGTCAACCACCAAATTCTGTTAAGACACCTATGGGCCTTGGGTCTGTCAGTAGATACCATCTCCTGGTTCAACAGTTACCTATCATACAGGATGCAGAGTGTGAGGATAGGGGATGTTACCTCTGATCTCAGAAAGGTAACACTAGGGGTCCCACAAGGCTTGATCCTAGGGCCACTTCTCTTCAGTCTCTTCATAAATTCCCTTCCCAAAGCCTGCCCTGCTAAAATGCTGCTGTATGCAGATGATGCAGTGATATCAGTCCCAGGCAGCAATGCTTGTGAAATCTCTAAAAACCTACAGTGCAGCTTTGCCTTGCTCGAGGCATGATTCTCCCAAAACCAGCTCCTACTGAACTATAAAAAAACTAAAACAATGCACCTAACCATGCCACATTCCAAAAGGAATGTTGAACCCTTGACTATCTTTAGCCAAAAGGGGGATAGCATCAAGCAAGTCTACACCTTCAAATACCTTGGAGTACATATTGATGACACACTTTCCTTTGTGCACCATATTGACCACGTAATCAAAACTGGCAATATTAAGCAAAGCATCCTATATAGACATAGGCAAGTCATGACTCTCGAGGCTCTTAAACTAGTTACTCAAAGCTCTATCCTGTTGATCATTGACTACGCACTAGTCATTTACTGTGCTGCCACCGACTCAGCCTTAAATAGAGTTAAACAACTAGTCAACAGGGCCTGTCGCCTGGTCCTTGGTGCCAACCAGCATACCCATACATGCACCCTTTACTCCTCTACAGGGTGGCTCCAGCTCCACCTTAGGACAAAGTATCAGGCATGCATAATAGGAAAAAAAGCCCTACTAGGTCTCACGCCTAGCTCTACTGCCGCACTGTTCCAGTGACACCCCTTGGCAAAGGTCACCAGAGGAACGGCAAAAAGTGTGCTCCATGTCCCATTCAAAAGAACATGTTTTGCTCAGTGGTCACTCTCCTACTGCGGTCCCACATGGCTTAACGAACTCCCCTCTACAGCACTGGAACACACAAAAATAGGCCCTTTTAAAAGAGACCTGTTAACTGTTTTGGCAGAAGACAACCAGTGTGGCTGCAACCACTAGTCGCAGACGGCCATGATAACCTCCCCCTTCAGCTCCACACTTCTCCTGCGCTCCAGCACCCCCTTGACAAAGCCTCTGGGTGGCTGTCCCCATCTCCAGCTCCACCCCTCACCCCTTTTCCAACATATGACAAAGCCCACTCAGGCTGCTCCTCCCAAACTTCAGGCTAGACTCCATGAGGCCTTCTTTTAAGCCCTAATGATACAAACCTAAACCACTTACCAAATGCACTTCTACTACCTGTACAACTTAGGAAATGCAGTAGACTACTTGCCTGCATGTACAGCCTGTCAGTATTCTGTTATCAGCAAACAGCATCAGCAATGCCCATCAAACTACCACTGTATTCTTGTCTCTCCACTAATGAAGTGTAACCTTGTATATTTGTTCTGTCTGTTTGAAATGTAACCTTGTAAATTGTTCTGTCCGTTTGAAATGTAACCTCGTAAATTGTTCTGTCTGTTTGTTTTACCTGACATGGAACCTTTGTAAAAGCCTGTTGGCTCAAAAGTGTTAATCTGAAAATGAAAGAAAGAAAGAAAGAAAGAAAGAAAGAAAGAAAGAAAGAAAGAAAGAAAATGGATATTTTTCAACATTATAACCAGTTACTCACCAAAACCACCAAGAATAAGGCTGAAGCTGCAGTATTTAAAACATTTATTCGACACAAAGACAGTCTTTGTGTTGAATAAATGTTTTAAAATGTTTTAAATACTGCAGCTTCAGCCTTATTCTTGGCAGTTAGGGTGAGTGCCTGGTTAATGATGTTGAAAAGTTTCTGATTTTACCAAGAGTACTTCCTATCTTTTCCTGTTGCGAAGCTCTTTTGCTTGATTTTCAGAATATGGATATTGCATAAGAAGGGACCTGCAGGTGCAGATGCTGGCTTCTACTTGAAGTAGGTGAGGTGAGATGACGGTCATGACACTCCAGATAATGGTTAAGGGTGAAGGCACGGTTGGGAGATGCTTAAGTCCAGGAGGGAGCAGCAAACGACAGACCATTAGAGAGCAAGTAACATTGAAACAGTTGATTGTAGAAATGAGTTTCCAGGCACAGTAAATGGAGAGTGAGAACTAGCTTTCGATAGCACTCTGCTGAGGTGTCAGGATGGAGGCAAACAAAGAATGGAGGTCCTCTTCAAAGAGGAAGTGGCAACCGGATAAGAGACAGAGGAAACAATAACCCAGTAAATCCAGGAACAGGCTACAACTCCATGATGTTGATGAGATGACATGCAGTGGATGTCGACAGACAAAGATGAGGAAGGAAGGCAGGTGGAGTGTGATGGTCCTGTTCCCGAAGGGAAGTGACAATCTGTATCAGGTAGAGGAAGCAGACAGTGGAAACAGCAATGCAAGCTCAGGCTGTGGACCATGCAAGGTAGTACAATGAGGCTGGAGGGAAGGCTGGAGGCAAGCAGGAATAGAGACTACTAGCAGGAGGATGTCCAGTTCCAGAAAGGTTATGGCATCAGATAGCAGGTGGAGAATGAATGCACGTGAAGCAGTGGAATGGAAGCCTATGCATCCATGCATGACGGCTGAGGTGAGATGATCCTGGCTAGATGCAGCTAGGAGAAGTAGGATAATGGGAGTGCATGGTTGAAGAGGTTACATTCCCGAAGGGAAGTGGCAACCCGCACTGGGTGTAGAATGTGAATGGTGGAAACAGTCGAATACAGATTCAGGCTCCCAGCCATATAAGTCAGTGGACAGGACCATGAATTGGGGCTGCAGACCAGGTAGGAAGTAGAAGGCAAGTCGGGGAAAGCCATATTCCTGAATGGAAGCAGCTTATGGGCATCGGGCTGAGAATATGGAAAGTTGCAGCAGTGGAATAGAGGTGCAGTCACCCATCAGAGATGGCTGAGGTGGGATGATCCCAAGTTAAGGCCTCCAGGCATAGGCAGGATGAGGAGGGCGGCGCATGGTGGAGAAGTTCTGTTCCCTAAGGGAAGTGGCAACTGGTATAAGGTAGGTAAGGTATGGTGTAACTCAGTAGATTGTAGACATGGCTCCCATCCCTGGTAGTCGGGGCAAGATAACCTTCACTTGATGCTGTACAGCAGAGTTAGGGATGAAGGATGTCAAGCTGGTAAGTAGAATGAGGTAGTAAATGTAACGGAATCCCATCCCCAGTAGACAGGGGAAGCCTACCTTCGCTCAGCACCTCAGAAGGCGCCAGTTAGGGACGGAGACTGGAGTACTGCTGGTATGGGCTGGCTGAAGCACAAATGCTGCTGTAGAAGGTGAGTAGTGTAGGAAACATAAATGAAACAGAATGACAAATAGGTACAAGGTCATGGTATGAGATACGTAACATGGTAGGAATAGGAGACACAGAAATGGGACTTGATGTACAAGGGGAAGGGCTAGCCGGGGAGGATGACAAATGGTGAAAAGGAAAATCCAGCAGGTAAGGCACGCACATGAGACATGAACTGGTTAATGGGAGGCAATTGGAGTTGTAGGTATCAGGGGAGGAGTAAGCAGAAGCACCCAAGGCCATTGGAACGGGAGCACAAGGGAACACCCCCCCCGGAAGGACCTACGAGGTAGAGCGCAATGGCCATACTGAGGGATGGGTACCAGGTGCATATAGCAAGGAGAAGAAAAGGGAATCAATAGGGGGAGCAGAAAACAAGTAGAGTACGTCAGGGAAGCAGCCATGAAAGGCAATGCAAGTAAGGTAGGCCTACCATTATCCCCTTGGTAGTCATCAGAAAAAAAGCCCAGCCAAGCTGGAAAGGTAATTGAAAACATTCAAAGTACTGAAATTTATTATTCTGACAGGAGTGCAATTCAAAGCCAGTCAGATCATTTCAGATATAGTACTTTCATGTATCCTGAAAAAATGACACAGTTGCACGTATGATTAAGGTTGTAAAGGACTCACATCTGTCCCTGCTCCAAACACAGATCTGAATAAATAAGTCTTGCTTCAATGGCATGCACACTGGACAGGAGCCGTCCTAGGGTTATGTAGCATTGCTGCCTATAGCGGAGGACCTAGCTTCAGAAGCGGGATTCAACCGGGTGCAGGTCAGCTGTGAAAAACAATAGTGAGAGCTTACGGATCACATTGAGCTAGGGTGTGCAGTACTAAGGAGGACAAAGTGGTGATGTCCGGGAAAAGCGGTGTCCCACTGACACCATGGTTCTGCATAGGTAGGGCAAACCTGCAAGCTGAAGGAAGTGAGGGAGGAAAGGGGGGTACCTGAGGGGAACAGCAGGAAGCAGGCATGTGCTGCCGGAAGGGACTGGAGGAAGGACCGGGAATGATGAGAAGGAACGTAGATGCTCATAAGGCTGAGCAGCAGGTGGGAGTGTGCTAAGATGGCCAAAAAGAGACAAGGAGGGGGGAGAGACTCCAGGACACACGGGAACAGAGGGGAACACAGAAGAGGAGCGGGGAGGTGGAGGAGCCACCGGGAAGAAGACCTAAGGATGGAAAAAACAAGACAAGGGACAAACAAAGGGAATATAGGACAAGAGGGGAGGGGGAGATTGATGAAGCAAGAGGACAGCAACCAAAACAGTAGCAGGTAAGCACAGGAGGCACAGCCACACTAGCCACACAGGGAGCCTAGAGAAAAACACTCCCTAAGCAAGGGAGGTGCAGTTAGAAGAAGGCTTAAGTAGAGGTTGTGAGAGGAGCTATTCCCCACATTGAACCATGGGCAAATCCCTCTCATTCGATGTCATTCTGTGATCCTAGGACAGATTGTATAAACCATCAATATTCTTAGTGAATCTTCTTTGTACTTTTTCCAATAACAGATTCTCAGATTTTTTAAATGGGCACCAAAGTTGAGATGCATGTTCTAGATGGGGCCTCTTGTATGCCCTGAACAGGGGCAGCATAACTGCTGGTGACCTAGATCTAATATTTCTTTTTATAGACCAAATAACTCTGTTGGTCTTGCCAACTGCCTCATTAATCTGCTCATGCTCCCAATCACTTCTAATAAATACCCCCAGATCCTTCTCATGAGTGCTGATTTCTAGGAAATTATTCTCTAGATGGTACTCAGACAGTGGATTATGATCACCCAGATGCATAACCTTGCATTTACTGTAATTTAATCTCATACCCCAGGAATATACCCAATTATATGTTTTATTTAAATCATTTCGTATTGTTTGAGATTGTTCTATAGTAAAACAGGGACCACCAATTTTTACATCGTCTGTGTATTTAACCGAGTATGAAGTACAATTAGTTGTTAGGTCCGAGATGAAAATCTGACATAGACAAGGGCCCAAGACGGATTCTTGCGGGACCCCGCTGATAACTCTGCCCATTCCTGATAAGGTGCCTGAGATAAGTACTCTCTGAGTTCTGTTATGTAACCAACTATTGATACTTTAACTAGATGTTTAGTAATACAGTATTAAAGTAGTGTAACTTTGTAAGTAATGCCCAGTGTGGCATAGCATTAAATGCCTTATTAAAATCAATATAAATTATATCATATGGGGTATTAGAATCCAATTTTAAACCAACTTGTTCATAAAAGCAAAGTAAGTTGGTAATACATCCCCTTCCCTTTTTAAATCCATGTTGTTCTGTATCTGGTTCAAGTACGGCTTGGGTAATTAGATCTTTGATTATGCCTTCTAGCAATTTACACACAGAAGAAGTCAAACTAATAGGCTGATAATTTTACCAACTGTTTTTTGAGCCTTTTTTACGTACTGGAACAACATGTGCAGTTCACCAGCCATCGGGAACAAAACCAGTTAACAAGCATTCATCAAATAGTAATTTAAGTGGGTGAACTAAGCTATCCGCTAAAAGATACATCAAATTCCCTGATATTTCATCTGGGCCGGGGCTTTATTTACCCTTTAAGGAGAGTAATTGGTTTAGTTTAGTTTAGTTTATTGTTCTAGGAATTATTACCTTTGAGCCAATGGCTCTTTTACAAAGGTTCCACGTCATCAATGTACAAACAAACAAGACATGTTACATAGAATGGTCAGCAAATTATAAAGGTTTCAATAAGCCAGTATAATACAGTACATCACAGGAAAAAAACAAAAGAAAACATTGGAGGAATGGTCAAGGTGAGAAGGGTAGGAGGAGATATGGGGAGGGGAGCAGACTTAGAGTAGTTAGAGGTACTCGGATGCCTTTGTCAAGAAAGGAGCAGAAGAGGAGGATGAAAAACAGTAAAAACAGCCATGAGGGAAGATTCATTAGTCAAGGCAGTCACTTGATGCCTTCCTCAAGTCTAGTACCGTCATTATACATACGGCAAATAGCAACAATGATTAGAATAAACAGGCAGTGCAATACAGTTAACATTTAGTAACATGATCATCCAAGCTATAATGTTCATTATTAGCCCCTTTGTTCCCTTTAGACAGCATAATGTCTTTTAAATACTGGATACAGGGTCCCATTCATTCAGTCAGTCTTACACCCAAACAGTGCCCTGATCATTAAACTTGGATGCAGCAGCTAAGCAGTTTGTGTTTAAAACAGTACCTGCCCCCTATGGCCACTAGGAAACAGTCCCATAAGTAAACAATCTTTTTATGCCTGGCTTAATCTGCAAAAAGGAAAATACTAGTGTAACCCCTAGGTGGTGCTATCCCAAGGGCTACTAGCCCTGCCTGCTTGGCTAGTATCAGGTTAAGGGGCCTGGGTAATGAAGCTGGTGCCTCCACCCAGAAGTCAGGGTTGTTAGTGGTCAAGCTAACCTGGGCACAGCCCTCCGGGACACTGTAACCCCCCCTTTTTCCCCCTTCTAGTGGCCTGAACAATATATAATAATTACTTTCACAATGACCCTTATTCACCAGGCGATTACCCACACTGTTTGCACTTACCACCAGGGCTGGTTCCTCTAGCTTGACCCTGGGGACTCCCTGTAAAACAAGGTTAAGCACAGCAAATAGCAACAGTACAATACTTTTGGCACAAACTGGAACCACATTCAGGTTAAATGCAAACAAAGTTAAATCTGATTTATTCAGGGGACTTGAACAAGGGTGGGGCATAATCAGGTTGATTTGCTTAAAAGCTATATTAATCAGACAGTTATGCAGGCAGTTCAGAGTCCCTACACAGTCACACACTCTGGGTACCCAGGTAGGAAACCAGTGGGCTAGCCTGGAACATTGCAGCTGGTTGGGGCCCTGTGATGGAAGAAAGCAACATGCACAACACACACTATTTGTAATCCGGAGCCGGAAGGCTCAGTTTGTGAAAGAACAGGCAACAAGACAATCAGATGACTGCACTTTTAGATGTAGCTGTTGTTGCACTGAGCTACCCTGATGTTTACTCACAATACCCAAAACTGGACACAGGCAGGATGAAATCGAGACTGCAGGCTGTTGAGCTGGAGTGCCCGGAGAAGCAGGGTCCACATGAATCACCAAAGGCGTCATTCCTGTTCAAGGCGTTGAGCAGAGGGCTGATCCCCAGGCCGGTCTCTTGTCGATGATTTTCTCTGCGTAGCAGGTATTCTGGCTGGGCCATTGTAGCAGGGCCCAGGCAAATGGAAATGGAAATGGATTCAGTCTGTGGAGCTGGATACAGCCTCCAGCAAGCAAAACACAGTTCAGACACACAGTGGGGAACCAAATCACGACCCACTATAAGCACACAGCAATTCACACGTAAGGAAATTCCACCGTACCAGGCAAATGGCTCTCCTCCGGTTGCAATTACAGAGTCTCTGCACAATCCGGGAGTTCAGAGGTAGCTGGAAGTCCTCACAGACTGATTGCATTCAGCAAATTTTCAGTCTTCCTCAGGTTAAAGCCTGGTCACAATTCAGTGGCCTAATTCGCTCTCTAAATTCGGATTCAGTCCGGAAAAAAAACACAAGTTTCCTCTCAGGAACAGCAGGCAGGCATGCAAGCCAAACTGAGGCCTTTCCACAGTTCTCCCATGCAAATCCACTATGGATTGCTGCTCAAACTATCTCAAGCTGTTACTTCTTCACTTCCCAACTCAGATCTAACTGAAACTGCAAGCAATGTGGGACTTTTCCCAAGATCCAAAAGGTTCGGTTGGCTGATCTGTCAGTCACAATAAGGGCTCCCCCTCCAGGTTATTTTAGGCGCCAAAAGCCCCAAACTACAATTTCTACAGGTTTTGGCCCCACCAAGCCCCTGTAGGCAGGCTCCATTTTAGAGTCCCAAATGTACTGATTGGCCCATTCTGCAGTCCAGGACCAAGATGATGGAAACAAACAGAACTGTCCATGCTGCAAAGAAGGCAGATTAGAACAAACTGCAATATTATTACTACTCTAACAAATGATCAGCAAACAAGTGCATCTTCCAACAGAGTTCCCTCTCAGATTAATTATGACTGCAATCCAGGCAGCTCTTAAAGAGATAGTACACAGAGGCTTTACAGGCACTCTCTGGCAACACATTTAAACTGCGAAAATGCAGAACACCAGCCTGGCAGTGAGCATTTAGGCAAGCTCAAGGAAGACTTTTCGGGAACCTCCATTTGTGGGGTTACACTAGCATCATACAACACCATTTCCTGCTGGACAGTCCTTGTTATTTCTCCTAAATGTGAAAGTAGGTCCCCTTCTGTGATGCAGAAAATTGAGGTGCTCTCCTTCTGAGATGCAGCAAACTTCAGGTTGCTCTCCTTCTGAATGCCGAAAAGGGTCCTAATGCCTTCTTTGATGACTACAAGGTAGAGGGTGTGTGGGCATGGTAAAGCCATCCGTGAACATGCCACCACATCTCCTTGGAAGACTAGGCTCTCCATCTAGTTCGATCACTATTTTGATGTCAGCCACTGGCACTCTGATGATTAGTTGGGGGGTCATTAGCAATAAGGCATCGAACTGTTCAAAAGTCAGTTCCAATGACACCTGGTGCACCAGTGGGGCTCCAGTCCAGCTCTCCACTGAGTTCTCCAGGAACTGCTGCAGGTCCCTGCTTGAAAACATTGTCCCTGGTGCCAGGATGTAAGTCTGTTTGCACCCAGGGCACATGGACACCATTGGTCTGTCCCTGACAACAGGGCAGAAACATCCCATACAGACAAGTACCATTGGGGTAAATGGTAAGGGTTGAGACACCATTACCATCCAGACCCAGGGCCCAAAGGATTGCAGCAGTGGGGTTAGAAAGTCATTTTATGCTTTCTTCACCCTCTTAAGGGTCTGCACAAAGTTGGCAGGGGCTATTCCTCTACCGACACTTTGGGCACAGAGAGGGCCAGAAGGATCAGAAAAGTCCCCACAGAGAAGCACATTATTTGAACTGAAGTCAGTTGGTACCATCTTTTCCACTAAATCCACCAGGGCTCCATTTCAGAGGGGTTAGAGTCTCATGGATCAGCAATGTGCCAGAATTGTTCAAAATGGCACTCAAGGTTGTAAAAGGTACTGAAAGCTGTACTCTTTTCAAAACAGCACTCCTTGGCACTTGCAGGCCATGTGCACTTCACATTGCCACAGTGTTGCAGATTTTTTGACAGCCAATCACAGTGCCAAATCCCAGATGAGCAGCACCCCCCCCCATTGTGAGAACTCCTCTTACTGGCTGCCTCTACCATATACCCCAGGGAGAGGATGGACGGGTCATATCCTGGGGCACTTCCAGCATCTAGGTGCATCAAAATGATCAGTTCCTATTGGGATCCACCCTGCCTGCCTGCCATTCTAGGTCTGGCTGATTCACACGTTGTAGGTATGACTACTGGGGTGCTGTCACATTTAAAGGGACACTGTCACACCCCCTTAGGCCTCAGAGAGCTCTAGTTTAAAAAACATATATTATGACTGATTACATTCTGTAGAGATTGCTGATGTAGCTAGTAGTTTGATTCTGGTTCCTTTTTTCTTTTTAAAAATGAAACAGACTGCCCACCACACAAAAACATGTTTGTTTTCAGTCCTTGATCATGTCTCACTGTATCTTTCCTGGACTTCGGAACACCAGCAACTCAGTCTAGCCACTCGTGATGTAGTGGGAGGAGAGGAGACTATTGCATGTAATGTTCAGAAAGTGTGCAGTAAGAGTAGATCAAGGATTTGAAACAAAAAAAGGTTGGATATAATTATACCTTTAGAATACATTTCAGCTCTACTAAGAAAGGAGGCAGATAAAACAGCCAGCAACACCAATGAATTTTAGAGATGGTAAATAATTACAAAATGTGGGTTTTTAACTAGAAATAATACGATGCAAAAAGGGTCGACAGTGTCACTTTAAGTCTCTGCAATGCCCTGCTGGAACTGCTGTGATCACATTATGCTGTGCTCCTCAGAGGGAGACCATCTGCTACCCTTTTTTCTGGTCTTCCTCTGGCAACATGACTCTGTGGCTCAGTCCCTACCATTTGGGTCTCCGTCATGCTCTTCTTCCCTTGGTGCAGGGGTAATTGGTGCCACCCTTAGTTGTTTAAAAAGTAGATTTCATTCACACCACACTATACACAGATCCTCTTAAGGAAACTCATGAATATGATAATTTATTTTACCTTTAAGCAGTAACTTCATTATTTTGCATGTTCTAGTTCAGATTAACTCTGTATCCCTTTTTTCAGAATATTTACAGCAAGAACTTGGGACACAAGACACCACACTTGAGAAAGAAACTTGCTTTAAAAACACAAACATTTATTTACAGGGTGCAGTGCACAACACCAGTTGTAAATGAGGATTACATGGCCAGATCCATGACTGAAAACCCCAAGGGCCCAGTCATTATCATTACTTTATACTCCTGGGAAAACCAGTCCTGGGCATGTATTTCAGCATAATTTAAAACATATTTACTGTGCAGTCAGATCATAGTGATCCCCTCATAGCCATGGGGAATCTGAACACGAGATGTACCTTTACAGAGATCTGTACAGAGGAAGTACAGAAGGCACATACTCTTCCTGAAGGTTGGGTCATTGTTAGTGTTGCTCAGATAGTGCTTTTGTGGATCCTACCACTATCTGTCAGATAGTGTTGGTATCCTGACTTGGATCCTACCAGATATACTAACATACTAATTGCCAGCAGATTAGGCCTTACGGTCTATCGAGTCTGCTCGAATCTCAGATCCCTAGTTGGGTACCGAGGCCCTCCCCCCCTTGTGTTCCAGAAACCCCTATCATCCATCCCCACCCCGCTGGGCCAGGCCATCATCTGATACATCCACTTTCTGTGTCTGTCCCACCCTCTCTTGAATCCCTCCACTGTGGATCTCTGAACCAGCTCCTGCAGTAATTTCCAAGGATCCACCACCCTCTCAGTGAAAAACCTCCTCCTCTTCCCCTCACCCTTCCACCTTCCAACTTCAAACCATGCCCTCTGGTGATACCTCCTGCTTTAGTCTAAAGATCCCTCCATGTTTACCCTATTTATTCCCTTGAGGTACTGAAGACCTCAATCATGTCCCCCTGCCTCCTCTCCTCCAATGAAAACAGGCAGAGCTCCTCAAGTCTGTCCTCATACATCAAATCCCTGGTCCTCGTATCATCTTAGTTGCCCTCCTCTGTACCCTTTCCAGGAGCTGAATGTCCCTCTTCAAGTGTGGTCTCCAGTACTGTACACAGTACTCAAGGTGTGGTCTAACCAATCCATTGTACAGCGGCAGAATCACTTCCATGCTCCTAGAGGTGATCCCCCTTACAATGCATCCCAACATCCTGTTTGCTTTGCTAGCCACTCTCCTGCCAAAAGACAGATGCAGGATCCAGGGTCAGATAGTGATGGATCCTGGTTAGGATCCAGGTATCCTAGTTAGGATGCATGGATCCTAGAGCAGATATTTAGGATCAGGGGGCCAGATAGTGATGGATCCTGGTTAGGATCCAGGTATCCTAGTTGGTAGGATCCATGGTCAGATAGCACTACTATCCTACCACAGCAACTATCTGGCCAAATTGGAAGTATCTGTTGGTATCCTGATTTCTAGGATACTATCTGAGCAACACTAGTCATTGTACCCTTGTATGGACACCTAAAGCATTCGATGAAGAGAAGGCCACTGCACATCACCACGTAGCTGTGGGTTAAGTGTCTCAGTGCCAAGTGGTCACAGATTTGATGTTTATCATGGCTCACTAGATCTTACCCCTCTGCTCTCTGGTTCATCATCCTCAGTTGCAGAATTGGTTCATTTGAATCCCGTTTCTCCTCCAGGAATGTCAAGCTTCCTTCTGTTGCTGGAACGAGACTATAGTGTAGACACCATTAGGTGGCACTCCTTGAGGGTGAGCCTCCAACAGGTCCCCATTGTCCCTGACATCAGACCCAAGGTGGAATCTGAGACTCTGGAGATGTGTACTGGAGGGACTCCATGGCACTCCAGACCCAGAGCCCTGCCACCATCCTGAGTCTCAAGCCCCCTTTAGCTGGTTGCAGCTGGAGCAGTTCCCCTTGGGGTGCTGAACCCCACAGGCTCCAATACTGGCACACTAGTAGGGAACTTCAGGCCTTTTCTGTTGGAACCAGGGCACCTTTTATATGCCCCAGGCAGGCTGTCAGAAAACCTGGGATGGTGCTGAGTCAATGGCCACAAGCGGCACTCAATGTTGCTAGAGCAGAAAGCTGAAATAACAAGCTGAAAGAAACAACAATTTATTTCAAAGAGAGACTAGAAAATTAACCCAGTAGTGTAATAAAGAGTTCAGAAAATCACAAGGCCACCTAGTAACCTCCTTTTGCAATAGGCATGTTACATTAACAAGGCTTTTGACATTGTGACAGCTTTGACATATGGAAAGCTTCTGGGCAAAGTTACCCAGTGTGCTTAACATGAGTTATAAGTGTGGTGGCTTGCCAACTGGCTTGGTACCAAAAAGCAGAGGGCTGTGGTGGATAGGCACTACCATGAGTAGAGACGGGTACTCAGCAGCATCCCTGAAGGACTGGAATTGGGGCCATTCCTGTTCAACATTTCGTTGATGATCTGGAAGCTGGCATCTCCAGCAAGTTGATAAGGTTCATTGATGACTCTGAGCTGACCAGGGTGGTGGTCTTCCTTGAGGATGGGGAACAACTTTTGTAGGACCTAAGGAACTTGTGTATTTGGTCAGATTCTTGAAGTCTTAGATTCAGTGCAACTAAATGCAAGGTGCTACACTTGGGGAGAAATACAGAGTTAGGGCCTGGAAACTGTGAGATGCTCCCCTTGCTGTAGTGGAGGGGGAAAAGAACCTGGGAGTAATAATAAACAAGGGGATAAAGCATGACAAGCAATACACAGACACCATCAAGAGAGCCAGAAGAATGCTGGGGTGCATCAAAAGGACATGGTGACCAGTAGAGCAGTAATCCTGACATTTTACAAGGCCCTCGTCTGGCCCTACTCAGAGTGCCGTGTACGGTTCTGGGCTCCTCACTATAAAAAGGACACTGAAGCAGTCAAGAGGGAGCAATACAGGTCACTAAATGATCATGAGTGTGGCAGACCAAAGCTTTGAGGAAAGTCTGGAGACCTTTATCATGCTCCTCTGGAAGAACAGGAGCTTGAAAGGGGACATGATCCCAATCTTCTGCATGCTCAAGAGTATTAACAAATTCAGGCAGATGCAGACGTTTGATCTGGGTGCTCCAGCAGGACACATAGCTGCCCTAAAGCTCAGAAATGGTAAATTCAGGTGTAACATTGGGTGGTATGACTTTACCCAGAGGGTGGTGAACCTGTGGAACAGCCTACCAGCTGAGACAATGAACATGAAGACCATATAGGCCTTCAAAGTAAGCCTGGACAAAGTTTTGCTTACTAGGGAATCACCTGCTAACGTAGGTAGTAGAGTAGGTGGAGGATCCCTCTAAATTAGTACATGTTTATGCTACATACTTATGGATCCCTTCTTAGAAAGCCAAAGGTGTGAACCAGATGGACTTAGAGTCCCATGCTTCCTTAAAGTGCTAGATTACTATGTTACAATACAGCCGGGTGAAATTTAATATCCTCATGTAGATCATTCCCTCCGGTACATATGCCCCTGAAGAAATAAAGGTAAGGAGGAGGAAGCTGAGTTTGGCTTGCAGATAACCTGTCGTAGTCTGTCTGTCTGTGCTAAAGATGCAAACTGTGAAAGTTCAGGAAAAGACCGCATTACATAAATTGTCTGCAAATGTAGGGAAGCTGACACAAATAATCAGCATCAGTAAAGAAAGAAAAGTAATATCGATAACCAATATTTATGTTTTTATCTTTCAATAATATTGTATTATCATATTTTATTAGATATGGTATCTACACACACAGTGTCGCTGGCCAGGATGTAATACAATACTGTAACATACTGCAATAGAGTTACTGCGCTGAAGAAGGGAATTTCTTTTTTTTTTTTTTTTATATCAGTGGTTCATTAGTTTCCATCTAGTACATGCCAGTGTCATTAAAAAACGACCCTGTTCCCTTGTCCTGTTCATTGTTTGTTATTTTAACTCTTACAATACAAAAGTTTCCTGCAGCTCTGCATATCTTAGACTGCTTCTGCATGACAAAGTTCTATTTATTATATCTGTAGTGGGTGTAGTCCTGCAGACGTCTTGAGAGTACATTAGAGAAAAGGGGAGCTTTCCGGATACCAGATGGACTTGTTCTAGTGGAAGTAAGTGGCAATCACTGCATGTTCGCCGCACTATTTTGTTTGTTGGTACCTGCAGAACATGGCACTGTACACCATGTCCAAAATATCAGATGGAGTTGAGTGCTCATGCGCACTTAACTCCAGCCGCCATCTTGGACAGTGCCATGTTCCACCCATAATCTCGTCTGCAGCCGTACCAGCTCTGGCCAGATTTTGTTTACACAAGTATCCTTTTGCTGTCTCACAAATGCATCAGATTCTCCCTTTGATGAGCATAATTCACACAGCCCCACCATTATTCTCTGTTTAGAGAGATTTTACATAGTAACATGAGTTGATACTCTTCTGCATCCCCTCCTCCTGCATAGCAGTGACTAGCCTCAGTGTGAGTATGGACACATCTTTCTATATATATATATTTTTTTTTTAATGATATTTTTTCCCTTTTTCTCCCAACCCCCGTGCATGCATGTGGAGGCATGGGCATGCCATGAGGTGCCCACCCACTACACTGCCGCCCCCCCTGCCTATGCTACCCACCTGACCTCCACCTGGTGGGAGCGGAACTACAGGGGGCAACAACCACCCCAGGAGAGGAGAGCTGCCTTTCAGCTACTCAATCCTGTTCCCTCCCCCCGTGCTGGTTCTCCAATTACCTGAGGTCGTTCCTGAACCCGGGTCACTGGTGTTGCACGAGGTAAGGCATCCAGTGCCTCAACCCTCAGTGCCATCGGGCTGGCATATGGACACATCTTCAAGTACCCCTATTCATTCTGTGCATGGCATCATGAGGACATTTAAATCTTTGTACAAGTGAAGCTGACAATGATCCCTCTTGTAGGAAAGGCATAGTCTCTTCAAGAGACTTGTACATCACATCCACTACATGCTAAAAATAACAAAATACAAACACATTTTTAATTCTGGTGGGACTTTGCAAGTTGTTGTAGAGTTTGGACAGATAAATCCCAAGGCAACGGATGTTTAGATTGCTTGGGCTGAACATACCTAAGAGACACAGTCTGCAGGAAGATCAGTATACAGGATCTGTAAACAGCTTTGAGAGGAGAATAAATATCTAAATTGTTTTGGTTTTTTGCCTTTCTCCAAATCACACACATACTCTAAAGCTTCAATCCCAGTGCAAGGCATGTGGGTATGCAAATTATTGTGCAATGCTTTGTAATCCACAGTGCCATTATCCATCAGGAATCCATCTGCAGTAGTCCTACTTTGAAAGCCTGAACAGTGCCAGGTTCCACAACCTTACCTGGTAGGCTATTCCACATGTTAACCAGGGGTTAAACTGGGCAGGAACCCACAGGACCTCAGTTCCACCACCTCTTAAAAAAATGGTGTTAAGTTCTACCACTGCTGTCATCTTTCTCCATTGAATACTATTTCCACCACCTGGAAATGATTTTTTTATTTATTTCAAAAGTTTCACCAGGAAAGACAGACTGGGCTGACAACAGCTCATTTCCAGATGCATCATAGGGGGTGGAGGGAGGGGAAGGGGTAAAAGAAGACAATGAGAGGATACAAGGCAACAATTACATATTCAATTCAGATAATGTGCACAAGCATTATATAAAAACAGAGACAATAATTTATACATCATAAAGCCAAAGCATGTACTCCTTCAGATAACAGGAAGCATTGTTTTTAATACAAAGCACAATTATGCAGGAAGAAAGGTAGGAAGAGATAATTAGTGATAGTCAAGGGAATATAGATGAGAGTGGTGGGCCAGAGTCAGGAATTAGGGGAGAGGGAGAGTAGAGGGTGGTAGAAAATAGGGGTTTAGGAGCAGAGTAAGGTATGATATCTGGTGTAATTGCAAGAGTGTAGGGTGAAGTTATGGAGAAGGGAGGATAGAGAGCATTGAGAAGTGGCAGACTGGATAGGAAGGGGATGACAATTCCAAAGTTTGGGGAAGCGTTATGTAGGAGAAAGCAGCCTGGCCAGCTGAAGATTTCCTGGAAGGGAGAGCAAGGATGCGATAGCCAGAGTCATGAAGGGAGTAAGTGGTGATGTTGGTGGGGGGGGGAGGGTACAAAAGAGGTAAGGTATGGGGGTGTGAGCCAAACCAGTGTTTGGAGATGAAGGAGGCACAATGAATGAGGCGTCTGGCTTTAAGTGAGGGGAGGGAGAAGGAGAAATAGAGGGAACAATGGTGTGTTCAGGGAGGACAGTCCAGGGCAAAGCGACAGAAGGAGTGAAAGAGAGAATCCAGTCCAGCACTGTAGACAATGTCACTGAAGTCGAAGAATGGAAGGATCATCTTTTGGACAACTGTATGGCAAGCAGGATGAGGAATGCATTCTATTCCTATATAATGCTCCTAGTTTCGGGAGATCCAGAAGCAAGTGGTTTGATACCTTTTATTGGACCAACTTAGATGTTACAAAAAGAACAAAGTACCTAAGCTTTCAGACCAACCAAGTCCTTCCTCAAATGCTTATGACAGTTATTTAGAAAATCCTGTACTATTAACACCCAGATCATACATAAAACACCCAGAAATAATTCACATTTGTTTAAAATGCTCATTTAAACCATAACAGCAATTTAAATCAGAGGAATCACATTTCATCAGTTTGTTTTAAACTAAAGAGCCTCTCAAGGTCAAATGTCACCAAAATGAGATAAGGACTCTTCAAGCAGAAAGCTCCACTAACATAAATTATGAATGTCTCAGTGTGCTTTGTGAATATAGTTTGATGAAAAGCAAGAACTTTAGAGTCAATACCAACTTAAGTACATGTTAAAATGTGATATTAATGTATGTTAAAGCAAGCAAAATAAATATATATAACCAAGATTTTCTATGTATGGCATACAGAGGGTTTAGAGTTTCTCTAGTGAAGCAACTGTTTCACATATTTATACAGTGTACAACCTATCTGGAGACATTTTCCCAATTATACACTCAACTAGATACTATATTTTGTAAACCTTAAGACCTTCAGTGCTGTAACAGGATATTATACAAGATAATATAAATTGTCAGTATAAGAGCCAAATTAAAAAAATAAACCTGACAAGGACCCCTAAGAAAATGAGACCATGCATCCTCATATGTTAAGGGTTCAATATGTACCAATCACTGTAATATAACCCAATGGAATTCAACCTGTCAGAGACCCCCAAGTAAATGGAATCATGCATCCCAATATGTACAGAGTTCAAAAATGAGACAGTATATAATTAAAATACTATATGTACAGTAACAGTCTAAGGAATCTGAATAAAAACACAATGGAAATAAACCATCTCCCCCTACCCCCGGGGGAAGATAATTAGTTAGAGGGAAGTAAATATTCACTATGAATGTGAGCCAAGAGTCCTAACACGCCATCATTTACACCAATCGCTACAATATTTACTCAGTGGAATTAAACCTGTCAGGGACCCCCAAGTGAGTGAGATCATGCATCCTAATATGTTCAGAGTTCAAAACAGTGACAGCACATAATCAAACTGCTACATGTAAAGCAACAGTCTAAGGAATCTGAATAAAAACCCAGTGGAATTAACCCCCACTGGAGAAAAAAACTAGTTAGAAGAAAGTAAATATTCACTATGTGTGTGAACTAAGAGTCCTAATACACTGCAACATCATTACGTCATGTACCTAAATATAAGCTTACCTCAGTATAACAACAATTGCTTCTGGATCTGTTCCTGCAAGGACCAATACGGCGACTAAACTAAATCTAATTTGGGGTGAAGTTTATTGTGTATGTTGTGTATCCACATACCGAGAAAAGTCAAGGTGCCGGTCTAGCCAGACCTTGAGGTACTTACATGAGGTAACATCATCGATGGTGGCCCCATCTAAGGTGTGGAAGGAAAGGGGGGACAGTAAGCCTAACAAGCTTCTGCCTAACGACAAAGGTCATGGAAACCGTTTTCTTGACATTGAGAAATAGCTGATTCGAACGGAACCAGTGCTGAATGCTGTTAAAGTCCAGCTGAAGCCTGGCCATGAGAACAGATAGGGAGGACCCAGAGGCAAACAGAACAGTACCGTCTGCATACATGTGGATGGACACAGAGGAGCAGGCAGCAGGGAGGCCATTCAGGAAGACCGAAAAGAGTATAGGGCCAAGGATGGAGCCTTGTGGGACACCAGTGTTTTTTTTTTTTTTTCACTTGTATTTTTCTCCCCCCGGTCCAGGTCAGCCCTTCCTCCTACTGTTCACCCAGACCCATCCCAAACTTCAGGCATCTACCTGTAACTCCCATGGGTTACCCTCCATGGCAGAGTGGTGGGGAGCCCCCAACTCAACCCACCAGGACTGGATCCAGAGTCGGGAGATGCCTTTTCAGGGGCGGTGCCTGCGGCAGACGGCTATCATGCCACTCGACCCAGACTGCCATTTCCACTTTTCTGTGGAGGGGAGTGTGCAAGTGAACAATGGACGAACCATGCGTGCATCCACACGCAGCACACCAGTTGGCAGCTCTGCCTCCGTGCCCCACTGTACAAGATCTGGCGTGCCAACACTTAGCCTCCGCTAGGTGTCAGGCAGCTACGCCCGTCTCTGTCCCCACCCTCCCTGGGAGAGGAGAGCTGTCCTCCAGATGCTCAATCCTCTCCCACCCCAGCCGACCCCCAGTGACCTACTCACACCATGAACATGGGACCCTGGCGTGGCAGGAGGTAAGGCATTGCTGCCCCAGCCCTCCACACCACTGGGCCGACTGTGGACACCAGTGTTGATAAGAAGTGGGGGTAATATGGAATTGCCATTTCATGCAGATTGAGATCTACCTATGAGTTAGAAGCAGAACCAATTGGTAGAGGAGTTGGAAAGGCCTGCTGCCTTGAGCTTGGCAAAGAGAAGGGGAGTGAGATACAGTGTTGAAGGCTTTGGACAAGTCGACAAAGATGGTGGAGGTGATTAGGCTCTGATCCATGTCTGAGTGTATGGAGTCAGTAAACCAGAGGAGGTGGAGAGGAATTTGTGGAAGCCAGACTGAAAAGGGGTGAAGGAAGAGGAAGAGTCAAGGAAGGAGGAGAGCTGGGACAGTACAAGATACTCTTGCATTTTGGCTAGAGTAGGGAGCAGGGAGAGAGGGTAGTAGCTGCCAGGTGAGGAAGAGTCACCTCCTTTAAGAAGGGGTATGATGGTAGCATGTTTCCAGGAGTTGGGAACGGAGGCAAGGGAGAAAGAGAGGCTGAGAAGGGAGGAAAGAGGTAGAGCAATGGCAGGAGTGGAGAGATGGAGGAGTTTGGGGTTAAGCCCATCAGGGCTTCTGCCCTTAAGGGGGTTAAGGGTCATGAGAGCCTTCAGGGAAGCCGAAGGAGTGATAGGAGAGAGAGAGAAAGAAAAGGGAATGGGGAGGGTAGGGGTTGTGGGGTGATGAGAGATGATAGGGGAGGGAGGAGGCACAGGAGGTAAAGAATGAGTTGAACTCAGAAGCAATAGAGAGGAGGTCAGAAATGGGGATGTTGTCCACCTTGAGGATGGGGGAGGAATGGGTGGGGGGGAGAGAAGAGGGCATGGATGACCTTCCAGAACTTGAATGGGTGGAGAAGGTTGTTCTGGAAGGTGGAGGAAAAGTACTCAGCCTTAGCAAGCCTAGTGGCTCTGGTACAGGCATTATGGAGGGCTCGGTACCTGGTTAAGTCAGCAGGGGAGCCAGAGGACTTGTAAGCCTTCCAGGCAAGGTCTCATGCCCATAGGCAGGCCAGTAGTTCAGTTGAGATACAATGATAGTTCCACTACCTTGAAATCTAGATGTGAGAGTTCCCCCACCTAAACATTTCCAGTTAAACCACTGATGTTAACCTCCCTCTGTGTGAAGTAATGCTCTCTAATGTTTCTTTTTACTTGGCTTTTTTACCCTCTCCGTTTGAGTGCATGCCATGTGGTTCTGCTTGCACTTACAGTACCATCTTAAACATCTGAGTATACTCCACCTAGTGTATCTCATGTAGTATTTGGAACACCATGACTATGTTCCCTTTCTGCCTTAATCACTCCTCATATTGGCCCCCAAGTCACTCATCAGTTTGTTGACCCTCTGCTGGAACCTCTCAATCTCTTCAAAGTCTTTTCTATACTGTGGTGACCAGAACTTTAGTGCAGTCTAACCAAGGCCTTGTTCATGGAGAGAACACCTCCCTTGACCTACCCGCTGCCTCCTGCTAGTGCATCCCAGAATTATTATTTTTTTTGACTGGCAGCACATTGCCTGCTCGGGTTCAGCTTTCTGTACACAATCACCCCAAGATCCTATGCAACCCAGAATCCTCACCCTTGGATAAAGTACCTTGCACGTCCTACTATTTAATCTATGCCCCCATTTCTTGGCCCATACACCTAATGTGCATCCACATCCACCAATAGTGTACTGCACCTCTGTTGTGTCCACTCTTTCTGCCAATTCAGGATTGTCAGTAAACATCAGCAGTCTGCTGCTGGCCCCCTCCTCCAGGTTATTAATTAATATGTCAAAGTTTGTTTTAAATCAAAAAATGTGGTAAACATCCATCACTGGTGTATCAATGTAATACAATTGAACATATCAATATATTTTCATTTCAGTTTAGTATAACCATATTAAAAGTTGAAATTAAGAAACAGTAAGGAGAAAGAAACCTGAAAATTCTAGTGGTATTCAGTAATGGAGAAATGCATCCTCTTTCCAGTTTTATTATAGGACTGGACATGAAAAGAGAACATTGAGTCCTGAACAGAAATATAATTATTGTGAACTTTTCATATTTTAAAAACATGGCAATTAGTGTTAACTCAGAAATATAGGCAGCTTCTTTTTGTGAGACTGTCAGCCCTATGTAGTAAGTAAGTGTAATATATTTACTTCTTGTTGTTAACTAAATTGTCATCCAAAACATTTAAGAAAAGTATTCCTCTGCTCTGTGGGTCCCTAAATATACAGTACTTTATTACGGATACATGGGCGGAGCTCATCAGATGTTATGCCATCATATGATCTTTATAAGAGCACTGTGTAAGCAATGACCGGACTGCTGTCCAGTGTGCTTCCACAGTGCCCTGGCAAATGTCCAGTGGGTGCTATTTATGCAGCTCTTCCTCTCCGTGGGCCGCATAAACACACCCCCTTCCCAGTGCACTACTTTTTCTTCTGTAACTGCAGAAATGATGGCAATCGTGTGCAAGATGAAGGTGTTGACTGAAACTGCGCATGCTCGAGTGTCGTCCATGCGTAGTTCTGTTATTGCTGCAGTCTTAGATACAGCTGACTCTGGTGTGGTGAGAGAACTGCATGTTCTTTTCAATGCTGCCGCCGTTCTGAGCAGCCATATTGGCTCTGACCAGTGTTTGTTAGTTATGCTGAGTGTGTAGGCAGTTTTGCTGTGTACATTGCATGATAGTACAATCTTCTTCACAGCACCGCAAAACAGCACAGTTTGCATGGAAGGACAAACACAGAGGGTGCTATTAGGACAAATATTTCTGCCTTATGTGAAGCTTTATTTCTGTGTATACTCCAAATTTGCAGCTCCACTCCCCCATCAATGTTGTCCTGATATCACCATGTGAGCCTGCACATACTGAAAGAGAAGGTGCTGTTGAAGTACAGACTCCATCCATTTTTTCCAGAAATTTCTACTATTGTCACTAAAGGATCTATACTGGGACCCCTCCTCTTCTCCCTCTACATAAGCACTCTTCCCCACTGTCTCCTCCAAATGCTCCGTAGTCAGGTATGCTGATGATATTGCCCTCTACTGCAGTGCTCAAAACCCCCCACAAATTAATTACCAGGTTAACACTGACTTCTTCCTTGACCAAAACTGACTAGTAAACAACAACTTAGTTCTTAACACTGCCAAAATCCAAGCAATGTTATTCGGATCTAAAACATGCAGAGCAGCCCTCTCTAGTCCATCAGCCATCTGCTACTCTGATGGCACCTCTCTCTCCACTGTGAGTGAATTTAAGTACCTTGGCATCTCTCTGAACCCTGCCCTGGATGTCTCCTCCCATATCTCCACCATTGCCAAGGCCACAGACTCAAAATCCAGCAAGGCCTATCACCTCTGCCACTTCCTAACTCCTGATGCATGCAGGACCATATCCCAAGGCATACTTGTCCCCTCCCTCCAATACAGCTCACTCATCCTTACAAATGCCCTCTAAACCTCACTACGTAAATGCAATGTTACTTGCAGTAGCAGCTATCATTTTGCCTTCACCTCCCCCACCTGACACATCATTGCTCACTGTACTCCACTCTGGGCTGGCTCTCTCCCTCTGCATCATGCTCCCATGCCCTAGGATGCTTTATATTCAGACTTCTCAGATCCATCTACCCAGCATCCCCTATCTCTCTGATACACAGTGCTCACCCCACCCACTTACTTTGTTAAACAGATATCACCTCGCTGGCTGTTCCAAAACGCATTACTAAAATGGGTGACCAGGCCATCTTCTCATCTGCTACTAAACTGTGGCACTCCCTCCCTACCAACATCAGTAGCTCCCCAACCCTGTCTGCCTTCAAAGCAGCCTTGAAGTCTCATCTCCATATATTGTTATACCGTTGTAACAGCGATGCTCTTACAGCAATGCTGTTACAGCGACAGCAATCCGTCGACACCCTCAGTGTTGACCAGGTTGCCGGAGCGATGACCCAGTCATTGATTCTGGAGTTTGGCTGCTCTCTCCCTGACATCCACCCCCCCAGAGTTGGAATCTTTAAGTCTGGGAGGGCCAGGTGCAGAGTTCCCCGCATGGGGGGTGCGGTGGGCACAGCCCCTCCCCCCCACATGAACACTGATCGGGTGTTGGTGCATTCTCCAGTTGGGGACCGGAGTCGGCGGCATCAGGGATATCAGCGACCATGTGTCGCTGTAGGGGAGGTCACCGGCATTCCTTTCATCGTGGCATATATCTACTACCTGTACCTGTACCTGTACTTCACATTTTTCCTTCCACCAATGGCCTAATAGTCACTCTTCTACGCTGTGTAGTCAAACTTCCTAATTCGTTCTGAAGTCCTTGCTCACAGCAAATTTATCTACACTACTGTTACCTCCCTATGGCTAAATTAATGTACTGTTTGATGCTTGCTGTCATAATTTTATGAAATGTCTTGTTACCTGCTGTCTCAATTTAAATGCACAGTTGTTATATGCCTTTAATGTTCCTGCAGTTGTTGTATCTTGTATTGCCTGACTGTTTGTCAATTGTTGTTCTTACTTGCCATGTACTCTACCAGGTCATATCTGAAAATAGACATTCAGTTGTCTAGTGTGCTTACCTGATTACTAAAAACTAAATAAATAAAAAAATGTGAGAATGTGTTTTAGGAATAGAACGCCACTTGCCCTCCATCCCTAACATGGTCACTTCACACAGCAATGGGTCTGCAATGCTCTAGTTTCAGTATCATGTAGATGCCCCTTGTGTAATGGGAAGTTGCCAAGCTCATTTAATGCAGCAAAAAGATCAAAACAAACTGGCAAACCCTTTATGGGAGGCGCAGACAGAGCATATGTGAACAAAATGATTTTTTTCTGACCATATTTTCTTTGGAAGTGTGAGTAACCATATGCTAAGAAGTACCCTTCACCTTCCTTTTTCCTTCCATACAGCTTTTTACCATCAGGGCTCTGGAGGCAGGCAAGCTGCAGTCCTCCCTCAGAGGATCTCAATCCGCCCTGTTCTCAGGTCTTCATTGAGGGTGCCCCATTTTCTGCTTTCTCCTCCATTATCCCAGGACCCCAGAACATGGTTGTGCATGCGCATGGAGGTGCACGTCCCCTCAGTGGCTCCGGTGACTGCTCCTTTCTCCCACCTGGCCTAAATGTCTGGCTCTCTTTCACCTTGATGCTGCCAACTAGCCTCCACCTGGTGGCAGCCAAGAGCAGGGGAAGCCTAGATCCCTCCCCGGGAGAGGAGAGCAGCCTTGTGGCCACTCAGTCCAGCTCCTTGCCCCCCCATAGCTGCCCCCCCCCAGTGACTCAGGCTTGTTCCTGAACCCGGGTCACTGATGTGGGAAGAGGTAAGGTATCCAGCATCTCAGCCATACATGCCACTGGGCCGGCTCATCCTTCACCTTCCTATGGGTCACGTGCACCTCAGCTTAGAATGCTGAGAAAGCAGATGAGTGAGTATTGCCAGCCAACTCTACTCGACTTCACTGGATGGTCCCTTTTGCATGTCCGTTGCATACTATGATGTATGCAACATATCTGTCAGATGCAACATCTTCCTACTGTGGATACCATTCATTCAACAGCAATCACAAGGGAAAACCCATCACATAAGAGTGTATACTGGGCTAGTAGAGGAAACTCCAAATATGATTCTATTTACTGGGACTCCATCTAGTGTTGTACTTTAAAAAGGCCACAAGATGGTGGTATGGGACCATGTTTAATGGCTACAGACCTTCCTTGTATACACAGAGTAAAGGGCTGCAGCACTATTGAGCTTGATTATAGAGTTGTTCTATAGGGGTTTATTTCTTCTGGAATATCATTACTGATGCAAACAGTAGTAGTAAAATATGCTTATTGAGGTAGGGAAACCAGTCAACATGGCACAGCTCATTTCAAATGACTTCCTAGATTTCTTAAGTCAGTAGACACAAAAATAAAAGCATTGTAATAAAACATCACAGATACAAATATAATTAAATTTTTAGTAAATATACAGTATGCATGCACATATTGAGATAAACTGATTAGGCTATCACAGGATGACAATTCATTTTAAAGCACAATTTGAACAAGGCACAATAGAGTGATTTAAAAAAATCATTATTTAAATGTAAAAAAGATAAAGATTTAACATTAAGAAAAATATAAGGGCAAAGGCAGAGCATTCCACTAAGTGGGACTGGGAAGAGAAAAGACACTGTACCAGGTGTTAGGTTTTGGCAAATTAGAAGTAAATTGGATGCCTAATAAGGCCAGATCAAGAATTTTCAACATTAACAAGACTTCCAAGGTAAGTGGGGACTTTATCCAGGACACATTTCAGTATAGGTTGAGCTAGGTGAAAGTGGATTATTAAGTGTTTATAACACAGGCAATAGGGATGGTGCAACAGCCAAATAAATACTACAGGTCCGGGTAAGAGTTAGGTGCAGGAGCAAACACGAGTAGAGTCCGCTTAGGGAGGGAGGACCATAGTGGGGGAAACCTATGAGAAAATGCAGTCTGATCAGTTTAAATAAGAAAGTCCTACAATCCTGAGATGCTGTATTTATTTTCTCATTAAGGACCACTGTCAGGCTGGCATATGCATAATTTGTGTGTTGTGGGTCTGCACACCTCTACCCCCCCCCCCGATGCTGCTCTACACCAAATGGCATTCTCAGCCCCTGGTTACCACAGTCCATGTGCATAGAACATTCCATGGTAACATGGGGCAGTCCAGGGAGAAGCTTGGTCAGTCACAAAGAGTGGCTCTCCTGCCTTGCACAAGCAGGGGATTGTGGGACATGGTAGCCTTCCATGCTTGTTCTTTTATTTACAATTTTATATTTGAGAATTTTACAATACAAACAACCAGCTAGCATAGTAATTCATTTCTGTTGAATGCACAGGCGAAGTGATCATGAACTGTTCTTGAACAACAATGAATTATTTGTGAGCAGCTCGTGAACCGAGTCCATGAACATGCATCAAAGTGCAGCAATTATGTTCATGAATGTTCATGAATTATGCAAGGACAAATGGGCAAACTGAGTTCATGAACATTCTTGAACACAAAGGTTCATAAAGCTCCATTCGTACAGCTCCTTCACTGAACATTTACAGACAAAGACATCAATATTTTTAGTGACCATAAATACCCTGCTTTCATACTAATGGCTAATTCATAGACAAAGTCCATCAATATTTTTATTGACCATACATACCCTGCTTTCATAATATTGGTTACTTCATTAGGCAACACTGTTCAGCTATATTCTTATTTTTTCCCCTTCTGTACAAGAAAGGGCAGACCTGTCCAGCCTCATTGGTTTATCATTCACCATGACAATTAAACTTTACTATTCTAATGGATGTTCTTTTATACAATGCATTTTCAAATTACTAACTTGCCTTATACTTACTTATTTTCTCTCTTGGCCTTCACTTAAACGAAATCACGGCTTATCTTTCATTTAGAAACAGAAAGGGCCGATGACACATTCTGCAACTCTTAAAATGTGGTGAGTTTAAATGCTAAACTTTTGGGGGGCTCAAATAATTAGTCACCTTATAAAACATGTATCTAACACTGCTAAACTACAAAAGTTTTAATTTTGTGATGCTTTATCATGTGTTCAATGGGAAACTATGTATTCCAATATGTAAATTAGTTATGCAAATTGATTTTTGTCCTGGTTTATCATGGTCCTGTAAGTGTTCAACAACTTCATGAACTTCATGTTGATGAGTAGTTCATGAACTTGGATCATGAACTGAATTGAAGAACAGTTGGAGAACTTTGTTGTACGTTCATGAACAGTTGAAGAATTCTGATGGATGTTTATGAACAGTTGGAGAGCTCTGATTGATGTTCATGAACAGCTGGAGAGCTCTGATGTATGTTCATGAACAGCTGGAGAATTCTGATGTATGTTCCTGAACAGTTGGAGAGCTCTGATTGATGTTCATGAACAGTTGGAGAGCTCTGATGTATGTTCATGAACAGCTGGAGAATTCTGATGTATGTTCCTGAACAGTTGGAGAGCTCTGATTGATGTTCATGAACAGCTGGAGAACGTTGATGGTTGTTCATGAACAGTTGAACTCTGATGGATGTTCATGAACAATTGTAGAACTTTGATGGATGTTTATGAACCATTCATGAATGTTCAACAATGTTCACAATCATGAATTAATGAACTTCATTTTACCTGGGTGGGAAAACAGGACTAGAAAACTATTTCCTGTTTTGACCACATTCCAAGGGTGTGTGCACAATGTGCAAGAGAACAGTTCAATACAACTCGAATATAATGCAAGATACATTGTAGTTACAGTTTGTGTAAGCTTTTACAGGATAACAGAGCTTGCAAGTCAGAGCAATTATATGTAAAACTTTCATTCAGGTGTAGCGACACACCATGGCATCATGCTCCAGACCATATCGTTTGTCTGTGGAGGTTGGAGGAGCGGTAATTACTGTAGGTCAGAATATGGACCTTGTCCAGATGTCTTGCTGTGGAACTCCTGAGTGAAACCAGCTACAGTACAACTTTAAGTTTTCCGACGAGTTAAGAGGAGGTTATTCCAGATCTTGGGGCAATGTGAGGGAAGGCCTAATAATAACATGAATGTAAAAGAAATACAATACCAGTATTCAAAAATAAATAGTAAAAAAGATATCAATAAAACTCCTCTATAATTCTTTATACTTATGTTGTACCCCTATTATCACAAGTAACATAACTCTAACCCGTCTACTGTATTAAATTAGGACAGAACTGACAGCACTCATGAATTACACCAATGTACTGTACGTGAAACACCCCCCCCAAATATTTATGACATATCTAACAGAGAATAAGATAAAACATATAATACTGTAAGTAATGGCTACACTACAAAATATATACCAAAAATTGATTATTCCACCATAAAAGAAAAGGAAATAATTCATCATGTACATCAACTGCTTTTTTGCCGTGTTTCTCTGTTCAAATTATTTGCCACATGATAAAAAAATATTTTAGGCAGAAGTAAATAGCTTTAAAATGATGTGTCTGTTTTGCACCAGATGGACTCAGAGGGCAGGGAGCAAGTGTGTGTGTGTGTGTGGGGGTGGGGGGGTGGCCCTTGGTGGTGCAGCTCATTAGTATTCAAGTCTTACAACAGGGATCCTCGGTGTGCTCTGCATGCCCTACCGGAAATGTCCACAGCACGAAAACTGTGCTGTGGATGGCTGCTGAGTCTGACCATATCTTCTCCCCTCCCTGAGAGATACTGAACTGACTGCCCACATATCAGGTCGGGCTGCCAGCTGCAGGTGGGTGATACTTTGTTGTGAATGCATGGAGTCTTCTGCAGCTCCTGAGCATAGTATCTGTGCATCATGGTCCATCCTATGCACCCATGTAAGGACACGTAGGGATCTGCAACTTGGGCCCCAAGTCTGAAGGCTAAGGGCTCTACTTTACTGGAATACTGAAAAGCACTCTGATGGCTGCAAGAGTATCTTTGTGCATTCTATGGGTGCGAGAACTGCAAACTGAAGGAGAGGTAGCCATACAAATGTTTCTCAGAGATCCTATAAATACAAATCTTTAGTTGTATAATATATTTATTATTCAGAACTGTTTAAAAATGCATTTTTAAATCAAAAACAAAAACTCTTATCTCTTATTCTGTAACTTGATCATTCCACATTTTCAACTCTAATGTGAGAGGTCTTCTTGCAAGGTGTTGGTCATCACAAACAGTGGCAGAAAAAGTCTAACAGTCTATCTGTTCTGCCCAGAGATCCCTAGCAGCCTGGGACCTATTGTCAGTAAGTGGTTTTATCCCTCCTGGTCCATGCCTTGCCCCCTCCTTACTGCTATCGACCTGAACAATCACTCTGTCCCAGCCATGCTTGAAACCATTTAAGGGCATGGTGCTCAACACCTCTGCTGACAAACTGTTCCATGGTCCACTACCCTTTTTATAAAATGCAATTCTCTTACATCCCTCTTAATCCTCCCTACAGCCAGTTTCTACTCATGACTTCGGGTTCTTGATTCTGTACACCTGCTAAGTAGTTCCCCGCAATTCACCTTGTTTATTCCTTTCAGGACCTTGAAGTTGCTATCATATCCCCCTCTGTCTCGTCTGATATCAAGTGAGTACATGTTCAATGCCTTGAGACAATCTTCATAACATCTGCCCTGTTGACCCTGAATCATCTTGGTCACCCTGCATTGCACCATCTCCAGCCTGTCCCCGTCCTTCCTTAGGTGAGGATTCCAGAATTGAACACAGTATTCCAGGTGTAGTCTCACTAGTGACCTATATAGAGGTAGTAATTCCTTCTTTTTCCTGCTGCTCATACCCCATCCAATACACCCTGGCATCCTATTAGCCTTACTGCATCCCTTATTACAGTGGCTTGATTGTTTGAGGGAGTCACTAATGATGACTCCCAAGTCCCTTTTCTCTGCCATAGTGCTCAGTTTAACCTCTTCAGTCCAGTACTCTGTGCAGGTTTTTGTTTTCCCTAGGTGCAAAATCTTGCAGTTTTGACACTGAATTTCAATTGGCAAACCTTAGACCACCTCTTAGTCTTTAGCCTTTGTAGATCCTTATGCATCTCTCTAATCACTTCACCATAGTCTACTCTACTGCACAGTTTTGTGCCATCAGCAAAGAGACACAGCTTGCCCTGGATGCCCTCTCCTAATAGACGACTGTGTAAAATACTTAGAAACCCATGAAAAAGTATTGTAAAAGGCCACTCTATAGCCCAGTTGGTAGAGGGTCACTCTCCCATGTGACCTGGGTTTGGGAGTGGACTCTGGGAGACATATGGGAGGCTGGGAAGGGCTGGGGAGGTGCTGCTGTGCAGCAGAGCTCCCACCCATGGAGGACAGGCTCCAGGTTCTCCAGGTGGTGGTGCAAGGATGGGGGTAGGTAAGCAAGGCTTCATAAAGCCTGCACCAACCCTTTTCCATTTTCTCCCCTTGGCCCCAGCTGCTGCAATATGTAAACATGTGTGTGTGGAGGTGCACACATGCTACTGAACCATGGCCACTCCCTTCTATGCTGCTCGAGCGTCCAGTGCAACCATCCAGCCTCCACTAGGTGGCAGCCAAGGGCTGCAATGGTGTGACTCCCCACCCTAGGAAAGAAGAGCTGACTGGCAGACACTCAATCCTCTTCTCCCCGCTGGCTGACACCTGACAGCCTGAGTTTGTTCCCGAACTTGGGTCGCCGGCATGGCTGGAGGTAGTTATATTACTGAGAAAATTTAGTTTTGGGGTGAAAATGTTTTTCATAAATAAGGCACATGACTAAATATTGATAAATACATAATTATCAATACAAATGGAGAAACATTCACCAACATAAGGAAACATATCAAAAACATAAATATTGATATTACTGTAGATACCAATAACATTTTAGAAATGTTGCATGCAGTATGCAAGGGAAGCATGTATGAAGATACATGGTGAGGATTGTTCATGCTTTTGAAGCTATATGTGTAAGTTCCATCAAGGGGCAACACAACTTTTTCTAGTTGTAAGAAGATTCTCAAATTCATGAAATACCATGCCATGATTGGTGGAAGTGACACTGCTAATTTTTTTAAATGCTTTTCTAACAAAAGTGAGCTTACAACGGAGCAGGCTGTGTCTCAGCTAACAAGAGCTTATTGTGCCACCTGTGACAAGTTGGCCTGTAAAGAATTCTAGTGTAATCAGAATTCCCTGTGGTGAAAATGTTTTCAGAAACCACTGTGAACATAACAATTATGATTACTTGTCAATGCCAGTGATCTAAAGGAAATGCTGCTAGTGACCTTGCATTGTGCATAGAGAAAAACAGATCAATCCTTAGAATGAAAATCCTTTTCCTCCCCACTCTGTGTTAGCTGAGCAGCTTGGAAAGCCATTTTTTTCTCTAATATCATTCTGTGTCCTATTTCTAAGACGTATATTGGCCCACCGTTACATACAAATTGCAAAGAACTAGATAATGCATTGGTTAAGGTGTGAAAGCCACAAGAGTCAGGAAATGTGGGGTATGGGGCTGTTTTCACAGGTGACTTATTTGATGTAGAGCCATATGCAAAGTACTAGAGTCACAAACTACTCGAGTCATGGGGCATGTACCCATACCTGTAACTTTCTTAGGACAGCATGCTGCAAACTGTACCTGAAGTAGCATAGTCATGGTGTATGTTCCCAGACATGTAACTTGTTTAGCACAGGGTGCTACAAACTGTACCTGAAGCAGCATAGCCATGGTGTATGTTCCCAGACCTGTAGCTTGCTTAGTGCAGGGTGCTGCAAACTGTACCTGAAGCAGCATAGCCATGGTGTATGTTCCCAGACCTGTAGCTTGCTTAGTGCAGGGTGCTGCAAACTGTACCTGAAGCAGCATAGCCACGGTGTATGCTCCAAGACCTGTAGCTTGCGTAGTGCAGAATGCTGCCAATTGTACCTGAGGCAGCATAGCCATGATGTATGTTGTCCGACCTGTAGTTGCCTAGTGCAGTGTGCTGCAAGCTGTACCTGAAACAGCATAGCCATGGTGTATGTTCCCAGACCTGTAGCTTGCTTAGTGCAGGGTGCTGCAAACTGTACACGAAGCAGCATAGCCATGGTGTATGCTCCCAGACCTGTAGCTTGCTTAGTGCAGGGTGCTGCAAACTGTACACGAAGCAGCATAGCCATGATGTATGTTCCCAAACATGCATCATGCTTGTTGCAGGACCCACATCAGGCCTGTATTGCAGGGCACCATACCTATATGTTGTTTTGTGTTTGGACTTACAGGCCATAAGAAAAGCAGCAGACATGTGCTGCAGTGATCTATACCTACAAATGCCTTACACAGAGTGTTGTAGTTCCCATGCTTTGCATCATACCCATGGTACATAACTTGGACCTGTACCTTGATAGGGTCATGGCCCTGCTTACTTACAAAATGAAACAGACTCATGGTGCAGGGTCACAGGCTTATAGGTTGTTTTGCACAGAGCCCTGCGGCCCATATGTGCTGGGACTGGTCCTATTCAACATCTTCATCAGTGACATTGCGCAGGACCTAGAATGCAGAATTTCACTGTTCGCTGATGACACAAAGCTCTGTAACAGAGTAGACACACCAGAGGGTGTAGACAGAATGAGAAGGGACCTGCAGAAACTTGAAGAATGGTCAGGGGTTTGGCAGTTGAAATTCAATTCAAGGAAGTGCAGGATAATGCATATGGGGCACAAAAACCCTGGCACAATATATCAGTTGGGGGGTGAGGATATAGCATGCACCAAGTAGGAAAGGGATCTTGGGGTTATCATCTCTGATGACCTCAAGGTAGGGAAACAAGTGTGACAAGGCAGCAGGTAAAGCAAATAGGATGCTGGGATGTATAGGCAGGGGCATCACCAGCAGGAAAAGGGAGGTCATAATTCCACTATACAAGGCACTAGTGAGGCCCCACCTGGAGTACAGTGTACAGTTCTGGAGACCATACCTACGTAAGGACATAGACTGGGTAGAGAAGGTTCAGAGGAGGGCAACAAAGATGGTGCATGGATTGCATCACAAGTCCTATGAAGACAGGTTGAAGGAACTGAACATGTACTCCCTGGAGGAGAGGAGGGAGAGAGAGGATATGATAGAGACATACAAGTATCTTACAGGGAGGAACAGGGTGCAGGAATACACTATTTTTAAGTGAAAAAGATGTTCCAGGACTAGAGGGCATGGGATGAAGTTGGAGGGAGGACGATTCAGAGGAAACGTGAGGAGGAATTTCTTCACAGAACAGGTGGTGGACAAGCGGAACACCCTGCCAGAGGAAGTGGTGGGGGCTGAAACAATCACAGGATCTAAGAATGCATGGGATAGACATAAATGAATTCTGGAGGTCAGGGGTAAGGGGCAACAGACTTCTAGGAAAACATAAAGTGAACTTACAAGCTCAAATGGGCAGACTGGGTGGGTCATAGGCCCTTATCTGCCGACACTGTCTATGTATCTATGTATTTATGTACTGTAGCAGATCCTCCTGGGGTGGCCTCAGACCTGTAGGGTAGTGGATGGGGGAGTGGGAGGGCATTATAGCTTGCTTTACACAGGGTCATGCAGCCTGTACGTGAAGTAGCAGATCCATGTTGGACAGCCCTAGTCATTGAGTCATGAAGGTAGGGGGTGGGTATTAGGGTTGAAGACCTGCATCCGCAACTGCCCAAGTGTGTCCGAGTACCTCTGTTGCTACTTTCAAAAGATTCATCCATTTGTGAGAAAATGTCATGAATTTGTGGTGAAGAAGATGATGCAAGTGCAATCTGCCACAATTGCATCTTTTTTTAGCCAAAAAATTCAGACACTGTTAGACTAATTGGTCATACGGTTTGGACAGAGTTTGATAATAGTGACTGATGGATCTCAGATAGACATTTTTGAAAAAAAAAAAAAACTCTCTACAATGTTTAACATAAGCGCTTGTAACTTTTGTGCAACACAGGGGGCAAGATTTTGAAAAGGATCCATTGCCTGCCAATACTTTCAAATAGCAAATGCATCCAAACTGTTACCCCGTAATAGTATCTGAATTTTGTGGCAAAAAAGATGCAATCACATTAAAAGTGACCCAAACCACATTCACATCAGTTTTCTTTTACCATGAATTGTAACTTTTTGTCACAAATGGACTCATCTTTTGAAAACGTTGTGCCCTGCATCCAACCTTTTTGAAAATCCTGCCCAGAGTATTTGAACTCAGTCCAGTTTATACATTATGGCTGATGGTGTTGTGTGCAGACATCAACACATGTTAAAAGCCATTGCATGACAGTGGTGACATCAAAAATATCACAGTAGTGATGCCATTGTGGTGAAACAAATTTTTGATGCCAGTTTGCACAAATAACCACACATGAGAAACCCTGTTCCCAAAACAGAAGGCAGCTGTTTTTTTTTTAACTGAAGAAAAAAACATCACATATCCGACTCCCCAGTACCCATGCACTCGCTATACAAATATGCCATGTAATGAAATATATCCAACACAGAGTGAAGACCACTCAGTGTTTCTGATTTTATCTAAGACTGAGCATAAACCAGCTATTTTTGTATTAGTCATTATCTATCCCAGTTCCACGCCTTGATAGGGGAGTGCTACGGAAATTGTTAAGTAGGTTTCTTTTTGAATGGACACAAACCACACATAAAGTGGTGCATTATGGTGTGTAGTAAGCATGAAAGGGGCTTGTTCTCCCTCTTTTTCATAAATATTATGAGGCAGCACAGGCTGCCCCAGTTACAGAGATGGCACAGGGCTCACCGGGAGTGAGGAGTCTCTCCATGGAACAGCATTTTTGCCTGATAGTTCTTTTGGGTTCCTTACTTTTGTTAAGTCTCACTTTGGAGGCACTCACTCTGACTGAGAATGGATGGACTAGGCATTCGTAAACTAATGGGCAGTAGTAAAGCAAAAAGTCCGTTTTTTATGACTGCAGGGCGGAGCTCTGCAGATGTCTTGCGATCATAGAAGTAAAAAAGCAGCTCACTGGATTCTGACTGAACAGCACAAAATGTTGGAGTTGCAGCACTGTCACTCCATTAGTTCAAGCACTCTGCTGTCTCCATTCAGTAGACCAGTCCCACCATGCAATTTCTTTCTTTCTTGGTGACTGCGCTATTGCCTCCCATCACTTCTGCAAGAACTCACTGTGCCTAAGATGGCCGCTCTGAGCTCCGTGTGCAAGTGCAATTATTGTAGCCATGATGTGCATGACAGACTATTGCTCACAACTGCAGCTGTCTTTGCTCTGACTAGAGTTTGTTTTAATAAATCTTTTTCCTCCTGGTGACAAATGGGCAGGCTATCTGCTTTATCCCTGCTCCCCCTGACCTACAGCCATCTTCCAGGTACTTACCGGCTGGAGTTTTCACACAGATTGTCCCCTGTGGTTGGGCCAGGAGGGGGAAGGCTGTCCCCTCCAGGAACATATATACAGAGCAGGTCCTGGCATTCCTAGGTGGTGGAGCAGGGTGGGGACAAGTGTGCAGGGCTTCACAAAGCCCACACATCTTTTCTGCTTTTCTGTACCTTTGATGCCCTGCTGTGGACAGATAATGGTGCATGTCACATAGAGGCACATATGCACTGTGCACACTGGCCACCCCTCCTGTACCTGCCCCCCAACCTGCACTATCACCAGGCCTCCACCTGGTGGCATTCAACGGCAGGGCTAACAAACTTCCCCCAGGACAGGAGAGCGGTCCGTTGGAGGCTCAATCCTCTCCTCAGGTTAAACTCCAGCAATCCAAGTCCATTCCCGAACTGGTTCACTGGCATTCCTCCAGGTAAGGTGCTTGGCACTTCAGGTTCCATGCAACTTAGCCAAGAATTACTTTTGCTTCTGTTGTCTTCAGTTACTTCTGCTCTGTTTTCACAAGGGAAGACAGTTGGCTCTTGCCTAAAATTGGCATCAAGCTGGCTGTCAGGAACATTCCTGAAATGAGGCAGCCAGTATTTACCAGAGAAAGGGTACAGAAGGGGCTTGAAGCCCTAAAGGTAGATAAAGTCCTAGGGCTGGATGGGATGTACCCAAGGGTGCTCAAGGAATTGACTGCAGAAGTGGCGGAAACTATAGTAGAGCTGTTCAATAGGTCACTTCAGACATGAGTAGTTCTGAAAGACTTGAGTGTAGTGGAAGTAATCATGCTACACAAGTTGGGGGGAGAAGCAACAGGTAAATTGATGGAGTCTCTGATCAGAGAGGACTTTGTCGATTACTTAGAGAGCAATGGTCTACAAGACAGTAAACAGCATGGGTTTGTGGCATGGAGGTCTTGTCATATCAACCTGATAGTTTTCATTGACTGGAAACAAAGGTAATAGATAAGGGCCATGCTGGGGATTTACTCTACTTCAGTTTCAGCAAGATATTTTAACTTGGTGCCACATACAAGATTGCTGAAGAAGCTGCAGGACCTGAATGCAAGTAAGAACATAGTTAGAAGTTGAACCAGGAAACTGGATGAAGGAGAGACAGCAGCAGGTGGTGGTAAACAGGATCAAATCAGAAGAAAGGGAAGTAACGAGTGGGGTGCCATAGGGATTTGTCCTATGTCCTGTCCTCTTCAATGCGTTCATCTGTGATATTGTCGAGGGCATCCAGGGCAAGCTGCATCTTTTCCAAGAAAGCAACAACAGTACAGGGTAGGCAGGGGAGGCCGAGGCACTGTGGGTCACCCTTGAGCCAGGTAGTGGCACAGCTATTCACACAGAAGTGATCTGCAGGCCTCGAGCACAGGGGGAGGAGACAGATAGGGCAATAGTGGAAGAAATACATGGGATGGCAGCCAAGGAAGAGGTACTGCTGCTAGACAATTTTAGTATGCCAGACGTGGATTGGACCATCCCAGTGGCTGCCACAGCCAGGAGTCGAGACATCATAAAATCTTTGCAGGGGGCAGGCCTCAGGCAGTTAGTACCGGAGCCCACCAGGGACAAGGTGACTCTGGACTTTACTGACCAAAGGAGACGGAATCATGGAAGTCCAGATGGATGGTCTTCTAGGAACCAGTGACCACTACATAGTGCGATTCCATACTGGTACAGTGTCACAACCAAGCCACACAAAGGCAAGGGTCCTAGATTTTAGGAGGACAGACATTGCTAGAATGGGGATAGATATCAAAGAAGCCCTGGCAGGGAAGGAGGTAAAGGAGGAGGTTGAGGAGCAGTGGACAAACCTAAAAAAAAAAACATAGTGGAGGTGACAAATCAGTGTATTAAGCTGAGAATCAAGGGCAAGACAAGGAACAAATCACTATGGTTCTCAAAGGAAGTGGCACAGAAAGTAAGGTCCAAAAAGGTGACTTTCAAAAAATATAAGGAGACACAGAAGGACAAGGATAGGGCAGTGTACCTAGACAGACAGAGGGAAGCAGAAAAGGCAGTGAGGAGCATAAAGGCACAAACAGAGGTAAGATTAATACAGATGATAAAGAAAGGAGACAAGACCTTCTATAGATACATTAGTGAAAGAAGGAAGGTTGGGGGTGGGATTGTGAGACTCAGTGGGAAGGAAGGGGAAGGTGTGGAGGGAGTCCTAAAGAAAGTGCCAGTACTGAATGAATGCTTCTGTTCAATATTCACTGAAGAGGGGGAAGAACAGGGTCCACAACTAGGCATAAGAAACATAAGGGTGAGGGAGGTAAACACCAGTCCATTTATAGAAGGGAGAGTACTGGAGGAACTCACAAAACTGAGGGTGGACAAAGCAATGGGACCAGACGGTATACACCCTAGGATACTAAAGGAACTACGGATGGCGCTAGCAGCACCACTGGCAGCCTACTTTAGTGAGTCACTCAATACAAGAATGGTTCCAGATGACTGGAAGAGAACACATGTGGTCCCTCTTCACAAGACTGGAAGCTGGGAGAAAGCAGGAAACTATAGGCCAGTCAGCCTCACCTCAGTAGTGGATACGATTATGGAGGTGCTGCTTCTTAAGAAAAGGATTGTGGAGCACTTGGAATCCAGCAGAGCACAGGATCTGAGGCATCATGGATTCACAGCACAAAGGTTATATCAAATGAATCTGATTTTGACTGAGTGATGAAGGAGGTGGATGGGGGGTGGTGGCTATCATCTACCTCAATTTCAGCAAAGCCTTCAACATCATTCCACACAGAAGGCTGGTTAACAAGTTTGGTAGCCTGGGGTGGGCCACAATGTGGAGAACTGAGTTAGAAACTGGTTGAGGGACAGAATGCAGAGGGTAGTACTACATGGGATCCAATCTGAGAAAAGGAAGGTGACCAGTGGGGTGCATCAAGGATCAGTCCTGGGCCCAGTCCTTTTTAATGACTTATTTGGTGACATCACTGAAGGACTGGAGTGGAAGGTTTGCCTATTTGCAGATGACACCAAGATTTGCAACAGGGTAGACACTCCAGTAGGGGGCGAGAAAATGAGGACTTAGGAAAGTTGGAAATATGGTCTGAAGTGTGGCAATTAAAATTTAATGCAAAGAAGTGCAAAATTATGCATCGGGGGTGGGGAAACCCTGCAGAGAGATACAGGATAGGGGGAGCTACTGACAGTTACTGGGGAGGAAAGGGATTTAGGGATAATCATCTCAGATGACCTAAAGGTGGCCAAAGAGTGCACCAAGGCAGTAGGGAGGGCCAGTGGCATTTTAGGTGCATGGGAAGCGGTATCACTAGCGGAAGAAGGGAGGTGGTAATGTTACCATACAAAACACTAGTGAGGCCTTATCTGCAGTACAGTGTACAGTTCTGGAGGCTGCGTCTTCGTAAGGACATAGACAGGGTGGAGGCAGTTTAGAGAAGGGCAACTAAGACGGTGCAGGGCTTGCACTACAACACATATGAGGAAAGATTAAAATACTTCAGTATGTATACACTGGAAGAGAGGCGGGAATGGGGAATATGATAGAAACCTTCAAATATCTTAGGGACATAAACAAAGTGCAAGTGGACAACATCTTTCAGTATAGGAGATGTACAAGAATGAGGGGACACAATATGAAATTGGAGGGAAGCAGACTAAAGGGGAATATAAGGAAGTATTTCTTCATGGAAAGGATGGTTGGTGCATGGAGTAGCCTACCACAGGAGGTGGTGAGAGCTAGCACAGTTGGAGGATTCAAACATGCATAAGATAGGCATAGGGAAACCCTAGAGGTGGGAAGGAGAGGCTAAAGCCACTGGCCAAGTATGGTTAGCAGCTGTTAATGCAGACAGGGAATACGGGCATACTGGTTGGGCCTTGCGGTCCTTGCCTGCTGTCAATTACTATGTTACCATGACACAAAGCTCTGTGGTAGGGCACATAGTGACAATGGGATCATGGAGATACAGAGGGATCCACAGAGATTAGAGAGATGGTCTAAGGTTTTGCAGTTGAAATTCAATGCCAAAAAATGCAAGATTATGCACCTAGGGAAAAAAACCTCTAGACAGAATACTGGATGGGAGGGGTTAACCTGAACACTACTTCAGAGGAAAGGAATCTGGGAGTCATCATTAGTGACTTCCTCAAACAACAAAGCCAGTGTAACAAGGGATCTAATAAGGCTAATAGGATGCTTGGAAGGGGTTAAATTGAGCACTACGGCAGATGAAAGCAGCCCAGGAGTCATCATTAATGACTTCCTCAAACAACAAAGCCAGTGTAACAAGGGATCTAATAAGGCTAATAGGATGCTGGGGTGTAGTGGAAGGGGGCAGGAAAAAGGAGGTACTACTACCTTGATATAGGTCACTGATGAGACCAGATCTGGAATACTGTACTCAGTTCTGGAGTCTTCACCTAAGGAAGGACAGGGACAGGCTGGAGATGGTGCAACTCAGAGTGATTAAGATGGTTCAGGGCCAACAGGGCTGATGTTATGAAGATCATCTGAAGGCACTGAACATGTGCTCACTGGAGACCAGGTGAGAGAGTGGGGATATGATAAAGACCTTCAGTTTCCTGAAGGGAATAAACAAGGTGAACTGCAGGGAACTATATAGCAGGAGTACAGAATCAAGAACCTCACCGCGAAATTTACTCCGTGCCTAAGTGGCTTAATCTTCAGGGGAAGATTAAATACCAGACCTGCCCATTAGGGAAAAAACACTCTCCTCAGTCTAACTCCTCAACCCATTACAGACCTCCTTAAACCTGCGTCTAACTTGTGCCAGACCAGAGGAAAAACACAAAATGCTCTACATATCCCTTTCCATCACACGGCACTTGCACAGAGATCCTACACTTACAAGGCACCCCTCTGGCTCAGCAAACTACCACCAGAAGTAATAAATGTGCCTAAGCTTGGAACGTTCAAGAAATCCCAACTCAACCACCTGACAGTACCTAGCTCACGTGACTATAGGTTCTAACCTCCCACCACCCCCCCGACTCTCCATTCCCTGCCCCCTTTCACTTTTCTCCCCATATCCTCTTACCCCCTCATGTTTTCCCTCTCTTCCCAACCATCACCTCCTCTGTCACTACTCATTTTACTCCCCTGTAATTGTATCCTCTCTCACCATCCCCTTCCAACACCCCTTGCTCACCCTCACCAATAATCACTGACAAGGGGTTCTATGTTATAATAGTGAACGCTGAATGGTGATTGCTATTATGGTGAGTGTCTATCGCTGAAAAGCAAATCGATGATATACATTTACTGATGAACCAAAACCCGGCAACCTAAAGTGTTTTTGGGGGGCTGTCCCTGCTTCCCTCATGGGGCTTTGTCTCTAACACCCCTGAATTAGGATTCCTAACTGGGGTGCATGTCAAGGATGGAGCACAAATTTGACCGCAAAAAAAATTTAAGTCCAGGAGCCACTGCCTGTGACAAAATTTTAGTCCCTCCCATCCCCAGCCCCAAACCTAGTACCTGCTGTACCAGAGCCAGCCTCCCTCATCATCACACTACACAGCTGGCTCAGTGGCAGCAGGGACAGTTCCTGTACATAACCCTCTTCCCAATCTTTCCCCTTCCCCTCACCATTCCCTTTTTCCTGTTGCTTTCCCCTAACGTCAAGGTAGAACCAGTTGCTACCCTTGTGCGTAGCCCATTCCAATAGCTCTGAATATGGAGTAGCCGTTTTGATGGTCGCCCATATTCTGGCACTATTATCACTGGATACCCTGATGAGGACACTTCTGTCTGTGCAATGGTTTTCTATCCCTACCACCAGCCCTCTCCCCCTTTACCCCTTGTCATAGACATTCCTGACTGCTCCACTATCTACCCTCTCCACCTCTCCTCACTGCACTAGTCCTGTGATCCCTGCGCTCATAGCTTATCAAAACTGTTATAAATACTGTCTGTACTTTATTGTATGAACTAATACATTTGCTTCTTGTATATCATACAGTTTCATTTTATTTAGCTTTTTTCTCTTTGTAACCATAGGATTTTACCAACGATTGTAAATTACATGTTGTACTTGACTATGCCTCTGCCTTGTGTTTTTTATTCTGTATGTGCCAATTGTTTGAACCTTACCTGACGTGGAACCTTTGTTAAAGAGCTTTTAGCTCAAAGGCGATCTCGAGATGACAAATAAATAAATAAGAACCCAAGGGAACCCAAGGTCATAACTGGAAACTGGGGATTTAAAAGGAATAAGAGGAAGTTTTATTTTATGGAGAGAGTAGTGGAGCCATGAAACACTCTGCCAGTGGAGGTGGTGGTCGCTAAGACCATAATGGTTTCAAGAATGGCTGGGACAGAGTGAAGTGTTTGGTGGTTGCTTGGGTTGGTAGCAGTAGGGAGGAGAGCAGCAGGGTGGACTGGGAGGGCTAAAACTCTCTATGGACAATAGGTCCTGGGACAGATAGAGAACTCAAGGAAGACTAGATGGATCTTTAGTCATTCACTGCCATCATTGTCTATGTTTCGAAGAAAGTCTAGTTTAACAATACACAGTTGAGCTGGGTTCTGATAATTGTGTAACCCCCCAAAATGGTGGAAGCTTAGCTGAACTCCTTGCTGCCCCAGGAAGAAATGCCAGCCAGCATCTTCTGCTCTTGAGCCCCCAGGACTGCAGCCTTGTGGGGGACCAGAGGAGCACTGCTGGAACAAATGCTGAGCTGCTTCATCACTGGCAATCACTCCACTCTCATGCAGTTAGTGTGCACACGTTCAAGCAGCCGCCTGCTTGAATGTGCAAGCTGCAGCCCCAGCTCGAACTCTGCTGCAGCTGCTTAGTATGCCTGACCTGTCTGACTGATTTTCTCTGCTGCAACATGAGGCCATTACAGGGTGCTTTCCCTTAGTGTTCTTTGATTCCCGGGGACACTAGCAGGCATCAAGGGGCAAGGAGGCACTAGGAGGGGGAGAGAAAGTGGGACATGTGTTTAGTGCCACTGCACCTTTAAGGACAGTGTGACTGCCAGTCAAATACCATACAGAGACTGCTCTACTAGGGGGAGCTGATAATGGAGTTCTTGACAGGAAGCAGAGAGAGGCCTTTTTGCTACAACACCTTGACCAGATAATAGAGCACAGGTGTGCCTACACAACCAAAGGGGTAGTAACATTTAAAGCTGGGCAGGAGCGCCAATAAAATGACTTTAAACTTGAAGCAAATAAGACAGTCACTATTTTGCTGACCTCTAACCTTGCAGCAACCAATCAGTGGTCAGGGTTTTCATCACAGGGTTCCTGGAGTCTGCTGGGAGAATGACTGTGCTGTATGCTTGGCATCCTTTCTGTCAGCCAATAAGGCATAGAGTGAACATTCTGCATACAATTTCTGCAGATTGACAGCCCTGTGTGCTAATCAGAAGCTGCCTTTACCCCGGAAAATGTAGAGGGCAGTTCAGGAAGGAGGAAATGACTGTTACTTTGCGGACAGAGAGGAGGGCTAGTGTGCTGCTCATGAGAGCCAACCAGGGATGGACTTCCACAGCCAAGTAATTAGAGAGCAACTTCAAAGGTTTCCACAACCAGTATATACAGATACTAAACTGTGTGTGTCTATGTTATGCATCAGGACAACATTTTCATGAGAGGCTGTGACCTGCCTTGAGAGAAAAGGAGTTAAACACGAGCCACAGCTGCCAGCCTGTGGGCACAAGAGACTGTGTGAGAAAGCCTGCATTGAGATAAATATCTGCAGTGTTTCAGCAGATGGTCTGGGAGAAGGCTGGTTGGTGCTGTTGCCAGGTACTAGTTAACTTTTCACACTAGGGTTCTGAAGCCTGGACGTGGGTGTGAGATGAGTGGCCCCTGCTCCTTTGACTGGTCTGCCCTGCAGATGAGGGAAGAGCTCAAAAGGTTCTGATGACTGCAGATGCAGAGATCCTGATTTCCATCCAGAGGCACTTGAGACCTGAGGCATCTTCGAGCTGCCCCCCCACCAACTGCAACAACTGAACTGTCAGCCTTAGAGGAACTGCACCTACAGAGGAGGAGGAGAAGGAGCCCAGTTAACAGGGATGTTGGTACACTAAAATTGTGAGTACTCTCAGGGCATGCCCTGAAATTAGTAAAGTTTGTACAAACTTTCCACTGATCCACAGATTTGGCAAAGGGGCCAGGAGTTACTAATACCATATTTGGAAGTTCTGCCATTTAAGCAATTGCAAGGCCTGTGGGGTTTTGGGTTTACTGTTATGCTTGCTTTAAAGTGCACCCCTGCCAGCCAACCAGCTGCAACGTCACTGGGCCTGCACTGTTCCTAAGGCTGGGTACCCAGTGAAGCACCGGGAGCTCCATTTAAGGGTTAAAACTGGTACCAGTGGGCTGTGCCCCCAGTACTGATAGGATGGTAATGTAAAAGGTCTTAAAGTCTTATGTGCTACTGCACTGTCTTGCCTGATAGGGGTCAGGGTCTGTTATTGCATGTTTTGTTTACTGGTCGAGCCTAGTCAGGCACTCAAGTCCAGTCCTGCACATCCAGTTCACTAGGGTGTTCTAAAACCAGTTTTGCTTTTCATTCCCCATCCCTTGTGAATGTTGTCCAGTACAAATGTCGTTGATATTTTACATTTTGTCTGGTGAGCATATTATTAGTGTAAGTTACTAATTACAGTTTTGTTGAATTTAAGGTTGCACTGTCATCTTGCATGTGTAGGGGAACGCTGTCAGGAGGTGGATAGGTACTGAATACCAGGAGGTTGTTCCGCTCTGACACTAGGCCTCCTTAAATTTTACACTGGGTGGAGACACCATGCTAAATTTAAAAGACTTGGATTCAAACTCCTAATCAAGAAAATCAGAACCCAGTCCCCTCAACCTTGTCTGAGCCCACAAGACAGGGGTGGTAACCGCAACATCCAGAGCAACCCCATTACAACTGGATATCCCAAGTTTATGCCAGCTAGGCTAGACTCCACCTTTAAAAGGTGGCACAAGAGAGGATTCTCTATTTTTTTTATATCAGCTTTATGGGGGCCACATAAAAGCATTTGATCAATTGGTGTGGGAATTTCATCTCCCACACGCAGATCTATTTGCATATCTTCAGGTCTGTACATTTATAAACACAGCAGGGAATAACGAAGTAGTACGTATTATTCAGCTAGACCAATTTCTTTTAATTAACTCTTGGGGTAACATAATGGGGTGAAAGGGCAGTTATGCCAGTCATACAATTCACTAAACCACCATGTGGAGGAGGAGGAAATCGAATGGATGCAACGGCAATAGGAACAAGAAGAACAGCCTGTCAGCACAGCAGTAGGGCAACTGCTTGAGCTGCTAGTGACCTGGGTTTGGGAATGAGCTTGGGCCGTTGAGGACTGGAAGACTGACATCTCAGAAGATGATCTTTTCCTCAGGGCACGGTTTCAGTTACCACTGCTGTACTGCCACCTGTGGGACCATAGGTGGAAGTGCAGTTGTTAGTGCGAGTGGGGAAGAAGGGAGGATGCTGGCCATGGTTCTGCGATGCGTGCTTGCATTCTTCTGAATGGAGCACCCATGTGTACCTGCATTCTAAGTGGCGGACTGAAAAACAAAACTGCCTGCACCACACACAGTGAAAATGGAAAGAGGAAAGGGGATGACATTCAGAGACCGGTAAAAATATGGTTGAATATCCACAGGACAACGGCATCCAGTAATTGGCACAAATTTAGGTAGAACGTCAGTGTGAGATTTTAATAATATCGAACAAGTCAAAACTTTTCAAAACAGTAAACACTGATCAATGCTGAAGGGGTTGTGGTCACAGGGGCACACCGTGGCATATCTTCTGGGGCAGTCTGGTTTTGGCCCTCTTCTGGGGCCAGATTACCGAACTGGTTATGGCCATTCTAAATCTGTAAACCCCTTTTGCGGCTCCCTCCCTCCCAAGGGTTTAAAGTCCAGAGATAAATGATGTACAGTATGTACAACACATTTGTAACAGCTGCTGGTAAAACCATCACCCATTAATGGTTGACAAAAAAAATTACCAGAAATTGCAGACTGGGTGATAGTATGTAAAAGAATTAAAAACATGGTACCCCTTAGGATGCCAGTACACATGGGTGGTCCATTGAGAGGTAGCATCAGTGAGGAAAGGGACGCTTGGGGGGTAGGGTAAATTGGAAGACTAGATTGGTCTAGGCGGTCCTCATCAGCCATCAAATTCTATGTATCTATGTACACGGAGGGCATTATGGCACTGGTTCGTATCCCAAAAGATAAGTTCAACTTGCAATGGCTTCCATTCGTAAAATAGGTGGAAGATAGGAAAAGGAGCCTAGTACTGGACCAAGTACTCTGAACAAAGGCTAAATTAACATGTGTAGATAGGGATGCTGCTTTATGATTTTAACATATGTTCCTATCCTAGTATAAGAAAGATGCTTTCTCAAGAATGAAAACTGGCAAACATTATAGGAAGCAGGCAAAGGGAACAGGATCTTCCAATGAAAATTTCAAGAGGCTGGCAAGATTCCGATAAATTTGTTCATATTACAGGGCATTGTGTTGCCCATTTATTAACAGCTGTCAGTATACTAATGTGTTGTACTTATGGAACAAGTTGTTTCTGCTCTGAATTCTGTACATATACAACTAGACTTTGTACCAGATTGCTAGATTTATTATCTCGATAAACTTTAACCATGTTTTCAAAATTCACCTTGAGGCAACAGAAGAGTCTCCAGCAATGACATCACAATAATTAATTAATAATTAGCAGAACACACTGCATTCCCCCCAAATATTTGTTCTGTATTTATTTAATTTACTGGGAAAGAAGTGCTATGCAATTTTGCCTATAGTCAGCCCTGTCCGATGGAGGAGATACAGATGCAAATATATATGTTGAATCAGGTTGAGCTGTTGGTGGTGTTTTTAGTGACTGAGGGAAATCTGGCAAGAACACTGGGGATAGCCCTACTTTCTATTTTCTCTACAAGAAGTATTGTCTAATCAGTGTTTTTTTTCTCTTTCTTTTTTTCCTACATGTGACATTTGAGGATTGACATGTGGATGTTTATATTGTATATATTTTGTGCTGTGCATGTTTCTTTTGATTCATTAACAAAAATCCCCCACTCTTTTCAAGAAGTGCTATGGGATTTTTAGCAACTACCAGAACATGGAGTCAATTTAACATCTCATGTGAAAGATGGTACTTCATGAGTGCAGCATCCCCCTCATGCTGCACTACTGTGCTAGTACTAGGCTTTACCCCAGGTTCCTGGTGTGGGGCAAGAAACCACAATCTTCTGATTTTCCAGCCTCTGAGACAAGTGGGCAACCTGCTGAGGCACTGACACTGTTACAGTATGATGTAAAATCATACTGTTCCTTTCCGAGGATATCTACATAACAACATGAGTGTTTTCTTTACTGTTCTCTTGCAGTTGAGGTGTATTCAGGAGCCGAACACTTAGGCCAGGACTTTCAAAGTCTGGGCACAGTGCTTGCGGCAGTTGTACTGCTCAGATGCATCACTGTAAATGTGCCAGAGTGCCTGGTAGGTGGTTTTCAAACATTCTGATACATGTACCATGCTTTGCTCAATTTACAGAGAACAATTACGCACTTGTCAAATATTAGACACGTCGCTTTCGATGTGCAGCTTGTGACATTTGTTTTTTGCAGTTAATCTTTTTATTAAGATTATATAGACATGACATAGTGCAGTACAAAGGACTATATGTGGTAAGATATATAAAAAAAGATACAATTTGCAGTAAAAGAGAAAGAAAATAGGAGATATAATGGAAGTATGTATATTATCTTAAAAGAGATAATAAAAAGTATTATACTGATTTCACATCATCGTATGTACTAATCTTTTACACCGAGTAAAAATGCAAATAGTGACAAAAAGTGAATAATCGATAATGATTATAAATTTGAAACAGTAAGAAAGAAGGAGCTGCAATAGGCTAAGACTATAAAAGGAAAAAAACAAAAACATATGTATATGTATTATGATTGAAGAAAGTTCAAATAGCTCTGCCAGCAAAGATAATATTCATTAAGTCTGTCAATAATTAAATGAAATTCTCTCAAAAGAAGAGATACAGGTTAGATGCATTAAAATGTCTGTCAAGGTAGGGATTAATTGAGATTTCCAACGAGTTAGAATGAGTCTCTTGACTTGCATAAACAATATCTGGAGCCATTTATGCTGATGTTTTGTTAAATTCGTACTGCTATCAGTAATGCCAAGTAAGCAGAATTTGGAATCAAATGGAATCGATTTGCCAATGACCTTAGAAGCAAATTGATGGACATTTTGCCATAAATTAGAGATAAGATTACATGACCACAATAAATGTAAGAGATCCCCGTTAGGGGTATTACAGCCAACAATTGTTATTAGATGATAAGCCGATATTGTATAAATGAGCTGGAGTATTATACCATAAATGCAAAATTTTAGATTGAATTAATCTGCTCTGTACATCTTTGAAGGAGTCATGACAAAGTTTCCAACAGTTACTCCATTGAAGGTCGGAAATATCAATGTGAAGTGTCTGGTTCCATTTACTTCTGGCCGAGAGAGATTGATTAGGAGTTTATCCCTAATTACTTTGTAAATGGTACTAGTTAGGCCTTTATGAATATTAATCCAATTATTAATGTATGGATGAATTCTTGGTGGGTTATTGTGTTGTAAAGTGATATGAGAGATAGCAGATCTAATCTGTAGATATTTCCAGAATTCTGTTTTAGGAATTTTCCATTTGGCTTGCAAATTACAAAAGAATCCAGAGCATTATTATTATCCATTAGTATATCATTGAGAAAAGGATATTTTATGAGACCAGGATTTACAGTATATGGGTTTATTCTCCAATGTAAGTTTTGGATTACCCCAAATAGGTGTATATATCGTATTGGAGTAGGATCAATGTTTAGCCATTTATGCATCCTAAACCAGTAATAAATGGATGAGTTGATGACAGATTTTGTTTAGATTTAGATATGGAAGTAAAATAGATGAAACTGTTAGGAGTTAGTCCAGAAGATAATGATGTTCCATATCATACCAAAGGGGATATTACAATTAGGTTTAACAAACCATTTAATCGTTTGTGAAGCTCTAAATGCCCAGAGATACGCATTGAACCAGGGAAGGCCAAAGCCTCCTCGGAGTCCAATGAGATCTTAGTTTAAATGCGACTGAATCGAGGTATGTCCTTCCCATAAGAAATTTCCTATCATTTTATCAATTTTATACAAGAAATGTGAGGGAATTTTAAGTGGAATACAGGCGAATAAATATAAATTTTTTGGAGTAATGTTCATTTTAATTGTGGATATTTTACCTAAATAAATTAAGATTCTTCCATCTATTCAGGTTACTTTTGACATCATTTAATAATGGTAATATATTTAGATCCCAAATCTTGTTCAAGTCTGATGAGATCTTGATGCCAAGATAGGTAATATGTTTGGGGCCCATCCAAATTGAGTATGAGTTTTAATTAGAGGATCGCAGTGATCATTTAATGAGAGGATTTCTGTCTTTTGATAGTTAACATTTAGACCTGAAAAGAAGAAAAGCGATTAAGTAAATTATAAAGGCGTTGATAAGATAATTTGAAATTTTCTAACAAAATAAGCAAATCATCCATAAGATAGTGATGAATAATATATACGACCAATGGGAATACCTTTAATATTTTGCTGAGTTTGAGAGAAATTGCAAGAGTTTCGAGAGCAAGAATAAAGAGAAAGAGATAAAGGGCAACCTTGGCAGTGCCTCTTTCTAATGCAAAGGACTGAGACAATGTAAAATTAGTGAGCACACGAGCATGAGGATTTGTATAAATAAGTTGGATCCAGGAACAAAAAGTTTAGGAAGCCAAGCGAGATAGTACTTGATAAAGAAAATCCCATCTTAATGAATCAAATGCTTTTTCGAAATCTATGGAAATAGCAACTGCAGGAGACAAGAGGGATTTTGCTTTATGTGTTAGATTAATTAAAGAACGCAAATGATCTGAACCCATTCTCCCTTTAATAAAGCCAGTCTGAGATCTATGAATTAGATTAGGTATGTATGGTTCTAAGCGAGAGGATAAAATTTTGGCAAAAATCTTGCCATCGGTATTAAGTAATGAGATGGGATGATAATTGCCAGGATAAGTGGTGTCCTTATCTTTCTTTGGGATAACAGTTATAATAGCGTCAGTCATTGTTTTTGGGAATTGTCCAACAATTGTAGATTCTTTATATACGTTACATAATAAGAGGGCTAGTTGTTCAACAAGAATCTTATAAAAATCCACAGGGAAGCCATCTTCACCTGGAGAACGACCTGATCTAAGGGAAAGAATAGCATTTTTGACTTCTTCTTCTTCTATAGTGAATGGCGCTTCTTGAGTATGTGTAGCTTCTTGTGATAGACGAGGTAAAATAAGCTCATCTAAAAAAGAAGAGATTTCGGAGGGATTAGGTATAGAGGGAAGAGAAGAATAAAGATTTTTATAAAAAGATGTCATTATGTTATTGATAGAACCATGATTGGTACAAATTTTCCCTGAATGGTCTTTTAACGCAGTGATATAACGTTCTGCTTGTTGCATTCTAAGTCTATAGCAAGGATTTTACTACCTTTTCCCCACTTTCCAATATTTCTGCTTTATTCTAAGTAATGCTAATTCTGTTTTTCTAGAAATAAGCTCGTTAATCTGCATACGAAGCTGTAAAATTTCCTGATGAAGAGATGAGGAAGGATCAGGTTTAGGGGAATTTGAATATTCGGTTTGTTTTTGTTTAAGTAGGTTTTCAAGATTATGAATTTGCTGTTCCCTAAGTTTTTTTCTATGGGTCGAAAACCCAATTATTTTACCACGTAAGGTGGCTTTAAGTGCTTCCCAGGTAATACCCATAGATGTATCTTTAGGATCATTAAAAGTCAAATATTCTTTAATTTGTGTTCTAATCCAAGGCAGAAATTCTGGGTCCTTTAATAAAAGAGGATCTAAGCATAGGGGTTTTAGTAGGTGGGAGCCCCAATTAAACAAAAGTTTAATGGGAGCATGATCAGATATAATTAACGATAATATTTGGAGCCAGTAGCATTAGCAGTAATAGAAGGAGATGTGAGCAAATAGTCAATTCTACTATAAGTTTGATGCGAGAAAGAATAAAAAGTATAATCCCTGTCTCTAGGATGAAGAGTTCTCCATATATCCGTTAAACTGAGATCTTGCATTATTTGTGAAACAATTTCGAACTTTTGGGATGACTATCTGGAAGTTGTTACTTCTATCCATACTTGTCCAAAGTAAGGCTGAAATCTCCACGATCAGTAGGGATGAATTTACAGATTAGTTGAAATCAAGGTTTGTAGAAATTTTTGAAAAAAGAAGGGTCATCCAAATTAGGGCATAGATATTAACTATAGTTATAGGCCCTGAGGGGTATCAAAAGTGATAATCGCCATCTACCATCTGAGTCTTTTAAAATAGTAGTAGGCGTCCATTTCAAATTCTTGTGAATAAGAATGGCGACACCTCTTTTTAGATGTAGCAGAGCCGAAAATACTAGCCTTCCCATTGACATTTTAATCTAGGATTGTCTACATCTAACAATTTGGTTTCTTGCAGTAAAGCAATTTGAATATTATGTTTTAAAGATAGTTCAATATTTGTTTACGTTTGATTGGTGTATTGAGTCCCTGACATTCCATGAACATAATGATATATTAGCTGTCATATGTAGATATTCGAAAAAGGTAAAGTAGTAATAATAGTGTCAGAGGCTCAAATACACCAGGATAGTAAGATAAGAGTATAAATGTCAATGAACAATGCATACAAAAAACAAATATATTGCTGGCAGAGCTATAAATAAAAATTATATAAAGAAAAAAAACAAGTTTCTGTAATTTATATTTTTTGCAGCTCACTTCTAATAGTGTAAAGATAACAATATTATGTTTAACAATTGTGTAACAACAAGAACAGATAAGAACCATCTACGATGAACTGAGAAGTAAAGGTCGGTCAGTGTAAAAAGGGAAAAAAGGGAAGAAAGAAGGAAAGGAAGGGAAATAGTAAATGCCTTGATGACCAAGGCCTCTTCTCAGTTCTCTAGGACGTAGCAGAACAGTAAGAAACTGTACAAATTCAGTGGGTTATATTGCAAAAAGTATATGTTAAAAAAAGAAAGAGAAAATAAATTATTATGTAAGAATAAAGCCCAATAATGGGATATAATAATAAGGTTTTAACCCTGTTTAGTTAAGTCTGTTGGTATTAACCTTGTCATGAATCCAGCATCACGATAATAAATTGACATGATTGAGGTAAATATAATGAGGTAACTATAATGCTACCTTAAAAAAAAAAAAAATTTAAAATAGATATTCATTTACTAAAATGACTTAATGCATATTCAAGTAGTAACAATGTAAGAGTAGTATTATAAGTGCACAATATTATAAAGTGCAACAGCTGCAATTATTATTATAGCGACCACAGTAAAATAAAAATAGGAACAAATAAGTCTAATGTTAATATACATTATAATAAGTTAAAGCAAAAATATTAATATATGCATATTATATCGCCATTATGCAAGATCTTTTAGCATTTCCCCTATGGAGGACCTGAGTTTAATAAAAAAAAAAAAAATTGTCCTTGCTGCAGGAGTGCCTTTTGATAACGATCTATTGCTGTTTTTGGTTGACCAACAGGATCTCTATAGACGAGATCATCCGAGGTAGATGGATCCAGTAAGGGAGAATATAGTGATGTTATCAGTAACATGACAGTGACAGCATGGGAGCAGCGCAACAATCGCACTGATGTGGTGGTATGCAACGTCCATAGTTATAGCACAGATGTTCACGGCGACATGAAGTCCATTATAGTTAGATCCCTGGAACGGCGCACATGTTGTGGATACAAAGTTTAAATTATTGATGTTTGCGAAGTGTGTCACCTTTTTGTTTATTCTTCCCCCGACGTCTTTTCTTGGGAGGCTCAAAATTTTTAATGGGAGAATTACCCACACTACAAGACCAAGAAGTGCCTTCCAATTCACGATCCTCTGTCGCATTTAACTGACTAGCATGATCTTCGTCTATAAGATCACCCGAAGTAGATAAATCCTGTAAGGGTAAATATCTATTAGAGACTGCAATTCCGGGAACAGTAGAGGCTTTATTTCGGGAAGTATTGTCTTCTTTAAAATTAGAAGGTTGAATAGAATTGGGGCAAAGATCATTTTGTGTAGCAGAGGACGAATAAATGTTGGATGGTGGATCAAATAAGATTAAATTGGAGCTGACATCTCACTAGCATTGGAAGGATGTACAGCAATATTGCCAGTGACAGTACTGGTAGTGCTAGAGAGTCATTCGGCACTACGTTTGATCAGAGGCTGAGAAATTGTGGGCATTGATAGAGTAGCTTTCTAAAAAGGCTGTAAGAGATTCAGGATTGCTGAAGTCCTGGTAGGAGTTGCCCTGGAAGACTCTCATGATGGCAGGATATCGGAGAGAAAAACGAAGGCCCAGTTGGTGCATGATACGTCTGGCAGGAGTGTAAGCTTTACGTTTAATTGATACTTCTTTAGAGAAGTCCTGATAGATATATATGTTGAAACTCTGCCAGGAAAGCTGACCGATTTCTTTTGCTTTGCGCAAGATGATCTCGATAGTGGCATAGTTTAAAAATTTAGTTATAATCGGTCTGGGGCGATGATCTGTGGGAGGTTTAGGGCCTAGAGATCTGTGTGAGTGCTTAATGGTAAGATCTGTGTCAGGCTGGAGACCAAGGATTTGTGGCAGCACTCGCTGAAGAAACACCGTGGTGTTACCGGCTACTATATCTTCCGGGAATCCAAAGATGCGAAGATTGTTGCTACGATTCCTATTTTCTAAATTGTCGATTCTTGCTTGCAGCTCCTTGATGGTACGGTCCTGAGATCTTATTGTGGATTTGAGTTCCTGTATTGCGTCTTCGTTAAGACGTACCTTGTTCTCTCTGAAGGCCAGCCTGGAATTTATAGCTTCCATAGTCTGGGTATTTAACTGTGTAGCGGATTTTAAGTCTTGCATATCCAGCAAGAGTTTACTAAACATATCTTCTATGTTTTTTAAGGGGTCTTTTTGTAAGGTAGACTAGGCCATGGCGAGAATGCAGCTGTCGCGTTTCTGCAATGCAAGTTCAAGTTGTAAACAGAGAAGGGGCTATTTAATATGGAAAAAACAAATATCGATTAGGTAGCGAAGGTATTAATCTTCGTATTTTACCCCCAAGGTTGTTATGATGTTGCTTTAGATGCGATAAAAGTGATGCTGGATAAGATAGTTGAAACGGAGCTCAAAATTTAAGCTGCCATCTTGCACGGAGCCAGGCTACGCCCCCAGCTTGTGACATTTGTGATAAGAAGACAGACCACATGTTCTGTGAGTAACAGTCTTGTTGCAAGTACTACAAGCGTCCGCAAATCATGCTATAGCTGGTTGAAAATGCAGCCCAGAATCCCCTGCATGTGAAATCACTGTTGCTGAGGAAATCACTGTGATGTTGCAAGCACTGTAGTATGACTTCAGCTGTGCAATAAGCCTCAGCTGTAGGCGAACCTCAATAGTGTAATCTTTTTCCAAAGCCATACACTCAAAATTATATGATGCCTGCTCATGTTTTGCCTAACATGTTTTTATTGTTGTATGTATAATATTGTACTGTTATTTGTGTGGGGTATTCTGGCAAATGAGATTTTATCTCAGTGAATATTCCCTACATAAGCAAACCTTTTCAATAAACATATACTGGTAACATAAATAACTGTTTGGTAAAAAAATTCCTGTTTTCATATAAATACACTTGGTAGGAAAGAATGGAAAGGCTTGACATTCAGTGTTTGGGGAATATGGTGCAACTGAGTTTAGGGGATGCTGACTGTTAGTAACTCATCTAGGCCAGAAACTGTGGTGTATTCAAGGTAACCGAATGCAAAGTGCCATCTCGTGGAGACAAAGAAGATCGTATCATACAAGAACAAGAGCCAGTCTAACACCTTGGCTAAAAGGATATTTTTTAGCTGAATAGTTAGAGCTACTACCTCTGAAACCAAAGATGCAGGACTCAGTCTTGAGGTCTTAAACCTTCCTTTAATTTAGTTTACAGAAAATGTCCCAATGAAGCTAGGGAAAGGGTATTACATTGGTGTTGCAGATGGGATCCCCACTTGAAGGGAAGCAACAGAATGAGTAACCACTTCAGATACAGAGTGCCATCTGGTGGTGAAAATTGAGATTGTAAAAAAAAACCAAAAAACAAAAGGACATAATATAGTGTATACAGAATCAGCAGATAGCTAGATGCAAAGTACTGCACCATCTGATGGAGAGAGTTGGGATTGCAACATTTAAAAGAACAAGACCTCAATCTAGTTGCGTGGCTAACACTAAATCCCCTTTTGGCTGAATGGTTAGAGCTATGGCCTCAGAGACCAGGGATGCATGGATACATCCATTGTTCTGGCATTTAAATGTGCAAGCCTGTAATTCAGTTTACTGAAGATGTTCTGCCGTGAGCTAGGAAGAGTACATTACAGAACCCACATTTGAATTTCCCCCAGTTTAACAAATTCCAAGACAAGAGTTTTCCTTCTACTTTACCCATAACAATATGAAGACTATTACAGTACTTGTAAACAGTAACGTTTAGCAAGTCCAGGTATTCGGTACACTCAGAGGTGTCATTTTTTTGGTTTCTGTGCATCTCTCTGAACCGCACACATACAATCTAAAGTCTCAAACCTAGAACAAGGCATCATGGGTATGCAAATCCTTGTGCAAGAGAAATCCCCCTTTTGGACACATTTTTATATCTGAACCAGTATAGGCTGAGAATGTCACACTACAGACACTTGTTTCTTCATGTTGGGGCTTCATAGTATGGTCATTCTTTCAGTCATGTACCAGGTCAGACTATATTAGCAACACAACCAAGCATATAGAAGGCATAGAACACCCTCTCAGCAAAATAAGAGATGATGCTTAATAATGAAAGCAAAGTAGAAATCTCACGGTTTGATATTAAATATTGTAGGTTGCCCCTTTCTCCATTTTTATGTTGTCTAGCGCATGCGCAAGAAACATATTGCTGTAACTTGGACTAGCAGGTTTTGGAGTTGCGGTCCTGTAGTGGCCAGTGGCACCACTGCTTTTTCTGGCTGGGCTCTGTGGCACGAATTAGATTGCACACTGTCTATGACAGCAGTGCAAAAGCATGCCACCACCTTGAAAGGATTTAGCTGCTGCAATGAGGGAGTGCCCCCTCATTGCAGGGTGTGGCTTCCGTGGTGTAATATTTCAATAAACATGGCGGTGCCGTCCGCCTCTCACAGTCCCCATAACAGCCAATGTCGGGGGTGCCCAATCCCCCTGTCAGCATTTGCCCTTGCCAGTTCATTTGCCAACAGGGTAGACCAATCCCTGTTGGCATAATATCCCCCCCAAAAATTTGTTGTGAGCCGAGGGAGCTCAATCCCCTCAGCTCATGCTGCCCCAAAAGCACACCATTACGGCCACGATGGGTGCCAATCATGTCAGCGGCTCCAGCCCCCAAAGAAACACCCATGTATGCCAGTATGCTGGGAGCCTACTAGCATGCCCAAAGTAATGCTCACGTTGCTGTTTTCCCCATAAAACAGAAAGCAGGTCCTTCAGTGATCTCTCGTCCCCCAACCGCACCCGCCCTCTGTACACACACTTCCCCACACCCCCCCTTACCCCATACTTACCTCTGGAGGCTGACATGATGATCTTCGGTGGACCGGGAACACGTCTGCACTCTTCAAAGCCGACCGCGAACTGAAGAAATGCCGGTAAGCTGTATAATGGCATAAATAGGGTTTTTTCAACTTTGGTGGCTATCTCGGCCATTTTTGGGAATTTATTCACCATATTTTCAACATGGGGTTCTTGGGACCCCACCTTATGAACTCAGTCACTGTCATTTTGTTATTCGGTCCCGAAAGGTGATTTCGCAGTCACTGTGCGGAACCACCTTTCGGGACAGAGTAACAAAATGACATTGTCACATTCATGAGGTAGGCTCCCAAAACCCTATGTTAAAATTTGGTGGAAAAATTCCCAAACGACATGCTATTAGCGCAGTGTTATGCAGTTTCTACGCATGCTCGTGAATTTCTAGAATTTTAATATTTCCACTCCAGATTTTCAACATTGCCATTTTACCACCTCCTTATGAACAGTACAGCTGTCATTTTTTACATCTCACCCGAAATGTGTTTTTGCACATGTGGCGCACATTGGCGCAGCTGGTATGCGAAATCAATGTTCTGGACAGATTAAGAAAATCACAGTGACACTGTCCATGAGTCGAGGTCCCAAAATGCATATGTTGAAAATTTGGTAACAAAATTCCACAAAATGCCTATTTTATGAGAGTGCAATGTGCAGTTTCCATGCACACTCGTAAGTTCAAGAATTGTTAATATTTTTACTCCAGATTTTCAACATTGCCATTTTGCACATCTCCTTAGGAACAGTACAGTTGTTATTTTCACATGCTATACGAAATGTGGTTTTGCACATGCGTTGCACAATGGCATGGTCACTGTAGGAAATCAATGTTCGGGACAGATTAAGAAAATCACTGTGACAGTGTTCATGAGTGGAGGTCCCAAAATACCTATATTGAAAATCTGGTGAGAAAATTCCACAGAATGACTGTGTTACGAGCATGCATTGCGCAGTTTCCATGCACATTCATAACTTGGAGAATTTGTAATATTTTCACTCCAGATTTTCCACATTGCCATTTTTGCATACCTCCTTAAGAACAGTACAGTTGTCATTTCTCAAATCCTGCCCAACATGTGGTTTCGAGCTACTGGCACAGAATGGTGCAATCACTGTGGGACATCAACATTCAGGACAGATTAACAAAATCACAGTGCTACTGTTCATGAGCAGAGGTTCCAAATGCTTTCATGAGGTGGGGTGAGAAAAAGCCCATGTTAGAAATTTGGAGTGCAAATACCAACAAATGTCCGTGGCGTTAGCATTTCTAACCATAACATCCCACCCTGTAGAGACTAACGAGTGTCAGGGTGTGACTTTAGATTGCTGGTTCTAATGCTCATGCCATTCCACCCACACCACCCCACCCTGCAGCCACTGACAGGCATCAACTGTGCCTTGCACTTCTGCCCCAAAGTTCACCCCATTCTTCTAAACTGCACCCATCTCAACGTATTTTCATATGGAATGGGGTGAGCGTAAGGCCCAAGGACCCCAAGGAAGACCACGATACTTGTCGGACTCTGCAGGGTAGGGTGAGGTGAAATCGCATGAGCGTTATGGCCGACACCCAAAGATACACCTCAGTGCCTGTCAGTCTGTTCAGGGTGGTGTGGGGTTGGCATCACTTCTGTAATTCACTGCCATTCCTTTTATGCATCTGTCTAACTCAGTACTACAATGCCAATGTCAGCAAGACAACATTCGGCATTGACAAATGCTTGTTAATACTGTTGCAGAACCTGACTCTTGTAACAAGATGACCATAATTTGTTTTCTGACAAATAAAAAAACCTTCAAAAGTTTTTAAAATATGATGCACTGCAATATGGACTTCACAACAATCAGCAAATGTCTTTATGTGCTGCACATAGAAGAGATTCTCTGTTTTGCATTATAAAGAAAAGCAGACTGCCACTGACTCATCATGCTGTACACTGAAGCAAATGCTTTATCAGCTTTGCAAAGCCATATGGCAGTTAATTCACATTCAGCACTTCCATTCAGATGTACGTTAATGGCGTTTTCAGTAATAAATTTTAAGCATACAGCTCAGCATTTTTAAAGCATGCGGTTCAGAAACAATCTGCTCTCTCTTTCTCTGTTCTTGGTGCCTGCCTGCCACTATAAACACCTTCCCTTCTCTTCCTGCAGGTCTAAGTGACCTCATCCAGCATTATAAATTCATACACTTGTGCTGTAGCAATAATCTTGGGATTTATTTACTGATATGTTAACATACTTTTGCATTTTGCTTATTCTAGTTTGAAAGCAGCTGCTTAATTTTTTGATATAGTTGAATTTTCGAACATACTGAAGAATATAGATGCATTCATACTATTGTCTGGTAGCACTCCACTACCCCTTTCCCTAGAATAACCACACAAACACAGGTCTTGGAAGAAAATGGCCACAGTCATACATATATTGTTATGAACACACCTTTTTGAGCAGTGTGCGCAGCTGCAAGGATAAGCAGCTTCTTTAGGCCTCCCACACACCTGCCCTCAATCCTAGGCCACCCTTGGTGTGTGTCTGAATGGCTGGTGTAGCTCCTGGGGAGGTCATGTGGCCAAGGCTCCTGCGTCTGCACCCCTGTCCGGTGCTGCTGCCCTTGCAGGATAACCTGATGAGGGTGGACCATGACCCTCCATCTGGGTCTGGGTCCTGCAGTCCCCTGGCCTCATGCCAACCAGAGGCGATGATCCCTTTAGAAGAATTTGACTTGTCCTTCCTCCTTCCCCCTGTACCATCGGTCTGCGATTCTCCTGAGCCATGTCATATGGCTGTGACAGTTTGCTGCATTCTTTTATTAAACTCTTTTCACTCTTTATTCCTACTATTATTTTTTATTATATCTTTTTCCCTTTTTCTTCCTTTTCTTGTTTCCTTTTTCTTTCTAAGTTTTGCAACCCCTTTGCAGGAAGCAAAAACCTGGAAAAACCCTTCCTAGGAGGAAAACTGGGAAAACTCCTCTCCGATCCCTAATGTAGTCACCCATACTGAGTCAAAGGGGCCCTACCTACTCATGCCATCCTGCCCTGCTTTTGTGAGGGAGGGTGGGTGGGAATCTAAAGGAGGGGGAGCTAATGGCCTACAGCTCTATATATAACCCTCTTTCTCCTCCCTCCCCCAGATGCGACCACCCTGAAGGTGGCATCGGTGGTACCTCCTCCTAGTGTGTTGCCAGGGCCTGCTGCCCACACAAAGAAGAGGCACCTTCTCCCTTCTCCCAGGTCCAGGGAGAGAGTACCCCAGACAAAAGGCCAGCGCTGCAAGACTTTGGCAGTTTCTCTATTGTCTGATAGCCCCCCCACTATCCCTTTCCAAGGAATAACCACACAAACACAGATCTTGGAGGACATGGCTGCAGCCATGCATTTAGTGTCTATGAACACACCTTGTTGTGCAGCTTGCACAGCTGGGAGGATCACAGCTTCTTCAGGCCTCCCACACCTGCCCTCAATCCTGGGCCACCCTTCATGTGTGCCTGAATGCCTGGTGTAGCTCCTGGGAAGGTCATGTGGCCAAGGCTGCTGCAGCCACCCCCCCAATCCGGTGCAGCTGTCCTTGCAGGATAACCTGATGAGGGTGGGCCACAAGCCCCCATCAGGGCCTGGGTCCTGCAGTCCCCTCGCCTCATGCTGACCGCAAGTGATGAGCCCTTCAGAAGAATTCAACTCATCCCCCCCTCTTCCAACTGTATCATCAGTCTGTGATTCTCTTGAGCTGCCATTGGACAGACACAATCTGATCCCCCAAGCTGCTCCTCTAACTGTTTTGCAATACCTGCTTAAATGAATTTGGTATCCTGTTTCCTTTATCCTGCTCTATGCCTTCCTCCCCACCAAAAGGTATAGGTGGGAGGCATACATTTTCCTATGCCTCACTACAAATCCCACATGGATTCTATAAAGGTTCTCATTTCATGATTGACACAAATGCATGCAGCATTAATTGCTCTCATGTCTCTAGCATGTGGCCAGTGCATCCTCTGAATAAGGTGCTACCAAATGAGAACCGTATGGGGCCACCAGTGCCTAATTGAGTGCAAATCCTCCTTCAATGACAGCAGCAGGTCCACACCTGGATTTCTCCATCTGACAATCCTAGGCTCCTCACATTTGTTGCTGTTCCAGTCCGAAAGGAATGTGTAGCAAACTACCGAGCATCCAACCCGGCTTGTTGGATGGCCTTATTCAAGATATATTGGAACTGATAAGCCATCACTGGCTTGCTATCTTCATGCTGAAAGAATGCATCCCCTCTTTTGGGCATGTGTCTGTGTAAGCCTCTACTCTCTCCAAGACCTGCCAAGAGGAACCGGGGGGGCCTTCACTAGGCACCAGCAGCTTCTTCCTTCTGATCCATCTTGCTTTTCCTTAGAGACACAAAAATCCCTCCTTCAAGGACACCACATCCTCAGCTAGTAGGCTGAGGCCCTTTGGCTTGAGTGGCCTGTGTTAGCTCTGATTACCAGACGACCCCACAGAATGCCACCAAGAACATTGCCTCAAGCAGCCATGCCTCATATGCGCTCCAGACCACCAAGGGCAAGGCTGCCTAAATTTGGGCCAAAATCACCAGCTTGATGGGATGCCGCTCATCCAGCTGGGTGCCTTGTGACTTTCCCCTGTTCTCCAAGACCTTCTGAACCCTGAAGGCCCAAGTGGTGTCAGTTAATCCTATCACTCGAGAAAACCACAATAACCTGGAGAGGTGGTGCCCCACCACCCCCGGTAACAACCTTTCCCTTTTGGCCCGTATGATGTACACACACAGCTGACTCTCCAGAATATAGTAGGCCAGGTATTAGGCCACACAGCTTCTGCCTGAGCTACGAGGTAGTGTTCAACCCCATGGCAACAGGCCTCCCTTGTCTGTGGTGCAATGGAATTACTATGCATCTCCAAGTCGCGAGATCACCACCTCCCACAGGAAAGGAGGAACCATCTGTAGCTGCCGTTCTACTGCTGGCACTAGCTCCCTGAATCTCTGTCACTGTGAATGAGATAAAGTGTCTGCAATTCCGTTGTCAACACCAGAAACATTGACAGCCCTAAAGTGATTGTTCAGCAGCATACATTTCAAGACAAAAGTTCACATCAAATCCCCTAAGGGGTCTTTTGGCCCGAGTTGGATGTTGATGGTATGCACTACACCCATGTTATCAAACCAGAAATTGACCTTCTTGACCCTCAGCCTAGGGCCCAAACACACAATGCCACCACTATTGAAAGAAAAACAACACTCCAAACCTCAATTAATGTCAAAACATTTTACTGTGTAATTGTAACTTATATAAACAACTGAAAACCAAGTAGTAAAAGTCTCCCGAATGCCACCACCACTGGAAGGAATTCCAGGAGTGTGATCCACTTGCACAGACCACCACTGCCAACTCTGGTGGCCATTGCATCATGCACCATTCTCCCTGGAAGTATGCCCTGAACCTGAACCCTCTGGACATGTCTGTGAACAACTCCAGTGGCTGGCCATCTCCAGGTTCCTGCCACGATGCCACACCATTGAAATGAGTCACAAAGGTTCGACAGACCTGTAAGTCCTCCCGGAACCCTTCTTAACCCGGATCCTGTTTTTTGTAGCCTTTGCCCAGTTTTGCCATGCATCTCAAGAAGGTCCTCGTAATGGGGATAACTCTACAGGCGAAGTTGAGGTGCCCCAACAACTGCTGCGCCTCCTTCAGCATAACCTTTTTGGCCCTTTCTGCTTTCTTCAACAGTGCCCACAAGGAGTTCAGCTTATCCACAGGCAGGCAACACTGCTGACTTACCGTGTCAATCTTGATGTCCAAGAAGGCCATCGTTGGACTGGGAGGTTCCACTTCCTCGGCGCTAAGGGCACCCTGATGTCCTGGCACAAGTCCTCAAATGCAGCCAGGGTTGACCCACAGATCAAGGACACTGCTGGCCCCATGAACAGGAAGTTATTGAGGTAGTGAAGATGGCTGAGTTCTTAGAGGCCTGTGCCATGACCCATTCAGGAAGGAGCTGAACTGTTTGAAGAAGGGACGCTATTGTACCCCATGGGCATGCAATTGTCTACATAATATTCTCCTGCAAACTTCATGCCCAAGAGCTCCTATCATCTGGGTGCACAGGCAACAGCCAGAAAGCAGATTCAATGTCTGCTTTGGCCATCTGAGCCCTAGGCACAGCTGCTGGGAACTACCTTGATGGCTTTGTCAAAGACTCATATTGAACCAGCGTATACCGTGGATCAATGTGGTCATTAACTGAATCCTTCTCTGGGTAGGATAAATGGTTAATCATTCTGAACTCCTGGTACCTTCTTCTGGACTAACCCAAAGGGACACTCTCAGATTAGGCAAAGGAGGGAGAGAAAGGCCCACTCACCTGCCCCAGCCGCCTCTCATTTTCCAGATCCCCTGAGGGTGATCCACTCAGACTTCAAATTCTCCACCTCGTACTCCTTCCGGGCGTGAGTATGGTATCCAGAAGCCCGTGATGAACCCTCCTCTAACAGGTGGGCAGCTGGTCTGTCAGGTGGTAGTAGTAAGTAAAACCATTTATTTTTATACAGGAAAATAAATACATATCATAAGGGTTGGTACTCTGTTTTCAAACAGTCCTGTTACAGATGTTAGACCCATACATATAACAATGCAATAGATAACATAACATAACTTCACTCACAGTACAATAATACACATATTAAATCTAGTTACATTTAACTTACAAATTAGCAGTGACATTCAGTAATAAAAATAGATTTCAAATTCCTAATAAATTCTTCATGAGATGTTAAAGTGAGCAATGAATGAGGTAACTTTTTTTTGTTCTTTGTCTAGGAGCTACAATCTTGTTTTCACAATTTTGTTGGGTACTGGTACAACTACGGCTTAATCTTGTCCACCCATACCAGAGTAGGCAGGTTTGCTACCTGGTGGCTTCTGGAACTTTCTTTGATTTCCATGAACGCTCCCTTTTGATGGTCGAGGAGATGCGCACTGCACAAAAGGATGCTGCTGGCCACAGGCCGAACATGAGTGTCAAAACCTACAGTTGGCTCTACTGCAGGTCCCCTGGTTATAAGTATAGCAGACCTGAGGGAGTGCACTCCCTGTCTCGTGACATTGGAGTGTGGTCTCCTTTAGGGGGAGACCACTGTCCATGTGCATTAACCCCCCATGCATTACCTCCACCAAGAGGGGCATGTCTATCTTTCCCCACCCCAAGGTGGCATCTTCCTGTCTATGCAGCTGAAACTCCTCATCATATTCCAACCAAGCCATCCCCCCTTTACGCCTAGGTATCAGAGTGATCCTATGCATGTAATTAAATAGCTCCAGGCTCTGATCCTTCTCAACCTGCAAGATGGTGGTAGCATACACCGCAAATGCCACAATCGAATTGTCATAAGTATGAGGCACTTTACCTTTCCTCTTATTGGGCTCCTCTGATTCATCCTTCTTTTCTCGTCCTGCACCTCTGGCCGATTCAAGAGGAGAACATACCACATACTCCCTGTTGCGAATCAGCTGTCTGACCTGCTCCATCAGGTGCATCCCAACTGATATGTCAGGCCAGCGTGCGAGATAGGAGTTGGCACTGGGGCTATAAGCCCTGCTGTGGTGTTGGTTCAGGCTGCAGCCATTGTCCCCTGTGCTGACCTAGCTGGCAACTGGCTCCTAACCCCAGCTGCCAGGTCCACTACCAGATCAATGAGCTTCTCCAGCTTCCCATCAGTAGTGGATCATCTCTGGACCTCTGGCCATACTGAAGCTGATGCCACTTGCCCCGGGGCTCGCACCTCTCCCACTGGTACCTCCACAATGAGTTCATCCTGGGAGACCAGTGTCTCACCCTCGGAGGCTGGTCCAGCCTCCCTGTTCTCTGTGATTCTGGCCCCCCCATGGGACCCCCACCAAAGCTGCCCTGACCATTGTCCGAATCTCTTCCAGACCTAACTGCTGACCCTCAGACCTCGCCTTACCTGCTTTTGAGGTCAGGGTAACTTTGCAGGGGGCATCGCCTTCTCCCTGACCATTTTCTTCTTTGCAGTGCCCCCTGCTGCTGCCGCTGATGTTGATGGGCCTTCTACATGTGCCAGGCATGCTTCCAGCCATGTCGTGCCTTTGCACTGGTACATCTGTGCGCTGCTTCTCCAGGGCCACTGCCATCTTCACTGAGGAGTTCTTCTGTTGACTGGGCATCTTCAACCTGCAACACAACTATCACCTCCCACCATGGAATGCTTATTAGATGGATGTGACCAACTGTAAGTTGGGGGGGATGTGAGCCTGGCCACCTGAGCCTGGCTGCTGCTCCCCCCCTTTTTTTCCCCCTCCCATCCTTATCTGCCTAACCCTGATTTATGGGGGGGGGGTACTGCGCCATCCTTCCTGTATGTGTTCATGCCCTTACCGTTCCACAGCTTTCTATTCTTGTATGTGCTCATTCCCTTACCATTCCACAGCTTCCGATTCTCATATTTAATTAATTTCCTGTTATGACCCCTTTTGTTTCTTTTTTTGTTTTTGTGTAACCCAAGCCTGGCCAGAGCAATGCCCTTGCAGCCGGCTGCCCCCCCCCAGCCAAAGTGGGGAGATTGCCCATGGCAGTGCCCCCCTGAACAGTTGGCCTTATCCTGCAACTACCATTGTGGTTTCCTGCAGGTTACCATATTTCAGATGGGAGGGAACTTACTCTGGTACCTGTACCCCAGGTGCAACCAACAGATACCTGCCTCCTTTCAATTCTCGGAGCCCTGCAATGGGCAGCATGCAGATGAGGGCCTGTCCTTTAAAGCTGAACAGATGAAGAGAATGCTCTGACTCGGCCTCATCCAAGATGGCCACCGAAAGCCAGCTGCCATCTTAAGTGTCCTCAACTATCAAGCCTCCCTTGCTAATCAGCCCCCGACCTCCTGGTCCTTGCCATGCTAGTAAGTTGGTGGGCCTGTCTTTGATAGGAGGGACTGACCTAGCTTGGAGCGAAAGACCCCCTGAGTCCAAACCAAGAGACAAGAAAGCTGATAGTTCAATATGGCCTCTTCATCAAAATGACAGCCACTGTACCTACCCAAGATGGCCACCGAGCTCTCAAGAGCTGTGAAATCTCTGGTGTGTGAATCCCAAACAAAGGCCAACAGGAATGCCAGGGACCAGGCAGTCCATCTGGCTTGGAATTGAGCCTTTGGGCTTCTCCCATCCTTGCACTACTCCAGGGCAGTCCCTCCCAGAGTAATGGCTGACCCCAACTGCCCATCATTCCATGAATCAAGATGGCAGTCAGAATCAAACCACAAGCTGTGGGGGGTGATTAACCACTGCGCAACTCTCCAGTCCAGACCTGGAGAAACACCAGTCTAGCCAGGGAGGTTTACTGCTTACAAGGATTCACTCATTCGCTCAGAGGACCCCAAAGATTTCTCGGGACATGCAAGCTCATGAAAGGGATGGAACTACTATACTTCCCTGGCATCAATACAATGCAGTCATTTCTGCTGCTTTGCAAACATTCCCTGATCCCTACAGCTGCTGCCGAGCTACCGGCCTGCAATGTACAACTGCCTGCAGGCTGGGGCATGTAATACAGGGTCAATGAGCCCCATATAAGCTTAACCTAACAGCCCTGCTCTGACAAATCCCTTTGTTCTGTGACAAGGCCTGCTGTCAGGTGCTAAGCTCCTCTTTCTCTTCTTCCCCACCCCAACTTATCTCTCACAGAGAAAATTCTTGCTGCAGGAATTGCACCCTGCTCTTGTTCCATACCACACAGGAATCCATGAACTGAACAAAATTTTTCTACCTGGAGATAAGTTGGATGGTCTGTGCTGAAAGAGCTGACTCATCAATGTCTTCAATCTGAAGAAAGGAAGGAGAAGAAAGAAGGGGAACTACGATCTCAAGCTCTATTTAACCCCTCTTCCTCCTCCCTCTCTCCCTCCCTTCCCCAGATGCCACCACCCTGAGTGTGGCCTCCACAATACCTCCTCCTAGGGTGCTGCCAGGGCCTGCTGCCCACCCCAAGAAGCGGCATCTTCTCCCTCCTCCCAGGTCCAGGGAGGGAAGGCCCCATACAAGAGGCCAGCTGCTGCAAGACTTTAGCAGATTCTCTATTGCATATAGAATAATGCATGGGGATAAATGCATAACAAGAGGTCATAATTGCTGACTAGTCATGACTACACACCAGAAAACCATGGTGTAACCTGCCATAATTCATATTTGTGTGTCATGGCAAACATGAGACAGCTGAAAACTGCCCACCATTCTTATACAGCGAATGCTGTCTAACAAATTGCCAACTGCCAATCCTGTCACAGAAAACTGCTGCTAGTTTTTTATGCCAGGAAACCAGTTCTTTTAACAAAACAAAGCTTCATATCTAAAAGATATTTGTTATTTTAAATTTCATGTTGAATTTGTCAGCTGCCATTCTCTTCTGTTCATTGCCACCACTGTAAAAATTGACATGCTGGTTTAAAATGCCTCAACCAGGCACTAGCGACTAAACAAGAAACCATCAAACCAGTAGGAAAACTGACAATGATGTGAGACTGTTTTCCACTTTTTTAACTAAAGGGTTTTTTGAAGGTTGTTTTGATTTATGATAACTTAGTAAATAAACCTGTTTAATCTGAGACATTTTTGAAATCATTTGTTTTTATTTTAAAATTCAAAAAGTCAGCAATTATATAAACCAATGTATGGGTAGAGATTGTGTAACAAGTTTTTGCACACACCCTCAGCTTGTGATGTCTATATAAATTTCTCAAGTTGGCTCCCTAAGTACAGTACTGGGGGGGATGCTATACTGTTGGGGTGTGCTGTCTGTCATTCAGATGAGACATTAAACTGAGGTCCCTTCTACCCATCTCTAGTGCTGCCCTGGTGGGTGTCATAGTGGAAGTAAAAGAACCCAAGGCACTTTTCACAAGAGTGGGGGATTTCCCAGGTGTCCTGCCCAACATTCCTCTTCCCATAAAACTGGTTCACACAATTGTCCAAGGCTGTGCGTGGGTGTTGATATGCAAATGGCTGCCACTACATGTTCAGCCACTCATTGCCAGTCTCACATTACTTGTAAAGTGCTTTGGGATACATTGTATATGAAAAGTGTTATGTAAATGCTGATTCTTCTTCTTTTCATTCTTAGGGTTCATGAAGCATCAGGGCACATGTAGAGAATCAGCCACACAGATCAAGCTGTTTCTTCTTTTCATGTTTTATTCACTTCCACATCACCATGTACTGTACCCACTATTTTGCCCAGTTGGGCTTCATCAGGGAATGGTGGTCCCTTATGTAAACAAACTCTGGTTAGAGCCAACACGGCTGCAGTAGCGCTGTAAGAGTGCTCATGGGGCCAGAAAATAAGAGGCCATGGCGGAAAACTCCGCTGTGCCCAAGACTCATGAGGCCAGTAAAAAAGAGCTCATGGAGCTCATGGAGAAAAAGTCTGCCATACCCAAGATGGTGGCTGGAGCTCGATGTACATCAGCAACTTCACCACAACTGCAGAAGTGCAGTCGCGCATGTGCAAGTACACATCCATGGTGGTAAAGTCTGCCATGCCCAAGATGGCAGCCAGAGCTCCATGAGCATGCACAACTTCAGTGCAACTGCAGAAGTGCAGTCGTGCATGCATGACTACACATCAGTGGTTGTGATGAGGTCGCACATGTGCATGAAACTCTGGCCGCCATCTTTTGCACAGCAGACTTTTCCACCATGAGCTTAAACAAGACAACAAAATAGTGCAGCAAATTGTCTAATTGTAACCCCGGGCCACTTTTTAACAGGTTAGCACCCCCCCACATTAAAATCTGGACACTGGCATAACATATACTTTACAAAAGGTTGGTACTGCCCTTGGCATTGGGATGTATACTTGGCTCATTTCTAGAGGAAGAGAGGGGTGGGGGTACAAGAACAAGACACATGAACCTTATATAAAAATTACAACCCAGGTCCAGGGTGGAGGCTGCTAGGCATATGGTAGAACTAAACTGCTGAGGGGGCCCCAGTAAATTCAACAACTAGAAGCAATAATCAGAATGTTAAGAGCAGGAACTGACATTGTGCAGTATGCCTTTATTCAACAGATGGAAATCTAAAGCAGTAGTGGACCCCCAAGGGTCAGTCTAGACAGGACAAGTACATTTCATGAACTCTTCTTGCATGCAGTACAGTTTATGAACACACAAAAGAACATCTTCTTTCCATTTCCCAATGGTGCATCTAGTGGACACCTGGCCATGCACCCGAATGTTTTCCTCCTATGCATGCACATTTTGTGAAACTAAGCCACACATTCAGAACTCTTCTTCAAACACAGGTGCAATTATGTTAAACTCAGTCACACACCTAAACCTGCAGCACTGGCCTTTGCTCAGGTAAAACTGGTGCCCTTTACAAACCAGTAAGTCCTGCCTTGTAAGCTTTCAGATGGCATTCCTCCACCCTTTGCCCCAACTAATAGTCTCTGCCATTCTTCAGGGTTACACCATTGAAACCCCATTCCACAATGAAATGCTAGAGGTCCCACACTTTCCATTTGTGTCACTCACTGGGGTGACCAAAGTACAAACTGCAGTCTCCTGGGTGAACAGTTTAACAGAAATGAACTCTTCTGTGTGAACTAGGGACACTGAGAGGTGCATTCTAGCCTTATCTATGGGCACACATATCCCAGAAAATGATTACCCTAAATGTGTGGAGAACTTGTCTCCTTGGAACAGTACTCATAAACTAGTTGTCCCATCCGCTGGGCATGGAACAACAAAAAGGCACCTCTCCTGAGTAGCAGATCAAAACAGTCTCTCAAAAGTTATTTTCCAAGGCATCAGAAACACACTAAGGATCTTCAGGGGATTGCACCTTGAACCCACTGAGGACAAGCAGTTCCTCCAGTTCACTGGGAGTAGACATCAGGAAATCTTGCTGTAGAAAGATCTCCACCACTTCACTGGAAGCTAGAAATTGTACTCCACTAGGGTGAGAAGTGCTGGGCCCTCAATTCAGAGCCCAACTGGCAGACCTTCTGCCACTCTCACCTCCACACTCAAGCTCTAACTGCAACTAACTGAACATTCTAAGCTTCCCAGAGCAACTGTGCACAGGAAAGGGTTATGTTGCTGTGAGAGTTCTAAATGACCTACTCATTCTTCTCTCAGGCTAGCTGAGTAAACTATGATGTAATTGTGTAAGGAGCCCCTAATGAGCTCCCTACCAGCTGCCTGCTACCTTTCTAACACTAATACTAACAGGATTCTAGTAACCCCAGGGGACTGGGTGGTTACAAAATAAATGGAGACAGTGGCGTGCTTACTTCCACTGGTAGAGTGACAGTGTTCAAATGTCAAAACTGTTCTTTGGTTGGAGTTCTGGTGAGTGCATTTTGTGTTAGAAAGACGTCTGCTGGACTCTGCCCACTGCAGCTGTAAAAAGGTACATAAATTATGCTTCTGTAAACACCATTTAGTTACTCAGATTTTATGTTAGACAATGGTTTGCCCAACCAAATACAAACAGTGCCAAACTGTATACAGTCCTATCGGAAAACAAAGGCTTATACTATCACTTTTTATAAGAACCACTTGGATTCACCTTGGGCCTTACCAAAAATAATTTCATAAATTACCAAAAATAATAAATATTCATATGTGAATATGCTCTCCAGATTCAAAATGATGGTGAAAAACACTGTTGCCACACTTTGGATTATATAACAGATAAATATATTTTATTCACATATGTACAAGTCCTAAATATTCATAAGTAGCATAAATATCAAGCATAATAAAAGTAATGTAAACAAACTGTAATGTAAACAAAACAGATTTTAGAAAATCAAGTAAATCATATAAAACAAATAAATTTTAGCAAATAAGCAATGTAAATGAGTATGCACTATTCAGCATAATAAATTACAGTTTATACTATTTCTTTAGCATACTTATGAATAGCATGACCTTTTCTTTTTTTACTATGAAAACTTGCAATTCATTACGCTAGTGTTTCAGATTGTCTTGGTATGATACTTGCTTAAACTTTATAATAGGAAAGAAAAAAATACTCACAATCAATCAATCAATCAAAATCTTTATTTAATCAGGTGAACATCATTGAGCATAGCTCATTTACAAGATGGACCTGAGTGGTCAAGAAGTGCAAGTGTTATTACATTGACAAGGGTAGCATAAACAGTAATACAATGACAGGGGTAACATAAACAGTAATACAATGACATAAGTGCTAATATATAACAATATACATATGTACAAGGCACATTAAAACTTTTAATCTGTGAGACAGAAGGTAATGGGCACATCAGGAGTAATATGTAGATTATAGGACCTAGGCAGGCATTTTGAGGGTGAATCTTGGGACTGGAAACGGGAGTTTTATCAGCATATAGGAACACGGGGTTTAGGCCTTGTGGAAGCAGTTGCAGAGTTCTGGGAATAGGGTGGTGAATAATCTTTTGAAGGATATTAAGGGTAGGAGGTTATTTAGCTTCATGGTTTTTTGGAGTGAATTCCAAACAATTGCTAGTGAGTAGCTGATAGCAGCCCTCCCAAACTGGGTGCAGACATTGGGGACCTTAAGAATGATAATTTTGCTGATCCTTAGGTTGTATGGCCTAGAAGTAATTCAGTAAAACAGTCTGAGATATAGGTAGGTAGCTTGCCTGATAAGGCTTTGAATATCCAAATTGCAGCATTCCTATTTCTTCTGTGTTGTAATGATGTCCAGTTAACTGCCTTATAAAGGGAGCAATGATGGGTGCTGAAGGAAAGGTCAGTAATGAATCTGATGGACCTGTGGTATAGGGTGTCCAGTTTATTTAAGAGGTGAACAATGTCCGTACAGAAAGTCAGCATAGTCAATGAGGATAGGAATGAAGCCTGGATTAATCTTTTTTGGAGTCTCTGTTGAGGTAGTGCTTTATTCTAAAAAATAAACCAAGCCTTTGTCTCAGTTTCTTTAGTAGCTCCTCAATATGGACAGAATACTCACCTTGACTCACCTTGGTAATTGTGTTTCTTCTAATGGAGTCTTGCTGTGTTCTGACAATCTGCAGTTAGCTCCAGCCTTTAAACTGCCCTGGAGAGTATAGGGTTAATTTTCTATGCAGTGCATAGAACGTTGAGCTCGAGCTCGGTCGAGATCTCTGTCTGCAGCACTTTGAAACCCAACCATCAGATTCTTACGAGCAAACACTCACTGACTAACTATGTGGAAACTGTAAAATTTTTTTAAACTAGCCAGCTGGCAACAAAAAGTTTAGGATTCCCAAAGGAAGATTCAAGTTAGGAAACCCAAAATGAAAAACCTATCTGAATAAAGATTATAAAACAAGCACCCAGGTAAAAAGGAGGGTGTGCTGACGACACCCTGGGGTACAACACTGCATCTGCCCACCCACTTCCCAAAAACAGGTTCTGAGAGGGAGGCAGGGAGGGAGGTCAGAATACAGCAAGACTCCATTAGAAGAAACACAATTACTAAGGTGAATATTTTTTTCTTCAAACAACATGAAGTCTTGCTGTATTCTGACAATCTGCAGACTACCAAGCAGTACCTCCATGGAGGAGGGACAGAACTTACTTTGGGAATAGGCTCTGAAGTACTGCTGTTCCAAACCAAGCATCACTACTAGCCTGGATATCCAGAGAATAATGCTTGGTAAAGGTATGGACTGTTTTCCAGGTGGCTGCTTGACAAATTTCTAACAGAGGGATATCCCTGGCAGCAGCCAGGGAAGCAGCTGTACCTCTTATGGAATGAGCCCTCAGGCCTGAGGGTGGAATTTTTCCCAGTTTCTCATAGCAGAATTGTACACAAGAAACAATCCACCTGGCAATAGTTCTCTTGGTGTCAGGTTTGCCCTTTCCCACTTCCCCATAAGTGAGGAACAACTGGAGGGAATCAAACCTGTGACCCTTGGTGCACTCTATGTAGTAGCTAAGGGCTCTTTCAACATCTAAACTGTGTAGCCTCCTCTCCCCTGAGGAAGAATGATCAGTGAAGAAAACAGGGAGAGACATGGACTGATTCAAATGGAAGTCTGAAACCACTTTGGGCAAGAACCTCCTATTGGTTCTAAGGACCACTTTATCTCTATGGAAGGAGATAAAATCAGGTTCCACTGACAGGGCTTGCAATTCACTGATATGTCTGGCAGAGGTAATGGCTACCAAAAACACAATTTTCCAAGTCAAGTACTTAAGCTCTGCTGAGGACATAGGCTCAAAAGGGGGTTACATAAGTTGAGCAATGCAAACATTTAAGTCCCAGGCAGTGGCAGGATCCCTAAAGGGGGGATTGATATGAAGCAATCCCTTGAAAAATCTACAGAATACAGGGTGAGATGACAGTGAAGAAAGCTTTCCCACTGACAGAAAAGCAGAAACAGCTGACAAGTGTACCTTGAGGGTAGCTGTTCTGAGGCCTAGACCATTAAGACGGACCATATAATCCAGAACTGTAGGCAATTCAGCAGTTTCTGGAGATATATGCTTCTTGGAACACCAAATGCTGAATCTTTTCCATTTGGAGTCATAAGTCATTCTGGTGGCAGGCTTTCGAAAGGCTTTGAGAAAATCCAGAACCCCTTGGGACAGATGCAAATCTGCATACTCTAGCTCTTCAAGAGCCATGCCTTGAGATTGAGGGACTGAAGACTGGGGTACCAAATCCTCCCCTGAGAGGAGGTTAACAGGTTGTGATTCCTGGGAAGAGACAGGGGAAGATGGACTGCTAGGAACAGTAAGAGGGGGTACCAGGGCTGCCTGGCCCAATCTGAAGCAATCAGAATCACTTTGCAGGGTTGTGACCTCACTTTGACCAGAACCTTGAACAGTAGAGGAAAGGGAAGGAAGGCATAGAGAAATTTCCCTTCCCTGTTCAACATCAGAGCATCCAGAGGGACTAAGCCCAAGACTGGGGGTCTGCCACAAAACAGAGGAAGTTGGTGATTGTCTGGGGCTGCAAAGAGATTTATCTCTAGAGTGCCCCACCTGAGAAAATCACTTTTAACACCAGAGGGTTCAGGGACCATTCGTGATAGCCCTGGGAAATCCTGCTCAGTGCATCTGCTAGCACATTGTCCTTCCCTGGAAGGTGGACTGCTATCAGAGAGGTCTGCAGAGAATAAGCCAGGGACCACAATTTCATGGCTTCCATGCACAAGGCCATAGACCGAGTGCCTCCCTGCTTGTTGATGTACCACATGGTGGTGGTGTTGTCTGTTCTGACTTGAACCACCTTGTTCTGCACTGACTGACAGAAAGCTTGCAGGGCCAGAAAAACTGCCCTAGGTTCCAGGAGATTGATATGAAGAAGGGATTCCTGAGGGGACCACAGTCCCTGGGCTGTGAGATCCCCCAGATGGGCTCCCCACCCCAAAAGGGAAGCATCTGTGGTAAGGACCACTGAATGAAACTGAGTATCAAATGGGACTCCTTGCCTTAAATTGTCCTTATCCTGTCACCATTGAAGAGCTTGGATCAGTGTCCGAGTCACTGGAATCAGTTTGGTAAGAGGATCCTTCCTTTGGGACCAAAAGACTGTCAGATGGAACTGAATGTCTCTCATCTGGAAGCTTGCCCCTTGGACCACTGCTGTAGAAGCTGCCATGTGGCCCAAAAGCTGAAGGAAATGCCTTACAGGTCAGGACACCTGAAGGCTGAAGGAAGAAACCAGTTCTATAAGAACTTTTGCCCTTCCAGGGAAGAAAGGCTCTTGCTTTGACAGTATCTAGCTCTGCCCCTATAAGATAAGAAGCTGCGGATCGAGAACTGACTTTGGGAGGTTGAGAAGAAATCCCAGGAAGCTAGCACTTGCTGGGTCACTTGCAGGTCTGACTTGATTTGGTCTGGAGACTGACCCATTAGAGCCAGTCATCCAGATATGGAAAAATGGAAATATTTTGCCTTCTTAAAAGGCAACTACTACTACCAAGCACTTTGTGAAAACCCTTGGAGCTGATGTTAGACCAAAGGGCATTGCTTTGAACTGATAATGGCCTGAGGGAAACTTGAACCTGAGGTACTTTCTGTGGGAGCACCTGATAGGGATGTGAAAGTAGGCATCTTTGAGATCCAGGGAGGCTAGCCAGTCCCCTGGCCTTAGCAAGGGAAGAATTATTCCCAGAGTCACCATCTTGAACTTGGTTTTAAAAGATGTTTGTTCAGGTATCTTAGATCTAGGATGGGGCACCATTCCTCTGTCTTTTTTGGGGTAAGGAAGTACCTGGGTACAGTCCTTTGCCCAAGTGTGAGGTAGGAACTCTCTCTATGGTTCTTAAGCCAGAAGAGATGAAACCTCTGCCTCTAGGGCAAGGGTTCGGAGAGACCTGCAGGTGGAAAAGATCTGGCTCTCATCTTTGGAAATGTTTTGAAGCTGAAAACCAGTCCCTGGCCTACTCTCCAGGACCCACTTGTCTGAAGTAACAGACATCCAGTCCTGGATGAAGTAAGCCAGCCTGACACCTACAGGGATAGGACATTCGACCCGAGCAGACCCATCAAGGTGTCTGCTTGGCAGGGGCCTTAGGCTGAGGAGTGGATGTAGCCTTGCTCATCCCCCTTCTGGCTCTCCCTCTGAAGAACCCCCTCTGTGAAAAGGGAGAAGAGGCCTGTGTTTGGTAGAAAGGCCTATGAAAAGGTCTGCCTCTGCCCCTAGATTTCTGCCTTTGAGGAGTTGCCTGCCTCTCCTTGGCCTGAGCACTTCTATAAGTGGTCCTGTACTCATCAATTTTCTTCATGTAATTCTCTGTCTGCTCTCCAAACAGAGAATTACCCACCACAGGGAAATCCATGGCCTTAGCCTGGTTGTCCTGTGAGAGGCTAGTACATCTGAGCCAAGCCATTCTCCGAAGAGCCACAGATGTAGCCATGACTCTTGATGACACATCATTGGAGTCCACAGCAGCATGAAAGTGTACCTTTGATGCCTCAATCCCATCAGCAGCCACTTCCTCCAGCTCCTTGGCCAGCTGGGGGAGGCCTGTTTAACCAGTGCTAGTACAGTGTCCCACCTGGACTTCTGGTACCTGGCTGTATAGGCCATATAGTTAGCCTGCCTGACTCTCAAGGATGATGCCATGTACTGTTTCTTTGCCATGGCATCCATCTTCCTAGAGTCTTTGTCTGGGGGGTGTGAAGCCAAGGGAATATTTGCCTTGTCACAGGCTGCAGCCTGCACTACCCCAACATGGCTGCATTGCTGGTAGAAAAACTCCATATCTGGGCCTGATAAGATGTACCTCTTGTCCATCCTTCTGTCAACAGGAGGTACAGAATTAGGAGACTTTAGGATTTTTTGTGTCTGCTTCCCAAAGGACTTATGAAGGGGAATAAACAGTCTCCTGGACTCTGGGATGTCCATTATTTCAACAAAATCAGGCTCCTCCTGATCCTCCACAGCCTCCTCCATAGGAAGATGGAGGGTTTCAGCCACTTTTCTGTAAAACAGATAGTGGGGAGGGGACTCAGAGAGCCTAGGAGGGGAAACACCAGAAGGTCTGTCTGGGGAGATGTCTGGTTCCACAGGCACATCCAGACTTTCACCATCATCATCATCATCTTCAAAATCCCTTTCCTCCTCAAATTCCAATTCATAAAAGTCTTCAGGGGTATAATCTTGAACCGGGGGAACTGACTGAACCGAGCCCCTGCCAAAAGGCGCCGGATGGGTCGGAACCGGACGAAGTAATTCAACAATCCGAATCACTCTGGCTATTTCTTTGGTGGGCAGAACATGAACCTCAGGATCTGAACCGGTTGATTTCTCTTTGCGTTTTCTTTTTGTAGGAACTGATCCCTCAGAATCGGCTCTCCTCTTGCCTGAAGAAGTATTGCCCTGGTCAGAGGGCACTCCTGGTTCGGTCAGAGTGAATTCATTCACATATCTGGACTGACTAGTACAGTATGGGCTGCACACCCATTGGCTCATGCTCTGAACCAATGGGCGTGCAGCATCACCCAACTGTCAGTCGGCGGGCGGCGGCAGGCGGCAGGCGGGTGGGGTGCTGCCACCCGCTGGCTGACGGGGGCGGGGTGGTGGGGCTCCATGGGTGGGTGGAGTGGGGGTCCACTGGATCACCAGGGATTTCATACTTGGGGTGAGAATGCCGCCCACGATCGGGCTCGTTGGTCCACTGGACCACCAGGGATATTGGGCTTTGGGGGAATCTGTAATGGGGTGGATTACATTATGCCCGATCGGGATACTCGGGGAGGAAGTTATGCCCGCCATCGGGCTACTGAGAGGAACAATGTATGCCCAGCGATCGGGCTACTCAGGGGTGGGGGTACACTTCTGCCCTTGATGGGGCATAGGGGCTGCCACCAGGTGCAGTGGGAACAGGTCGAGGCCACCCACAGGTGGCAGCTGCTGTGTTGCACCCTGCAATGCGGCAGCTCACCGTGGGTGGCCCTCACCTGTTCCTTGGCTCAACTTTGTGCAGGCACAGGTAGGGGTTGCACCTGCATAACTCTGCTCGGCCCGGGCTGAATATCGGGCTATGCAGTTTATGCATGGTTCCTCCCCCTTCAGTTGCGCATGCCTTCATTATCATTGAGCTGTTGCTCAGCATGATTTCGGGGGCGCAACTGTCTCCTGCTGAATATCGCAGAATGGCGCATTTCGGACTTGTGCAGGCGCAACCCTATTGCGCATGGCTCAACTCTTTTGAATATCTGGGCCTTAATGTCCAGAATCCATTTGCTATATCTAACGTAGTGAAATATTTGGCACCTTGATCTTTGGCCAAACTTCGGTCCAAATATGTCATGGGCCAGTGGGATAAAGGCACCTGTTGGTTTAACTTTCTATAGTCAATAGTGAGTCTCCACTTTTCTGTGGGTTTTAGTACAGGCCAAATGGGGGAATTATAAATAGAGTTTACCTGTCTTATAATTCCTCGCTCCATTAAGGTATCCAGTATCTCTTGTATATGTTCATAAGATGCTAGAGGTATTCTGTACTGGCGTACATAAACTGGACCTTTACTGTGGTCAGTAGGTACCCTGGTAACATGGAGGTCAGTTACCGCGAATCGTGAGCATCTTTGCGAACATGTCCTTGAACTGAAGGAACATTTCACAAACTTTTTCTTTTTCTACTTCCGTTTCACAATTACAATTTTGTATAGCTTGCTCAATTTGTTCTTTAAAATCTGGGAAAGGTAAATTTTTACCTATTTCTACCTCATCTTCTATTATCTCAGAAACATTTTCAGCATCAATCACATGAACCTCTTTAAATTGTTTTGTTTCATTAACCATAGTGGACAGTACAAGGTAATCATTTTCAACTTTACATGCCTGGATTTCTTCCTTATCTACTGGACAAATCTCTTGTAAAGCAATTAAACCATTTGGTACAGACCTTATTACTTCATTTGTGTCATCCTGAACAATGTCTTCTGGTAACTCCTAATAACGGGAACAGGTAACTCCAAATCATAAAAGATTCGCTATCACTACCCCTAACTCACAATTAGCTGCTATAGTGATAGGCTCAACTGTTGGATTATGTACCAAGAGATGCATTACTTGCTGCTCATGTCTAAGCAAGGTATGGAGTGGATTTTTAAACCCATTTCACTAAGTTGCTTGTCAAGCAAAAAGTGCAGTCTTGTCAGGCATTTCTTGGCCTTTCTTTACATTGATCCTAAGAGAGAAATCCTTGACATTACTTGGAATTTTTGTAGTGAACTAATTTCCCACCTGGCACACTTGAGGAATAATTTGTCCAGACCTCAAGGCCTGTGGTGTCACTTTTATTGGGTAAGGGTCACCCTTATTCGTGACCAAAGAACATCATTGGCTAGGTCAACATACACACCCCAGTCATACAAGGATGTCTAACCCCAGGTTCATGGGAGATTTTAGGCCTTGTACTACCTTCATAGGGTGTTGTATTTTCTTTTGCCTATTTTGAGGTTCAAAGTACAGATACCTATGCTTTTCACACTCGTGGTCTTATATGGGACATTTTCCAACCACTTCTGTTTCTTTACACATGTTAAACTAGGCCTCTGCCTTTTTAACATCTTGTAAAACAGTTCACTAATTAAACAGTGCTCATAACCTAAGCATAACAGAGAATTTACTATCTGTAAATTCTCTGCTTTGATGGGCACCTTTAACCTGCCTTCCTCTGACTTTATGTTGCAGAGTAAGGACTCGTGACTTAGTGGCTGTGTTTCATTTCCACCATCCCCAGAGGCTGTTGGGTACTCTGAATTCAATGTCTCTGTGTCAACTGCAGGGCGTGCTTCTGACACAGCAGGGTCCACTTCCTTGGTGAAGAAAGTGAGGCCTCTTGCATTAATCTCAGACTTTACCACATCATGCTTTGACAAACAAACCACATGAGCTTTGCTTCTCCATGGAGCCAAATTTTCAGGATCACCTAGTACAGACACATCAGGTACATCAGAACATACAACATTCAATTTAATTGTTGCATCCCTTTTCTCAAGGTAACATGATTCTGATTGTTTAGCAACCTTAAGACTCTTCCAAAATGGAATGGGATGGTTTACCTGTGCCCACAGGATTCCATTGAAATAGTCAATGATAGGCCAAAATCTTTTTAGGAGGTCATTTCCAATCAAGAAATCATCCCCAGTTCTATCGGTGATATACACCGGGTGGTTGACTTCCATCTTGCCAAACCTCAATTTTAGCCACACTTTACCTAGGGTCTGTTGAGCCCCTCCATAACCTACTACTTGTAAGCCATCAGAGAGGGTTCTTAACACCTTAGAGTCAAGTACTGCATCAACCAGTTTGTCATAAAAACTTCTAGACATCAAGGTAACTTCCACTCCAGAGTCAACTAAAGCTTCATGACTTATGCTGTTTTTAATGTTGATGTCAAAATAAAATCTATCTGCCCCCTCTAGGGATTAAGTTACCCAGGTAGAATTTGCTTTTCTTAACTCCTGGCAACATGGCAGGTTTACTGTGTCACTCTACATTGCCTGCAGCAGTAACTTGGGATATCTCTAGGGTAAGGTCAGGTTTTGTATTAACACTCTCATTTTCCAATTTCTTAGCAGTTGTATTACCATTGTCAACAATTGCAATTTCATTAACATGGGCAGCATTAGGAAGGACAGAAGGCTTTAGTCACTGGCCCTTATTATTGGTTCCACTGTTGCTTGAGGTTGCAGATGGGTTCTGCACAGGTGTAGGAAACCCAGAAGGCAGAAGATGAGGGGGACCAAATGATGGAGCAACCAATTGAAGTCTCCCATCTCCTCCTTTATTCCCTGTATTTCCTCCATGACTGGGGAACCAGGTTGAGGTCTGTCTTGGAACCTGTAACCATCTTGCTCATTGTTATTGTTTTGTTGCCCCCTTTAGGCACCTCTACCATCCCTATAGTTATTGTTGTATCCTCTGTAGTATCCTCTCCCATACCGTTGGCCGCGTCCTCTACCAGGATCCTAATCTTGATAGGAGGGTCTTTGGTTTTGGTATGGCTGAGGTTGTGGGAATTGCTGAGGAATTTGATAGAACTGTGACTCAATGCCAGGTGGTGGAACCACCACAGGGGAAGCTTGGGCAGGGTTGCTAGATTAGATTACTACTGCGGGGTCAGGCACAGCCTTAGGCTGCTCTACAGCTTTTTCTGGTAGAGTGTTGTTACCTCTTTTCTTCTTTTGTCTCCTGTTTTTGGGGGTAGATAGCTCACTCCCTTCCATAGCCAAAGTATCCAAGGTAGTTACTTCAGACACTTGGACCTTGGAATTGGGGCCCCCTTCCTTTTTCTTTGGAGGAGAGTCATCACCTCTTCCAGAGTCCCAGATGTGTTCTGCCTGTCTGGCAATCCAGTGGATGTCCCTGGACCTCTTGTTAAGCTCAAGTGCCAATTGTATCCTGATAGCAGGGGGTAAACCTTGGTAATATGCATCTCGGAAGTCATCTGAGTCACTGTCTGAGTGATCTTCTGCTCCAAGGTACACATCCTTTGAGCCTGCAATAATATTCCCTAGGACTTTGATCAGCCCCACACGCGATTTGGTAGGCTGCACGTCTGGCTGCCCCCAGTGCGGTGTTACAAACTCCTTTTTAGGAATTTATACAGTTTGTCAGGTTTGTTCCTACTTTCTCTAGACATTCTTGACCACTCTGCTCGAGGATCATCAACAGACCACCAAATCACAAAACTCTGTTCTCCTCATCAGTTATGCACAGATTCAAAACAATCTTTTAGTTTTGAATATGCTGCTCAATGCCTCCTTTCTGAGATTTAGAATTATACCTCTCACCTACCAGTTTCTAAGCTTGAGTAACAGTTTTTGATTTTAAATACCCCTGTTCCTTTTCAGAAATCTTTTTAATTTTTCTGGACCCATCAGATGAGTTACCTTCAGAATCAGAGCTTCCTTTTTGCCTAATTTTATATCTCTTTTTTAATGCTTATAACGTGGTTCCTGTTCTGAACAGGAATATTCCTTTTCAGGTGGAAGAGTTATCTGAGTCAGGTTCCTCAGATGCATTTATTTTTACATGATTTTTACTTTTGCTTTTTTTATCACCTTTTGGGCCTGTAATTCTCTGACTTCTTTTCCTAGTTTATAGAGGTGTTGCTCAAAGGGTACACCAAAAGGGTAAAGTTTCCATTGTTTCTGATCACTTTCATATTGCTCCTTACATCATTATGCATTTGTACTATTTTATTTAGCTCATTGGTAACCTGTTCATTAGCATGCTCTAATTTTGCTTTTTCTCTTTCCAAAGCTGTGCCCCACTCTTTGAGCTTTCCATTAGTCTTTAATATTTTGGCCTTCTCTGCCTCTGCAGATGAGCACTGCTCTTTTAACTGTTCATTCAAGTTTTTCAAGGCAGCAATGTCAGTCTTTAAGTTGATTAGGACACAATCTCCATCAGATATTTTCACATTACTTACATCTAACTGCTTTTCTAATAGCTCAACTTGGCCTGTGAATTTACTACATTCCGATGATTTTTCTTGTAGGTGTTCCCTTAACTGTCTTGCTTCCCTTGCTAAACATCTTTAATCATGATTTAGCTGGTCAATTAGCTCTAAATATTTTTCATTTATTCTTTCAAGATCTTTTATTCTTTCCTCCTTACTCATAGCTGAAGACTGGGAAAATACTGGAGAATGTTATCACTGCTTCAGATTTTATAACTTTTGACATAAACCTTACACTGACATGGTTTTGTAACAATAGTCACTACTTTAGCAATAATACCCTTTAAACAACAATGGTAATCACAATGCTAATGTAATACAATTTTAAACAAAGAACCAAATCTTTTCCTTGAGATACTTCAAAGTCCTTTTCCTTGCAGCTTTCCTGCAAGATAATTACTTCTTTCTGTCTTTCTCACTGTCTAGGGGTAATTCTATCCTTAAATCTTGAGAAATAAGAACAGAAAAATATTACTTATTCATTTAATAACTTGCAAATAGTAACTGTAATAATATTTATTTATCATACAACCTAAGTGTGGGCTGTTATTCACTAACAATCATCTCAAACGAGAACTCCAAAGATGTCTGAATAAAGGCTTATGATATAATTTTTTATAAGAATGCACTTGGATTCACCTCAGGCCTTACCCAAAATAATTTCATAAATTACCAAAAATAATAAATATTCACATGTGATATTATCCTATGCTCTCCAGATTCAAAACTGATGGTGAAAAACTCTGTTGCCACACTTTGGATTATATAAGAGATAAATATATTTTATTCACATATGTACAAGTCCTAAATATTCATAAGTAGCATAAATATCAAGCATAATAAAAGTAAACAAACTATAATGTAAACAAAACAGATTTTAGAAAATCAAGTAAATCATATAAAACAAATACATTTTAGCAAATAAGCAATGTAAATGAGTAAGCACTATTCAGCACAATAAATGACAGTTTATACTATTTCTTTAGCAAACTTATGAATAGCATGACCTTTTCTTTTTTACTATGAGAACTTGTAATTAATTACGCTAGTGTTTCAGATTATCTTTGTATGATACTTGCTTAAACTTTATAGTGTGAAAAAGGTATTTTCTTTAGATTTAAATTCAAGCTTAACCATACACCCAAGGTTTGAAGCTAAAATGCACTAGTTATTACCCCAGATAGCCAAATAAGTACTAATAGTAAGATAAAGGAATACTTATGTTTTAGTTATCTGTAGATGGTCTTCTACTTTTAGCTTTCAAAGTTTTTGGTGAGAACTTTTGTTTTGGATGACAAATGTCCCTGGTGGTGAGTTTGGCTTTAGTCTGCTGTCTTTTTCCCTTGAACCTGGAACTGTAGAGTATTTTGTCATCAATGAAGTAATGCAGGCTGGATCCTTCTTGCTTGACATTACAAATCATCAAAAGTCACTTCAGGATTTAGTGGGGGAAAATCAGACAAGATTTTAGCAGCTCAGCACAATCTGTAGAAAGATCTCTCCCTGTGGACAGCAATGTTGTTTTGGGTAACTGGACTCTGTGACTCTATTCTGTTTCAGTTCATTTCTGCTTTTGAACCTGCAACTCTGGACTCACTGCTATTCAACAGCACTGCAGACTTGCTGGCTGGTAAATTTCAAAGTCAGTCTCTTGTTCAGGCTTTTAACAGAAATTCCAGAACATTACTTTTAGTCCAAATTCTCAGTATGCAAAACATAGGTCTTGCTTAATCCAATACTGGAAGGAAGTCCTTTCTGTAATAGTCCATTTCAGCAGCTGGATCTGTGGCAGAGTTGTGCAGGCTTTCAGGCTGGTTTAGCACTCCTTACGGTGGCAATGTTAAAGCCCAAGTAATGTTCCCAGCAGGTGTGGCTTCAGGCTTTTAGTCTAGAATAAGTCCAAGCTCATCCATAATTGTCAGGACATTGAACACAGGTCTTCACACACCAAAGAATTAAGCAGTTCTGGACCGGCTTTGTCAGTTTCCCATTTATGTCCCACTTACTGGGTGACATCTCCATCAAGTTATGATTGGTCTGAGTACTCTTTGAGGGTGTTACTGTTAGCCCCTCCTAGGCCATTTTTATTTCAATATGACCTCATCCTGAAAACTATTTTTGATATAAAACAACTTTTCTTTCTTGCATCTACGTGCACCTTTGTACATATATAAGACTCACATTTTAGATCGCAACTAAAGGAGAGGATTCATTTGAGACCAAACATGATGGTGTCAATTCCAATACAAAATTTATAATTAATAAAAGCATTATAAAACTTTTTCCTTTATAGATATCTAAACAGTATTTACATATTTCAGAAGTACATTTTTTCCTGTTTAAAATGATGTTAGTTTGGCATACTTGCTATCATTAGAACTATGTAAATTTAATAAAATTTATTTAAGACAGGGATCTTCGTTGTTCTTTTCTGAAAGACATCAATCACTGTCAGAAAAGTTACTTCACTATAAACTTTTAGACGGTCTTTTTCTCTCTATAGCAACAAACTACAGATTTAATATTCATCTTGTTAGACTTTCTAAGATGTGAGCTATCAAAGGATACTAGATTTGTCTGGTTTTCTAATAAGAAAATGATTTTAAATAAATTATATTTATAACTGTGTAATGCTTCATTCTGCAACTATAAAACTTGGTAAGCTTATTTATCATACTATTGTCCTATAACTGTCCAATTTTCATCGTGGCAGTACATTGCGTCTTTAAACTATGAATAAAACTTCTTATTTCTATACAGGGTAATGGGACTTTCAAAGTCTTAAGACTTTTTTTTTTTGGTGCTACCCATCACATGATCTCTTGTCTTGATAGTGGTCATGGATATCTAGCTTTAGCTAAGACTTTTCCTATAAATTTACCTATAACTCTGTCATGCAAGGCTTGGACATCAGAGAGATGGTTCTGGAATGTGGCAGACCCCCTTAGAACAACATTGCACTACATGCTTAGCCTGGAAAGTGTCCACTTATACCATGGCTTAAAAACAAAATGGAGTTGCATCTCTATTTCCTTAGACCTCCTCTAGCATATGGCAAAGTGTTGCTTGTGGAACAGAAATATTTTCCTTTACAGCATTAAAGCCAGTTACCTTGTCTTAAGGTTTAAATAACTAACACTTTTTGTTTTCTCGTAGGAATTTATGTAAACAATACTCTTAGCCAGAAATAAGTCCCATATAAAAATCAGATAAAATAATTAAAATAAATTCTTGATAAAATAAAAAAAATTTTCCATCAAGGTTTTGTCCCTACAGTCCTTTACTTGTTGGTATGTGATTAGATCAAAATTCAGTCTTTAGGCACTCTGTGCTAATATAAATTCATAGCTGCATTGTAAAAGAAACATAAATTATGTTTCTGCAGACACCACTTAATTACTGAGATTTTATGTTAGACAGTGGTCTGCATAATCAAATACAACCATCACCAACTGAGTGTGTGCCGGAGCTTACAGTGAATGGCATGCTGAGCATGTAGTTCTAGACCTCTACCTATCTCTTTCAGTGATTATTTGCTTGATTTTGTTAAAATTCCTGATTGGACATCTGGATTTAATTGTATGACTTCAGGGCTACAAGGACATATAGAAATCTCACCTGGGAAGTGCTTTCTTTTCAAAATATCATTAATTTAAAGTTCCAAAGCTCCATCACTGCATGATATGCCAGTCACAACAGTAAAATACTGAGCCACAGAAGCAGGTAGCGACTACAGCTATGGCTATTGAAACCTCTGATACCGCTGCCAGCAAAATGACATACTATAGCTCAAAGAAATGTTAGTGGACCTAAAAATTTATATAACTGTAATCAAATTATCAACATGAGCACTGACAAAAAATACTGAGGAACTCTCTGCCAGAATTGACTCAAACAACTCCAAGCTATTAGAACTCACTGCCTCCGTTGGCTACTTGGAGAAGCTCACTCAGAAGGAAAGCAGCCAGATAGCCTACTTGCTTGATAATGTGGACGATCTCAAAAACAGAGGGTGATGAAACAATATAGGGGATTTTGGGTGTACCTGATGGGCTTCAGGGCTCCAACATGATTGCCTTCCTACAAAACTTTTTGTCAGATCTGCTAGGTCACCAGTGGCCCTGGACCCTAGAAATAGAGAGGGCTCATAGATTCCTGGGTCCCAAACCTAAGAATGCCAAGCCTAAATCCATCCTAGCATATCTACTGAAATTTACCATCAAAGAAGACATATTTAATCTGGCCAGGGCACAGAAGTCCCTAGCATGGAAGGGTCACTGTATCTCTACATTCCAGGACTTTTCCTCAGAGATTATTAATAAAAACAAAGTGTAATTCGATGTCAAACACCAGCTGCAGTGCTTTGGAATCGATATTACTTTAAGTACCCTGCAATGCTTGCGATACAGGAGGATGAGGTTAGATTTGTGAAGTGTGAGACAGTAAGTGAGGCTTGTGGTTTCCTACAAAGCTTTAAAAACTCTCAGACCTTTGAAGCACAAACAGCTACTTCCAACCATCATTATAGTTCAAGTGAGGCAGTTAGCCAGTGTAAGCCAAGGTCTCTTAACCACCCTTCCAACATCCCAAGACCAGCAACTACTGCACCTAATCCTAGAAAACATGTCCGCAGCAGGGAGAGTCTCCATTTATCTTCCTCCCACTCGCCTCCTGAACCGGAAATGTGCATGTATGCTGACGTCATGATAGCGGAGCCCTACAGTGTTTCCAATCCCTCTGCTACCACAAAGGAACCTCCTCTCAAGGGACCAATATTTCTTCTCCTGTACTTTCGATTGTTCCACAGAGCTCTCCACACACTGTACTTCAGTGTAACATCACTGCTGGCCTGGAACTCTACATAAGTTATTTTTCAGCCCTCAAAACCCAAGGTGAGCTCCTAACATGCCAACTCAATGGTTGGATGTTACTTTGTGTGTTTCATCAGATGCTGCATATTCCCACTCATTGATATACTAACAGCACCAGTCTTAATACTTGACTTTTTACCACTCGGCAAAGACTGCAGCAGCCCTGCTGTATGTACTAGGAATATGTTATGTTACATTATGTGGGTGGCAGAAGATTTGTGCTATTGCTACATTTAATGCTAAGTTTTAAAGCTGCTGAGTGCTCTTTAAGACCCCTAGGGATTCAAACCCCACCCCTTGTCCTACTCTGCCCCTGCTGTTATCTGGTGGTGCTTAGTTGAAACTGAGTTGTGCATCTTTCAAAACGCTCAGAATACATTGTGTGATAATTGTCTTGCTATTGCAGATCTGTTGCAAATGAGACGGTACTTGTCTGTTATGATGTGTCTCAACATATGCAATTTGGCAATGAGTAATTTGGCTATAATGTGATCATGTCTGGTTGAGCACTTGATAGAGC
>CM028130.1:818522500-818677500 GCA_016271365.2 Neoceratodus forsteri | reverse complement strand
CCCTCCGCCCCACCCCTTCCCCATCCCTATACTTTGCTACGCTTACTTATAGTCGGACTCCTTGTTTGTTTCTATTGTAATGCTGCTGATAGAACTGTATGCTTATGCATACCCTTATTTATTGTAATGCCTAACTGATGTATGGTTTATGGAATCGTGTATTTTTGTTGCTCTTCTATTTGCTATTCCTATGCACTACTGTAACCTTTATCTTGTTCTGTTTTTACTGTTTTTGTCAACTGTTCCATGCTTTGTTATTTGTTACATCAGCTCCTTGCCACAGTATGTAGCCCGGTCGTGCCTGAAAATGGTCCCTGGGATCAACACACCTACCCGGTTTCCAAAGTCATAAACAACAAAGTGTGACCCTGAGTAAGTCACTTAACTTCCTGTGCTCCCAGGTTGCAACTGGAAACAGGCTTTGGTTTAGTGTGCCTTTCCTGGTTAAACAGTTTCAGGGTTTTAAATAGCTGGTATAGCACAGCAAATGCTACGAAAACAGGGGTAATGCTAATCATTTCCAAAATGTACAGCAGTAAACTGCTAACCATTTTTTTTCAGTGAGTCTATGAGACAGTAGACAAAATTAATAAAATTATATTTATTTTTAATTTTGTTAACCATTCTGTGCCCAGTCCTATGTATTTTACAGCTGATTAGTAGTTTGACACGTGAAAGTGCTAATCAATTTTCTAGGCTTATGTAATACCCTGAATTTCCCTTTCCCTTACTGCTAGATTTGACTAGACCCACGCGAGTCTGATTTAAACTTATTGGTAGGGCTTCCTTATAAACCCTACACCATTTTAGTTGAGCTCTTCTGGACCCCCTCCACCCTGTCTATGTCCTTTCTAAGATGCTGCCTCCAAAACTGGACACTGTGACTCGTTTGAGTTTTCACTGCTACAGATGACACTCAAGTGTACATGTCCTTTGTGCCCGCCAAGATGCTGCCTTTTCGTCTTTAACAACTGTCTGGCCAAAATCCAGGATTGGATGAATGCAGTTGGCTGCGTTGAATCTAGAGAAACTGAGGTGTTGGTTGGGACCTAGGTCGCTGGAGGCGGTTTGTTGGTGGATCACCCTCGGTTTATGGCTTGGGGTGTTCAGCTAACTACCTCAGACCAGGTGCGGAACCTGGGCCTTGTGTTTGATGACTGTTTGATACTTAAATCTCAGGTGTCGGCAGTTGTCAAAACCTCTTTACCATCTGAGGAACATCACCGGGTGAAACACCTGGTTTCTCCTGACGACCTTCCTACTTTGGTCCACGCCTGCTACCTCCTGCCTTGACTACTGCAACATCGCTTATCTTGGACTACCGGGGTTGATATTCCACTTGCAGCTAGTGCAGAATGCAGCAACCAGGCTATTGACTGGTTCCTCTAGGTCCAGTCATATAACGCCTGTGCTCCGAGGACTGCACTGGCTGCCAATATGCTGGCGAATCACCTTCAAGGTCAGTTTGTTGACCGATAAGGCCCCACACAATCAGAGACCTGGCTACCTGAAAGATCTCCTTGTCCCTACTGTCCCTCCCGCCTCTCCGATCCCCAGACGAGGGATTACTAGTGATTCCCAGGGCTCGCTTAAAACCTCTGGGGCCAGATCTCTTAGTTTTATGGACCCAACCCCTGTGCAATTCTCTACCTCGCCAGGTGCGGACTGCCCGACTGTCCAAAGCTTTAAGGGGTTTTAAAACATATCTTTTAGCCTTGCATAATGATTTTAAATGCTGTTGCCTTAGATTAATTCTAATATTGTTTTAATTATTTATTGAGTTTATCATGTTATGTACAGGCGCTTTGGTTTTGGAAAGGCGCCTTTTATAAACAAAGATTGATTTGATTTGACGACTAGGAGCAATACAGCAGCACCACTGCCTCCCTCCTGCTGCAGATATTCGCCTCCCTATGCACCCCAGCATCCCAAAAGCCCTGCCCATGGCCTTGCCACATTCCAACGCCACCCTGAAGTCCTCTGATATAACAACCCCAAGGACCTTTTCCTGTCTAGGGACTGTCAGTACCACCAGCCCCCATCCCATCTTATACTCAGCACCAGGGTTCCTATGCCCTAGGTGCAAGATTTTTACACTTTTAGGTCCTGAATCCAAACTGCCATGTCTTTGACCACTCCTCGAGTTTCTCAAGGTCCCTACTCATTCTCTCCACACCCTCGAGTGTCCACCCTATTGCAGCTTTTAGTGTCAACTGCAACAAGGCGCACTCTCCCTTCAGCTCTTCTTCAATGAACCCTAGAAGACTTTTGAAACTGACTGGTCCCAGTACCAAACTGTGTGGTACAGTGCTGGTCACGCTCCTGTCCTTAAGAGTGAGTGCGTTAACCATCACCCTCTATCTACCATCTGTTAACCAGTGGCAAACTTAAAATTATCAGTCTGGAACCCTCCTAGTTGGTCAACCTTCTAATCAGTCTCAGTGTCAAAAGCCTAGCTAAAGTCCAAATAGGCCATTGTCCACTGCTCTCCCATGGTCTATTTCAGGTAGCACCTGGAAGCGAGCCCTGGCTCAGTGTGCCTTTCCTAGTTACCAAAATTGTAACTAATTAAATAAATAAATAAAATAGATTTCTTTGGGCTACCAGGAAATGTATCTAACTCATCTGAATGCACCCCCGTGACTCCATGTTGCCTATGGATCTACAGTCTGTTGGATTCTAGATGCTCAACCAGCCTATCTTTCAGTACTGCCTTCATATTTATTGCTAGATTTGATGGGACCTACTACTTGGGCCTGATTAAACTTACTGGATATATACAGCAGTTGATCTTAACATTAATTTACCTGCCCTGGGCATAGTGCAAGCTCCCTGGGATATCAGATTTTAGCAGCCAGGGTTACAGAATCATAGAGAAAGAGTTCAAACTCTGTCTGGGGTCTCTTCAGTTTAGTAACTATCACCACAAACTGTATAGAGTGTCATGTTTGTAAAAATCTAAAATTATTTCCTCCATATTCGACAGGTTTCAGATAACTGCGAAAGGGCAGGCATCGCCTTGCCGAAGACACTGTGCAAACCTGGTTAACCCTTGTCTTTACCAGAGAGCAAATCCACAGTCCAGCTATGGTGGAGTAAAGGCTTCCTCATGCCACATGAGAAACAGGTGCCCAAGGTCGTTAGGGGTGCCTGTCCACCTTCTGATCTTCAGGAGGACACGAACTGCATGTTTGGTCCAGGGATTCTGGACATTGGGCCAGACTGTGGAGAATACTACTGCTGTCGGTATGATCCAGAGAGCTCTCCTGGGGCATATCGTATTTATTTATTATTTATTTAGTAATCAGAATTGCAACCTTTGGGCTAAAAACTCTTCTTCAATTTGGTACCAACCCAAGTCAGTTCTTTCTTTGGCCAAGTGTACAAAATGCCCTCGAGCCACCAAATAACTGCAGAGGCAGGGCAGGCTCAGTCCACCTCTCTCGAGGCTCATAACGGGCTTTCCACTATCCTAGGATGTTTACCTGCCCAGACAAGCATACAAAGGTCCTTATAGTGTATGTTCCTCAAGTGGTCAGAAATCATTATGGAAGTGTTTGAATGAAAAGAGGATACGTAGGACATTCATTTTATAGTCTGGTTCTCCCATAAAGTGTTAATGGCATCAACTTCTGGCTGAAGGGGTGGTAGAGCTTCATATAATTGTTCTTAATAATGAGATGCCAACCAAAACCTGAACTCCCAGGTGTCGGAAGGTATTGTGTCTCAGTACAGGTGAATGGGAAAGTAGCTTTGAAGGAGGAGGGTGGTGGTCCACTCAAAATCTCATGGCCTCTGATTTAGTCACGTTGATCTTATAACCTGCTGTCATTCCAAAATCCCCAGCATAGTGAAGAGGAGTGGGAGTGACGACACCGGTCGCCAAAATAACAAAAACAAAAACGCCTGCACACAATGCCATCTTTGTATTATCTTGCCAGTCATGACTCCTGATACCAGGATTTGTCCAAACTGTCATAACCAAGGGTTCTAGGCTGAAGGGAAGAGGAGAGGACAAACAGCATTCCTGCCTTGTGCCTTTACCCCAAGGAAATGGTCTGGGGAGTGTCAAATTCAATTTCTACTGCTCTGGGGACTGATACAATATCTCAACTGTAGAAATGAAGTGAGGGCTCAAGGCTAACCTCTCCAGGGTGGTTGTAATAAAGGTCCAGTCCATCATGTGAAGGCCTCTTCAGTATCCTTGCTAAAGGTCATTTGGAACATGTTCTGTTGTTTCTGGGAGATAATATTCAGAAATCTAACACTGTCCTGGGTAGGCGCCAGCGATGAAACCGGTCTGATTGGAGTGAATTAGTCGTGATATGCACGCTTGCTATCTAGCCGCTAGGATGGCAGCGAAAACCTTTAGAGCACCCGGAAGAAGGGAGATAGGTCGGTATGATCCGCAGGATTCCGTGTCCTTGTCGGGCTTCAGGAGGACTGAAATTTGAACCTGATTCCACAAGGGTGGTATTCGTTTCTCCCCAGAACACCTCATTGAAGGCAGCAGCAAATGTGAGATCAGAGAGGCAGAAAAGGTTTTTAAAAGTCTGCCGAGTACCCATCTGTTCCATGGGACTTGCAATTATGTAAGGTCTTGACTTTGGATGCCACCTCCTGCTCTGTGAAGGGGCCTCTCAACCTTTTGTCCCCAAATGTGGAACATTGCCTCTCAAAATGTGGAACAAATGAGCAAAATGTGGAACACTTAATCAAATCTTTACCTAAGAAGCTCAGAACACTGTTAAAATGTTTGCATTTATGTTCAGAAAGTCTGTTATTAATTGAATAATACATTTTTGCACTATTTACTACAGATTTTGCTTTAAATGTTAACACTGAATGTGGGACAAGTCCTCACGATGTGGAACAGGAGCTTTTGTGGCGTAAAATGAGGAACGTTCCTCGTTAATGTGGTACAGTTGAGAGGTACGAAGGGGGCATCCAGCACTTCCCTGTCTTTCTGGAACAAAGCAGGAAGAGGCGTCATCTCCAAGAACTGGATATCCTTATCGGTATTAAGGTCTACAAAATACCGGGTGAAGGCCTGCGCTGCTTTCTGGGGTGAGTTGTGGCAGTTTTCAGGACTGCTCTATTAGCTGCCTCTTTTCTAAGCTGCTAAGCCAATAGGTTTGCCAACTTTGTTACATGCTCAAAATATTTCTGCTGCAAATACCACAGCTACCTTCCATTTGAGTAGGCAACATTATAGTGTGTTGCCTTTTTTTGCTTCTAGTTTAGCCTTCCTAGCCTCATTCAGAGTTATATGTTGGAACTCTAGCTCCTGAATCGCTTCTTCTAACTCCACTCATTTTTAGCTGTTTCTTTCTTAGGATGAGAGGGGTATCATATTAGCTTCTGAGACTGTCCCATCTGATTCAAGAATTTGAGCCTGGTTGGGGGCTGAGATTTAGAAATTCTCGTATCTTCTGAGTTACCAGGTCTGGAAACTCTTTTTATCAAGGAGACAGAAATTCAGCCACCATAAAGTCTACTTAGGGACCAGTGAGGTGGACAGCTGCAAAGAAACTGGAGAGTGATCTGATGTGGTGATAGAACCTATATGGCACCCTGTGTACCCAGGAATAGGAGAGTAAAAGTAATCTATCGTGAACATGCCTTATGTCTTGGGGAGTAGTACATGTAATCCCACCTCGGGTTGCATAAATTGTCAAATAGCTAGCAATCCGATTTGAACATAATCTAGTGATCAATTTACTGGTTCTGGATTGCAGCTGCCCACTTCTGCAGATCCATCAATGGAAGGATTATGTACAGCATTAAAGTCTCCCTCTATTACAACTAGACTGTGAGGGTCCACCACCGAGTCCCCACCACCTTTTAAACAAATGTTAAAACAATCTCATTCAACATTAGGGGCAACACAAATCCGGGCTGGCAGCATAGCCTAGACATTAGTGTAATGAGCTGTGAATGAGCTTGATACAACCAGAAAATCTTGGTTAGATTCCCACAACCTCCACTTGCATGCTGTGTGACTCGGAGCCAGTCACTTAACCCTTCGTGATCCTGGGTCACCTGAAAACAGGCATGTGGGCCATACCTGGTTACCAAAGAATTAAAAAAAAAAATTAAGGAAGACACAAGGCTGGCCTGCGAATTCTCCCAGAGCCAGATAAACCTGCTCTCAGGGTCTGATTCCACCTCTGAAACCGTAAGCAAAGTTTTTCGGCTGACCAACATCTCCACTCTGCCTGTGGGTGTATGCCTCATAATGGGAGGCATATACTGCCCTCACATATCCCCTCTGGCAATTCAGATGTCCCTGAGGGTGGGGTAGATTTCCTGGAGGAAAGTCACCATGGCCCCCAGGCTGTTCCGCTCCTGCAAGAAATGAGCCCATTTCAAGGAGCTATTAACCCCTCCTCCACATTGTAAGAAATTAAATTTAAGTCAGCTATTGGTGTCATCAGCAGACATTAGACTTGAGGGCGGCTGGAAGAAAGACTTGTAAACTGTAAGATGACACAGGTTGTTCTCCTGAAACCATCGGGGAACCAGTAACTATGAATAAACATTATTAACAGTACATAAAAAACAATGGGAAAAAGCAACACTGAGATTAGCTTCAAGATTATTCTACCCTATCCACACCCACTGCAGAGTGTTATATTGGGGTGTCGTGAGGAGTAGATATGAAGTAGTTCCTCAGCCCAGCCTTCTGCCTTCAGCTGCGTCGGAACCAGATGGGTGATTAATCACTGGTGGAATAGAGCTGTGACATTTAATAGTAAATGGAGTCCACTCTGAAGAAAGGGGGTTACTAGTGGGTGCCGCTGGGTTCAGTATTAGATCGTCCTCTCAATGTCTTTGTGTTTACATTGCAGAGGGACTGAAGGAAAACTATGTCTCTTTGCAGATGACACAAAGATCTGCAACAGAGCTGATGCACAAGGTGGGGTGGAAAGGATGAGAAGGACTTAGCAAGGTTAGAGGACTGGTCAGATGTATGTCAGCTTAGATTTAATGCTAAGAAGTGCAAGGTAATGCACTGGGAAACAAAACCCAGGGAAGAGTACAACGGGTGAAATACTAACAACAAACATGGGAAGGGACCTGGGGTAGTCATATCAGATGACTTTAAGGTGGGCAAGCAATGTGAGAAGGCAGTAAGGAGGGTTGGGGGGATACTGGGATGCATAGGGAGAGGCATCACCAGTAGAAAACAGGAAGTTGTTATCCCTCTGTACAGACAGCTGGTGAGACCCCATCTGGAGTACTGTGTGCAGTTCTGGAGACCCAATCTCCATAAGGACACAGACAAGATGGAAGCTGTCCAGAGGAGGGCAACTAAAATGCTGCAGGGTCTGCACGAAGACATATGAAGAGAGGCTAAAGGAGCTTAATATGTATAGCCTCGAGGAAAGGAGAGAGGGACATGACAGAAACTTTCAAGTACCTCAAGGAATCAACAAAGTCCAAGAGGGTAGCATCTTTCAAAAAAGAGGTGTGCATGAACAAGGGGCACAATTTGAAGATAGAGGGGGGCAGCTCAGAGGTAATATAAGGAAGTATTTTTTCACAGAGAGGGTTGTGGATGCATGGAACTGTCTGAGGAGGTTGTGGAGTCAAAAACAGTGGTTGAATTCAAGCATGCACGGACAGCCATAAGGCAATTCTAGTGGCTGGGGGTAGAAAGAAGCAGGCTGCTGGTTAACTAGGATCTGCAGCTTATCCATTAGGTAGGAAATGAGCAGACTGGGTGGGCCAAGCGGTCCTTACCTGCCGTCAAATTCTATGTTTCTATGTTTTCTAACTGGCAATGGCACAAGTATCTTCTGTGTCGTATAATAAAGAGGTCAGAATCTAATCCCCTCAGCACCTTTTGGAAGTGGGCAGCCCACACCCAAATGGCCCGACCCCTCCAACCATCAGAGCAGAGTGGACCCTCCAAACTAAGGAATGGTAACTAGCTAAAAGATAACAAGCATTAAACAGTAGCCCCCTCAACCCAGCACACAGCTCTGATATCCAAGGAATGGAGCCTTCAGAGTTGATAACATGGATAAGCAGCACACAGTGAACCTCTGTATCGAAACCCCATGCCTGGCTTTACCTATCTTTGTAGGACTATTTGCAATGCAGGCAGGGGTTGCACCAGCCCCTTCCTGAATCGCAGAGGCAATTCCAGAATGCTCCAATGACCCTTGGTAGCCTGGGGTGAAGGCACAGCTTGGTAGTGCTACAACCCCTGTGCGCTGTTCATATGAACGCAGCTGGGCAGATGGGTTCCATGTGGGTACTGCTGCTGACCAACCCAGTGGCTCTGTGCACATCAGGGAAGAGGCCCAAACACCCAATACTGCACTGGCAAGATGTGCACTGGTCCAGACATCCAGTTTCACTGTGCAATGACCTCTTAGTTAGAGTTCTCTTAAAGGAACCACATCAGGAGGAGAAGCCCCGCCTCACCCCGGGCACAGCCACAACCCCCACAACTACACACCAATAAACTGCGCCTATCCTCTGCATTCTGAGGCACGCCCGATGGTCATCCATGAGAAAGCCCAACATAGCTACTCCTCCTCCCGACTCCAGTCTGATCCCAGACTGTGCCTGTGTGTCCAGCACTGTTAATGTCCAGCAGTTCAAAATAGAAACATGACCAGAGACGCTCCTGTTAGGCAACATTCAACTACCTTCGTTGTGTAGACTTCTCAAGTCTGAGTGTCCAAGCTCTCTGTTGCACTCCAGACATAACGGGTGGGTCTGCAGAAGATTCTGCTTGTGCTCTAGTGTTTTGGTAGCTGCAACAGTGGTCCAGAGTTTTTAAGATCATTTCTACCCCACTGGCATGTCTCTCCTCCTTTTCCTCAGCGATGTCAAGCACACTTGGCCAACTCTTCCATGGTCTGGGAGGAAGGACCTCACCCAAACTAATGCCCAAAGTGCAGTTCTTTCTGGTCCAGGCTGTGTGCAGCAGCTCCTCCTTCACCCTGAAGTCAAAGAAGGCTGATACTCGATCGATGTTTGGCTTTCACATCCTTTGGAGGGGTCACCAAGGCCCTACATGCTCTAACAATGCCAAGGGTTGGTCTTGAGGCAAACTGCGGAGCTCTTTGACAAAGCTCTCCATGAAGGAGAACATGTCCCCACTCTGTCCTTTGGGAACTCCATGCAGATGTATGCTGTTGCATCGTTTCTATTTTCAACCTTCTCCAACCTTTGTTCAATTAGTGTTTCACATTTACACAGTTCAAGGAGTGCTGCCTTGTGGATAACCCATGTTGTGGTATATTCTGTGAGGCATGCTTCTATCACCCAGTTTGTCTCTCCAACATATTCAGGTCTCTCTGATCCGCAGAGACTTTTTGCTCAAGCTGCAGCAGTGTCTCCATCATCTGTTGCAGAGCCTGACATAGTTTTTGGAAGTAAAGGTACATGGAAACATATAATTTGACAGCAGATAATAACTGCATGGCCCAAACTAGTCTGCCCATTTTTCCTACCTACTGTATAATATCACTCAGATCCTAATTAATCTCTGGCCCATCTACCCTCCTACCTTCCTTTCCAATAAGATTCCATTATGCCTGCCCCATGCATTCCTGAATTCCACCATTGTTTTCGCCCACCACCTCCACTGGAAGGCTATTCCAGGAATCCACCACTCTTTCTGTGCAAAGTACTTCCTCACAACTCTCCTGAATCTACCCCTCCCGCTTCATAGCATGTCCCTTGTTCTTGAGCACCTTTTTTCAAGAAAATACTTCCTTCCTTCCTGTACCTATAGTAGAGTACCATCCCCGGAGGTATTTAATGGTCTTTATCATATGCCCTCTCCTCCTCTCTTCCAGGGTGCACACTGAGCTCTTTAGTCTCTCCTCATAGTGCTTCGATGTAGACACTGCACCATTCCTGTTTCTCAGTGTCACTGGTCGCGAGCAAGCGGCAGAGGTAGAGCTCGGGATTGGGCAGCGACCTGTAGTGATGCATCGTGATGTTTCCATTTCAGCTCTTTCAGTGCTGTAACATACAGATCTTCTTCGAGTCTACTGCAGGTCATCATTAGAAAGTCTGTGACTTTAAGTGTCTGAATCAGAACTGCTTACTGATGTGCTGGATAAGCTGAAGGTTGAAGACACTGATTCAGAGTTCCTTATTTAAGCTGCAATGTCAGCAGTGATGTCACTGTAAGTCCAGGTGTGTCTCTTGTAACACAGCAATATCACATCATTCTTTTTGAGGTGTGAGAGCACCTGCTTCCTTTTACAGGGTGCTTAAGCCCTAGATATTCTAGGAAATCAAATGATAAGGCTTAAAGCCTAACCCACAGTGGTGTACAGGTGGTGAGGATTTAAGGGAAAAGGGCCAGTTACATCCTAAAGGTTCCACTTCCACCTGGAACCTTGTTAGCTATGGATACTATATCTGAAGAGGGTTTAGGAGAAGGAGGCAGTTATGGGAAATAGCCACAGTGGCCAGAGCGTAACCATAGAGACCTATTCCATATAAAGTAGCTGGACTATGGAAATGCCCACAATAATTTCCACAGCTAAGTGGGACAACACACGCAGATATGTTGCACAAATACAGCCCTTGGTGTACTGTTCCGCAATGGAGAAAGTCACAAAAGAACAAGTAACCATGTTAAAATACAAGTCATGTTTATGAAAACAGTATTAGCTACAGCAATCATAGAACGAGGACAAAAGTCCACAAACTTCCAAAGGAGAGACCAAAAGACTATTAAGCCACAGGATCTGCAATTCCATTCCCCCACAGCAACCGCTGGACTCTAAGCTCGTCAGAGTGAGAAGAAACCAATGAGCAGGAGTGCTCCCTGGCCGGAGAGGGTGTAAAGATGTTAACTGAATATTCCATCTATGATGAACACTCAGATATGGAATCACCATAATGGGTTATTCCAACATGTTGAAAGCTGCCCAAAGCAGCTAAGGAGGATTGGGGGCAGTGAATCTGGAAGCCTCCTCTGAATTTTGAAACCCTGAGGAATCACTTTTACAAAATAGGCGTTAGCAGTGGCATTGGGGTAAAGGTGTCCATTCATGTAAGATATGACTAGAAAATGGATGTCCCTTTCTATGTCTCTCTGTGCAGCCCAGTGACAGCCGTCTATTTCATCCTCCACTCCGGGTGGGGTGGAGAAGTGGGAAAGGTCGGCCATCAGCTAGACAGTACTCATTTCACTGGCAATCTTGTATAGCAGTTCGGGCTTCTACCATGCAACATCTACCACCTGGTAGCTGCCCAAGGGCTCATCCACCCACTACACTGACTAGCTCCAACAGGGTTTATGCACTGCCTGCTCCACTGCAGTTACACAATGCACAGGCTAGGGCAGCACGAGACTTACTTGTCATATGGTCATTAGGTGTACTGTTTTGCCATCTAGTGGGTCTGAGGATGGCCCTCCAGAGAAAAGGATTCTGCACTGTAAGAATGAGTTACTGCTGTTGCTGAGGTAGCAAACAGTAGGCTAACAAGTTCATTTTGCACCCATATCAGTTTCCCTATGGTCAAGTATCTAGCATTGGGGCAGAAACTAAAGTGTTCAAGTCAGAGATACGGGAGGAGGAATCCCACATGTGTGCAGCTATGCACGCAGCCTATTCAGGCCCCTCTATATCCCGCAAGTAACAACTATGTGGCAGCTGCTTCAGCTATATCCTCATGTCAACCAAGCCAGATGCCATAGAGTTGTCAGTGGCAGTGGAGGGTGTAATGCTTGTGAACAAGGAATTCCCATCACCAGCAGGTGAAGGATGGGCGAACTATAGGTGCACAGCTGTTACTGAATGCCCCAATGGAGTCATAAGGAGAAGAAATGGAGGAAAGTTAGATGCAACTGCTGTCATTCGCTCTGGGATGCAAAACAAAAAAGGGGGGATTAAAAGGGGGCGACAGTAAGAAGGATGGAGAACACTATGTTAATCCTTCAAGCAGTTAGCTTGCTTTAGCTGGGGATCGTGTACATGGATTAGAGGCTTTGGTTGCTATGTGCACAGTGTCTGTGCATGTGGTGGGGAGTATCCCTCATTGTTGCTGCAAAATAACTGAGCATGGGAGCCTGCAAGGTGCACTGCATGCACACTCCCAGGGTCTGGCAGAGGACACCAGAAGGAAGGAGTGCTGTGTGACTGGACTTCTCTACTGGGACTAAAGAAGTAGAACTCTTCTAAAGAACTATATTGCCCACCTTCCTTCCCAAAGCTAGTTCTACTTTTATAGGCACAGGATTTGACTGACAATAGGAACTTCCTGTTTGGGAGCAAGAAGTGAGTGATCACAGAGCCACCAAAGATGCACCATCCTAGAAGGGCAAGAGTAGCTCTTGCCCCCTCTAGCGGCTGGAGGTCTGCCTCACGCAAGTAAGGGGTCTACTGAGAATATAGGATCTTCTTGTCTCAGAACAGGACAATCAGGAGCTGAAAGGACACAGAGGCAGTTAGTAAGTAGAGAAAGAAGAAAAAAAGAGAGGAAAGAGTAAGCATTCCAAACAATAGTGAAGGGGCCAGAAATAAGACATGATGGGAGTGGTGCAGTGCACTGGCTGTGGAGCAACAGTCTTGGAGACGCTCTGGAGGATGTGGTGTTGACCCATCTGCAGGCACCTCTCTGGGCTGGGGGTGAGGTTGCTCATCTCCAGGCTGAGTTGGCCAGGGTTTGTGGGACCTCCTCTTCCATCCAGGGACCACCAGGGCCACTGCCGTTGCCTCAGAGGTTGCCAAGAAAGAGGAGGTTGGACCACAGTGGGCTCAGGGAGGGTGAGTGGTGGATCAGAAGCGCATCCTCCAGTTGTACCTCTCTACAATTCCTATGCCATTCTGGCAAAGTGTGGTTCCTCCATGAAGGCACCCACAGTGGAGACCAAGGAGGATGCTGGGAACCTCCACAGAGGAGACCCACAGGAGAGTGGCATGGGATCCCACAAGGGAAGGAAACAACTCCTGGTGGGGACTCCATTGTTAGGAAGGTAGAACTGGGAGAGGAAGGGAGACGGAGGTAAGGTGCCTGCCTGGCGCCATGGCTTGGAGGGACAGGAAGCGAATCCTCAGGATTGCTGGAGCAGCTGCACAGGGAGGGAGCTGGATGTCACTGTCCACCTAGGGACAAATGACCTGGCTAAGTAAGGGATCAGAGCTGTGCAGGAAGAGTTTGTGGAGATTGGGGAGGGGCTGTAGACAAGCAGCACTGCGTAACTTTCTCAGAGGTGCTGCCTGTCTATGGCGACCAGAGGCTAGGGTACCCACACCATGGGATTCAATCAGTGGTTGAAAACAGGTGCAGAGCTCAGGGATTTGGCTTGGCAAGCCTATACTGGCATGATGGGCTGCATCTGTCCAGAAGGGAACCAGGATCCTAGGTGATAGGTTTAAATGCTTCACTGGCAAGTATTTAAACTAGCCAAAGGGAAGGCACTGGAAAAGAGCAGGAATCCTAGGCCCCACCCCCCAAAAAAAAATCAACGGTAGTACATGCAGTAAACACTAACATAGAGATGTCAAAGGAGAAGGGCAGGGTAAATGGAGAAAGTGACAAAGGCAAGAAGGACAGGGATGGGGCAAAAGGAGTAAGGCCATTATGAAATGGAGGATAATGAGTACCAATGCTCGTAGCCTGGGCAACAAGCTCCCTAAGCTGGTGGCCTTGATGAAAGAAGGATGCCTGGATATCGAGCAGTCACAGAAACATGGAACACAGAGAACCATGACTGGGATGTTAACATACCAGGGCACGTGAACCTACAGGAGAGACAGGGAGGAGAAGAGGGGAGGAGCAGCTCTCTATATGAGGAAGGGATAAAAGCAACTGAACAAAAGAGTAAACAGGGAGGAGAGGAGGCACTGTGGGTCACCTTGGAGACTAGAGTAGCACCACAATCCACACAGGGGTTATATACAGACCCCCAGGTCAGGGGAGGGAATGGACAAGGATTTAGGATGTAGAAGTGGGTAGCTATCTGGGAACTAGCGACCATCCGAACAGTATGGGTCACAATAAACACAACAATAGAGTCAAGCTACACAAAGGCAAAAGTACTGGACTTTAGGAGGGCTGACTTTGCAAAATGGGTGAGTGCCTAAGGAATGCACTAGCAAATGGGCAGGAAGGAGGGTGGAAGAACAATGGGAATAATAAAACTGCCATCACAGAGGTAACAAGCCTTTGTGTGAAGCAAATAAACAAAACAAACGATGTAAGAAACCACTATGGTTCTCAAAGGAAGTGGCGGTGAAGGTTCAAGAGAAAAATAAAGCATTCAGGAAGTACAAGGAATCACAGAAGGAGCAGGACAGAGAACTGTATCAGTTAAAGCAAAAGGAGGCTGGGAAGGCAGTCAGAACAGCAAAGGCCCAAACCGAGGAAAAGACAGCCAACTCAGTTAAGAAGGGGATAAAACCTTTACAGGTATATCAGGGAGCGAAGGAAGACCAAGGGAGGATAGTGAGGCTTAATAAAGGGAGGGAAGGTGAGCAGGACGGAGACTGTGAAAAAGAAGAGATACTAAACAAATATTTTTGCTCTGTATTTACAAATGAAGAAGGGAGGTACATAAAACAAACAGTAGAAACACTCTGGATACAGAAGTTGATACCAGCCCATTTACAGAAGAAAGGGTTCTGAAAGAACTCTTAAAACTGAAAGTGGACAAAGGAATGGGGCCTGATGAGATTCATCCCAGAATCTAAAAGAACTAAGGGTAGAACTAGTGACACCACTGACTACCCTTTTAACAAATCATGGGAGGATGGGGTAGTACCTGAGGACTGGAGGAGGGCAGATGTGATTCTCCTTCACAAAAGTGGGAGCAAGGCTGAAGCAGGAAACTACAGACCTGTTAGTTTAACCTCAGTGATAGGGAAAATGATGGAATCACTTCTGAAGGAAAGAACTGTCGAGTATCTAGAGGCCAGAGGGCACAGGATCCTAGGCAGCATGGATTCACAGTGGGAAGGTCATGCCAGACATATCTGATAGATTTCTTTGACTGGGTCACCAAAGTAGTAGATCAGGAGGGGCTATGGACATGGCCTACCTAGACTTTAGCAAGGCATTTGACTCAGTCCCACACAAAAGATTAATATACAAGTTAACCAGCCTGGGAGTGGGTCCCAAGATGACAGCCTGGGTAAAGAATTGGCTGGAGAATAGGACACAGAGAGTAATAGTAAGTGGAGTCCACTCAGAAGAAAGGAGAGTTACTAGTGGGGTACCACAGGGTTCAGTATTAGGACCGGTCCTCTTCAATGTCTTTATAGCGACATTGCAGAAAGACTGGAAGGAAAAGTATGTCTCTTTGCAGATGACACAAAGATCTGCAACAGAGTTGATGCACAGGAGGGTGGAAAGGATGAGAAGGGACTTGGCAAGGTTAGAGGAATGGTCAAATGTATGGCAGCTTAGATTCAATGCTAAGAAGTGCAAGGTAATGCACCTGGGAAACAAAAACCCAGAGGAAGAGTATGCAATGGGGGTGAGATACTAACAACAAAATGGAAAGGGACCTGGGGGTAGTCATATCAGATGACCTAAGGTGGGCAAGCAATGTGAGAGGGGCAGTAAGGAGGGCTGGGGGATACTGGGATGCATAGGAGAGGCATCACCAGTAGAAAACAGGAAGTTATTATCCCTCTGTACAGACAGCTGGTGAGACCCCATCTGGAGTACTGTGTGCAGTTCTGGAGACCCAATCTCCATAAAGACATAGACAGGATGGAAGCTGTACAGAGGAGGGCAACTAAAATGGTGCAGGGTCTGCACTGGAAGACATATGAAGAGAGACGAAAGGAGCTTAATATGTATAGCCTCGAGGAAAGGAGGGAGAGGGGACATGATAGAAACGCTCAAGGCACCTCAAGGAATCAACAAAGTCCAAGAGGGTAGCATCTTTCAAAAAAAAGAGTCCAAGAACAAGAGGGCACAATTTGAAGATGGGGGTGGCTCAGAGGTAATTTAAGGAAGCATTTTTCACAGAGAGGGTTGTAGATGCATGGAACGGCCTTCCGAGGAGGTTGTGGAGTCAAAATCAGTGGTGGAATTCAAGCATGCATGGGACAGTCATAAGGCCATTCTAGGGGGTGGGGTAGGAAGAAGTAGGCTGCTGGTTAACTAGGATCTGCAGCTTATCCAGTAGGTAAGGAAATGGGCAGACTGGGTGGGCTAAGCGGTCCTTATCTGCCATCAAATTCTATGTTTCTATGATTTGATAGAAGGCATTCTTAGGATGGCAGAGAAAGGGAGATACTATTGATGGGAGACCTGAATATGCCAGATGTTAACTGGACCACACTTGCTGCAGCCACATCCAAGAGCAGGGCCATTCTAGATGCCCTAAAGGTGGCATGCCTCAGACAGCTAGTTTTGGAACCCATTCGTGAGGGAGCAATCTTAGACCTTGTACTCTCAAATGGGGACAGGGAGAGGATTTATGATCTAGAAACGGGTTGCCATCTGGGAACAAGTGACCATTAAACAGTGTGGTTCACGTTAAACTCCGCTACAGAATCAAGCCACGCAAAAGTGAGAGTACTGGACTTCAAGAGGGCTGACTTCGCAAGATGGGAGTGTGCCTCAGAAAAGAACTAGCAAACAGGCTAGAAGGAGGGTGGAGCAGCAATGGGAATCATCAAAACTGCCATCACAGAGGCAACAAGCCTTGCGTGAAGCAAATAAATCAAAACAAAACAAAAGCCACTATGGTTCTTAAAAGAGGTGGCGGGGAAAGTCAGGAGAAAAGATAACATTCAGGAAGTATAAGAAAACACAGAAGGAGCAGGACAGAGAGCTGTACCAGTTAAGGCAGAAGGAAGCAGGGAGGAAGTCAGAATAGCAAAGGCCCAAACTGAGGAAAGGATAGCCAACTCGGTTAAGAAGGGATAAAACCTTTTATATGTATATCAGGAGCATAGAAAGACAAAGGGAGGGATAGTGAGGCTGAACAGAATGAGCAGGTGGGTGGGCAGAGGGGATAGTGAAAAAGCAGGGATAATGAATGAATATTTCTGCTCAGTATTCACAAAAGAGGAGGGAGGTGACTAATCCAATTAACAGAAGCACTCTGGATGGGGGTCTACCCCAGTCCTTTCACAGAAGAAAGGGTTCTGAAAGAACTCCTAAAACTGAAGGTGGACAAAGCAATGGGGCCTGATGGAATTCACCCCAGAATTCTAAAAGAATTAGGGGAGAACTAGTGAAACCACAGACTACCCTTTTTAACAAATCACGGAGGATGGTGTAGTACCGAGGGACTGGAGGAAGGCGGATGTGATTCCCTTTCACAAAAGTGGGACCAAGACAGAGGCAGGAAACTACAGACCTGTCAGTTTGACCTCTGTGGTAGGGAAAGTGATGGAATCACTTCTGAAGGAAAGAATTGTTAAGTACCTAGAGATCAGTGGGGCACAGGACCCAAGGCAGCATGGGTTCACAGCGGGAAGGTCGTGTCAGACAACTCTAATTGAATTCTTTGACAGGGTGACCAAAGTAGTAGACCAGGGAGGGGCTATGGACATGCCTACCTAGACTTTAGCAAGGCATTTGACACAGTCCCACACAAAAGATTAATAGTCAAATTAACCAGCCTGGGAGTGGGTCCCAGGGTGGTAGCCTGGGTAAAACATTGGCTGGACAACAGGACACAGAAGGTAATTGTAAATGGAGTCCACTCTGGAGAAAGATGGGTTACTAGTGGGGTAAAACAAGGTTCAGTACTGGGTCCAGTCCTTTTAATGTCTTTATAAGTGACACTGCAGAGGGACTGGAAGGAAAAGTATGCCTCTTTGCAGGTGACACAAAGTCTGCAACAGGGCTGATACACAAGGAAGCGTGGAAAGGATGAGAAGGGACTTGGCAAGGTTGGAGGAATGGTCAGAAGTACGGCAGCTTGATTCAATGCAAAGAAGTGCAAAATAATGCACCTGGGAAACAAAACCCAGGGGAAAATTACACAATGGGGGAGGTAGTAACAAAATGGAAGGGACCTGAAGGTAATCATATCAGATGACCTTAAGGTTAGCAAGCAATGTGAGAAGGCAGTAGGGAGAGCTGGGGTATACTGGGATGTATAGGGAGAGGCATCAACAGCAGAAAACAGGAAGTTGTTATCCCTCTGTACAGACAGTTGGTGAGACCCAATCTGGAGTAGTGCATCCAGTTCTGGAGACCCCATCTCCGCAAGGACATAGACAGGATAGAGGCAGTACAGAGGAGGGCAACCAGAATGGCGAGGGTCTGCAACAGAAGCCATATGAGGAGTGACTAAAAGAGCTTAATATGTATATCCTTGAGAAAAGGAGGGGGGCATAATAGAACCTTTAAATACCTCAGTGAAATCAACAAAGTCCAAGAGGGTAGCATCTTTCAGATAAAGAGATGTGCAAGAACAAGGGACACAATTTAAAGATGGGGAGGGCAGTTCAGGGCAATGTGAGGAAGTATTTTTCACAGAGAGGGTAATGGATGCATGGAACAGCCTTCCGAGGAGGTTGTGGGGTCTAAAACTGTGGAAGAATTCAAAATACATGGGACAGACATAAGGCAACTCTTGTGGGGTGTAGCAAGAAATAGGCTATTGGTTAACTAGGATCTGCGGCTTATCCTGTAGGTAGGAAATGGGCAGACTAGGTGGGATAGCGGTCCTTATCTGCCGTCAAAGTCTATGTTTCTATGTCTGTGTCAGTATAACCAGAATTTGAAATGCAGTCTTCATGCTCGACCAAGACACAAGTATGGAAGGCTCTCACAGACAGGTGTGAAGCAGTGTTTGGTTTACAATTTTCCACCAAATGGAGTGGGGCAACCACCTACCATTACTCCCATGTGGAGATCCTAGTAAGCATGCAAGCTGGTGAATGCCATTCAACCTGCCGTTCAACCACTGTAATGCAGATCTCAATTTCAGTAGTAGTCGGGACGGAGTTATAATGGCAGTAAGTGAAGGAGGTGACTGGAAGGGTTTTGTAAACACAGCACTAGAGAATCCTCTAAAGAGGAGCTGGCCAGGATCCAAGTGGAACACCAAAGGTACAGGACTGTGGTGTGGGATGGCAGAGATCGGGTAAGCCCTAACACCTAGATTACTTTGTGGTCATTCAGTGGATAAACAGCAAATCTAAGCCACCAGGCACACTCTGCCTATGTCTCAGGCACCCAGCCTGTTCAGAAGAAAATATGCCCCTCAGTTTACTCAAGTGCGAGTTTGGAGGATTTCAAATAGACATTCTACTCATATCCATCCTGAGAGAGATCTCTGTGGCGCTTAGCTAGCCAAAGGTTAGCCAAAGTACCCCTCTGCTGTAGTGCCACATGCTTGTGGTGGACTGGAGGCAGTATAAGCGCAGTGGTTTAAGGCTCTAAGCTGCAAATCTGGAAACCTGGGTTTGAATCCCACCGCCCCACTTGCATACTGTGTGACCTTGAGCAAGTCACTTCACTTCCTTGTGCTTCCAGGTTGCACCTGTAAACAAGCTTTCAGCTTAGTGTCTCTCTCCTGGTATCCAACAAAAATTGTCATTAAGGGCACAGGGACAGTTGCTGGGGTGCAGGGACAGTCTTGCACTGCCAGTTAACAGCGAGGCATAGTGGCCAGCCCGTGCAGCAGTAGAGCTACCACTTACGACGTTAACAACCCGGGTTTAGGATCGAACTGGGGTTGCTAGAGGGCAGGGAGGAGGTGGATTGAGCGCCCTGCACACTCTCCACCTCGGGGATTGTGTCCCTGTGCAGGGCTCCTGGGTGACCACAGAACATCCTGCCAGCAGCAACTCAGCTAGAGCTTGCAGCAGGAAAGGCGTGTCGGATGCCAACATGTTCATGTCACAGTACCATTGCACGCCATGCCTCCCACAGTTCTGGAAAAGTCCCTGCCAGCTCTGCTTGATGCTGCCCACCTCACGCCACTGCCACCACATAGCTGGCCTGGGGCTGCCTTCCCGGACACCAGACATGGCGTCTGAAATGGTATGGGAGAGCCCTGGGGGCCCCGCCCTGTCAGGAAGCCAGGGAGGAATATTGGGTTGGGTGAACCTTGATGTCACTGTGGACAGTGGCTGCAAGCAGCGACCATAGGGCTGATGGTGGCGCCGTATGAGGCCACAAAAGCATAGTAAGTGTTTAAAATAAAAAAAAAACCAAAGCTGAGGCAGTGTAGCACTCTGAGATAGGGGAATCTAGCCACTCAAACAATGTACTGAGGGGTCCAACAAAACTTTAAGGAGTAGGAAGCTGGAAAATATGAGTTGAAACACCATGAGAAGGTGAGGAGGCATTGATTATTGCCAAACAGCGCCACAGCAAGTTACCAGAGGAGAGAAGCTGTTATGGGTTAGACTATGACAGGAATACAGGAGGAGAGGGACTCCAGCAGTTAACACACATCAACTGGAATGTTATACCCAGTGAAAACAGCAAAGACCACTCACTGTGCTTCCGATTAGGGCACACCTTACCAGTTTCAAAAACAAAGGATTGCAACCAGTTCAGAATTTAAAGAAACAAAACTATTCAGTTAGTTCAAGTCTTATGTTTGTAGGGTTGCAGAGCAGCAATGCTTTGCTTAGTAGTCCTGCCTTCTGCACCCTCCGAAACCTCCACTTATTTGGACAACGTCTGCTCTGGATGTGGCAATTTGTTGCAGCGCTGCAGGTTGAGGTTGCTCAGTTGCTGAGAGCACTGAGTTTCGCTGTCGAGGCGATGGGGCGGTATGGGCATGACAGCTAATAGACTGAGACAAAGTAGCGCACTCAGGGGAATATGAGGATGAGAGTCATGGACTGATACTCTGGAATCACAGATTCAGGTACAATGAGGCCATTCAGGTGAACATGCAAGGCGGACAGGTCAGCTGTAGATTTTCTCTCCGCTGTTGCCACTGTTCTGAGAACAGTGCTACTAGCGGGCTGCTGGGGACTAGTATGAGGCATCCATTTCTTGTTGCTCTCCCCAATCCTGGCAGCTGATCTGGAATTAGGGGAACAGACACTCCAGTTCCTTTTAATGAATCCGGCTACCTCTACAGAGTGTAAGAGCTCATGAAGGACTCCACGCGCTCAGTGTTAAGGTGGCTGGGTATGGCATCTTGTATTTGATCCCCCAACTGCTGTAGAAGCAGCAAAATGTCTGTTATAGCTATGCCACATCAGGACTCCTTTTTCCCGTGTCAGAGACAGCAGTTTTCCTTTGACAGAGTACTTTACAAATAATGCCAAAATAGGATGGGGCTTTTCTCTTGCACGTGCTGAATTTCCAGAAGAAAATTCTTAAACCCAAAATGTCAGTTAACAGATGTGCAAAGTCACACACATTCTTGCCTTCTGCACCCTCTGGGACTCCCAATTACCAGGCACTTCTGCCGACTCCTGCATTCAGGTCATCAATTTCATCCCACAACAGGGATATTTTATTGTTCAGAATATGAAATTCAGTGTTTCTATGGTCGCCCCTGTCAAAATGCTACAGGGTGTTTTTGAGTCAAGTACACAGACAACCAGCTGTTCCATCTCATTTTCTAGAGCTGATACAGAATTCTTAAAGGGACACTGTCAATCCTTTTGCATCACATTCATTTTGGTTGAAAACCCACATTTTCTGTTTGCTTATCTTCTCAAAATCCACTGCTGTTACTGGTTGTTTTATCTGTTTCCTTTCATAGAAGAACTGAAAGGCATGCTAACGATTGTAATTATATCCAACTTTGTTTTGTTTCAAATCCTTACTCTACTCTAAGACAAGGACACAGCATGAGATTAGAAGGAGGCCGATTAAGGGGGTGTGAGGAAGTTCTTTTTCACAGAAAGGGTGGTGAGTGCATGGAGCGGCCTACCTCAGGAAGTGGTGGATATGAATACAGTGCAGGGCTTCAGACAGGCATAAGGGAGCAATAAAGATGAGTATGAACAGATAGGCCATTGAAAGAGTACAGGTCTATGGCACATTCATAAGGTAGAAAAATGGGCAGACTAGATGGGCCTTGCAGTCTTATCTGCCATCAACTTCTATGTTTCTATGTTACTGCATACTTCCTGGCGTAGGGACACCTATGCAGTGCAGCTACTCATGATGCAATAATTTCTTTTCCTTCTACTGCATCATGAGTGTCTAGTCTGCATCAGGGTGTTCGAAGTCCAAGAAAGACACAGTGCGAGTTGATCAAGGAATGTAAACAAGTATGTTTTGGTGTGGTAACACCAGTATGGTGGGCAGTCTGTTTTCACTTTTTACAAGAAAAATGGAATCAGAATCAAAACTACCAGCTATATCAGCAGCCTCTACAGAATCGACCAATCATAACACATGTTTTAAAACTATGGACACTCTGAGAGCTAAGGGGTTGACCAGAATTTTGACTGGAAAAATCCAATGAATGGCAATTAAAAGGCGTAGTATTTGGTGGAACACCAGGAAACAAAATCTGTAAAAAATCCGTAACTTAAGCAGTTGAAAAAATTCCACTAGAGTGAGCCGAGGTGAACAGCAAAGGTTTAGGCAGCCATCTTGGTCATGGCCAAACCGGAAGTCACCCTCTAGTTTTTATCACATACAATCTCTATGGTTTTGGTTTGGTGAACCAGAATTGAAAATAATAACTAGCCCCCATTCATTATGCTGAAACAGCATGTTTATAGAGGGACCAGAGCATACTGATGTTATGAGAAGTAATAGAAAGAAAAAAAAAAGTCTACCAGTTGCCAGACAGAATTTAAACAAACAAACTTGCAGAGAAAGAAAATAATTACCTCACATTTAGACAAGGAGAAAGTGTGTCCAAGGTGAAGGCGTCCATTCATGTACGGATATGGAAATGTTACAAAGTACTTGCCTTGACTGTAAAATCAAGTTTAGTGGAAAAGGACAACATTATTACTTGATTGTTAATAAGTGGTTCCAAACTAAAATTGTCTAGGGGTCTACCAAGCTCTGTATCAGACACACACACAGACTTTATAATAACTGGTGACCCCATATAATGATTGGATATGCACTTCTGATAAAACACCGTAATAACCCGCTGAATTCTGTAATAACTTCGATAGTGGGTTATTATGGTGTTTTCCTCCTCACGCTCTCCTTATAGCTGCTCAGGGACATGCTCACTTGCAGAAATGCAGCTTACTGTTTGTGCCTGTACCAAAAGCCTTGCACCAGTTATTATAAAAATAGTGCATGCGCAGGTTTGTTTTATGAGTTTTTCACACCCTCGTGTGTGTAATCTCATAAATCACTTATGGATTATCACACACCTAGGGTGTCTGAAAAATCCTCATAACACACACCTGCACATCATTATTCTCCATGCATCTTCAAGTCAAAATCCAATACATAACTCTAATCTGCCTAAACTTCTTCGCCACTCTAGAAGAACAGCCAAATGAGATTTTTTATATACAGGAATGCCCCATACTCAGGCTGGGGAACACAATTTTCAGGATGTCTGGGTGCACCCTTTGAAATCACCACTTCAGCAGCTTCCATTACATTACTGTTTTGACAATACCTGAATCCGATTACTTTGGTTTCTGTAGTATTCATAATAAAGATTATACCACTTATTTTATATTAAAATGTTTTTGTACAACACCTCTGTTCTTATCTGTAGCGTGTAGTTTGTACACTGTTTTATGATATATGCTAGCGATGTGTGCATTTTACATGTAAGTCACTTAGTTTGAAGTCCAGGTAGTCCCTGAAAATTGGATCTTTCTCTTTGTCCAGTGGATTTACCTTGGTAAAGAAAAACATTTCTACACTTCTAAGAATCCACTTAAGCAGGCTGTGGGTAGTTCAAATGGATATCTGCAAGTACTTTTGACATGAAGAGTGGTGGACAAGTGGAGCGGACTGCCAGGCTGTCTGTTCCAAAACAGTGAGTGGATTCCAGTGTGGATAGCACAGGCACAAGGGCCTGATAAGGCAGGTGGAGGTGTAAAGCGGAAATATAAAAGGGAAGAAATAGTCACTCGGGTCACTGCATGAATAATAGTTATGGCTGAGCGGAGTGGACTGACCAACAGACCTTTTCTGTCATCAAGTTCTACGTTTCTAAGAATAGGTCCTGGATATTCTCACAGGGTTATTGAAACATTTGGACAGAGTGGCATGATACTTTAAATTAGGGATTAAAGAGTAAACATTCCTTTAAAACTCCTAGTAAACAACCAACTGACAGACAAGTTCATAAGGTGCTAAACATATTGTATTTTAGACTTGTATTCAATCACCCAGTGTCCATTGCCTGGGACATATGTACTAATACTGTACTCACAAAGCAGAACAGCAGATCACAACATGGAAGTTATTCAGGAAATAAAAGGTAAAGTTCATTTCTACCATTTTTAAGCAAGCGTCAAAAGAACTAAATAAACACCTTCAAATAAAAAGTAACCATTTAGTAAAGCTGGAAGAAAATGAATTCTGCTAATTTTAACCAAACTGCAGTAATGGCATTTTAACAGAGGTTGTTGATATCCATCCGTTTTGATATAAACATGTTGCTAATTCTCAATAAAGTCATTTTGTCATTTTGAGGTATTAGAGACTTGTTTGTGCAAAATACATTTTGATTGCTCATCAAAATTGAATCATCACACATTTCCTTGTCGGACATTAATTTCATACAATTTCAAAAATCTGCTTTGGAGCAATCACAGTAGCAAAAATTTATAAAAGATGGCAAATGGTCTGCCATCTTTAATCAAATCCGCACCAAACTCTAAGTGGCACACCTTCACATAACTGACCTGTATTCTGTAAAATGTTAATGAAATCCACTTAGCCATTTAGAGTATCATAGTAGGAAGAGTTTTGAAAACATGAGCATGGGATGAGTACAGAGCGTGGCCCTCTCCCTCGGGAGTCCGGAGTCGTGAGGGCCACCAGAAGCTCTCCCAGTATCGCTGAACAGGATCCCTGCTGTGAAGCTGCCCAGTGCCATACCCCCCTCCCGAGGAGTCCGGAGGTCATGAGGGCCACCAAAGCTCTCCCCATATCACTCAACAGGATCCCTGCTGTGAAGCTGCCCAGAGGCGTACCCCGAGAAGTCCAGGGTCATAGGGGCCACCAGAAGCTCTCCCCATATCGCTGAACAGGATCCCTGCTGTGAAGCTGTCAGAGGGCATCCCCCCTCCCGGGGTGTCCGGAGGTCGTGAGGGCCACCAAGTTCTCCCGTGTCGCTGAACAGGATCCCTGCTGTATGAAGCTGCCCAGGTACTGAGTTCAAACCTGGAAGCAGCTCGTCTGATCGCGACTGCTGGTCCGTGAAAGCGCAGTTTTGCCCCACGAACGCTATGTGTTCGGCTCTCCATCGCCCAACCACCACCCTTGGTTGGCACTCACATTTATAGTGAGGACTGGTCACATGATTCTGAAAATAACCTATCAGCCCACTTCACAGCAGCAGGTTATATGGGATCAACACTAGTGGCCACTCTTCTCAACCACCTATACCTTGCCCTCCCTATATTAACAATGCTATCCTGTTACTACCTGTCCTCATTACTTCTATGAATCTACAGCTCACCACCACCACCCCCCAAGAGGAACCTAATCTATACTGCAACATAGCTTCCACTTATTCCACAGATAAGTATTATGACACTAACGTAAGTACCACCAAGCCCTGCCACCCAAGCTTAAATGACCCAGCCTGCCTCTACCACCCCATCCCTACTAACAATCTCATTCACACACAATACATGCTGTACATCTGTACTCCTTCCTCTCAGACCACAACCCCCTACCGCCCTGTTGGCTCCTAAACACCCGTCACCTGTTAACCAGCATATTTCCAATCTCCCTGTCCCCACCACCCGTTAACAGACTCACAGCTTCCCAGTCTCTCGTCCTCGCCCAAACCTCACAGGTTAGCTCTTCTTCGGCACACCCTCCTCCTATTGCTATCTGGTAATATTCACCCCAACCCTGGACCACCCCACACAACAGGCTCATCAAGCAGCCCACATGGTGATCTCCTGCTCGCTGCTCTTAATATATGCAGCCTCCCAAAAACTCACCCCCCTCCAGGGCTGGATTGCCCAGCACTCACCCGACATCCTAGGTCTACCTGAGACATGGCTCTCTGATAGAATACCCAATGGAGCTGTCTCCCTCTGTGACTACACCATCTTCCATGCAGACAGGACTAGCAAGAGGCGGTGGCTGTGCCATCTATGTTAGATCCTCGCTAAACACCATAGAGGTACATACTCCACCACCCAAATATGGTGCCCAGACCCTCACAGTCAAACTCAGCCTGGGCCCCAAAACCATCCACATCAGCGGCTTATATCCCCCTAGCAACCAAAAACTAGCTTTTGAATCGATCCTCCACAGTATCTCCCACCCCCCAAAACTGAAGTCATCCTACTGGGAGACTTTAATGTCAGTGGCTATCACCTGCCTCATCCAACTGCAGACACAGCCCTTGCCCTCTGATCTTACCCAAGCCGTCAAGTCCCCAACCAGAATGGATTATAGAACAGGGACCTCAACCTTTATAGACCTCATCTTCACTAACAGGCCTCAGAACCTCTCTCAAGTCACTGTGCTCCCTGACTCTATGTGACCATTCCCGGTGACCTGCGGTGGTCGGCTAAATCTCCCTGCCCCCCTCCCAAAGTCACGTACATGGCGACTTAAAAAGGAAACCTAAGCCGTCTCAAAGCTCACCCTAGCCTCCAGCGACTGGTCCCCATTCACACGCTCAGTCTGTAGACATGGCACTCTCCTACTTATAGCCATCTTCAGTGAGGCCTGTGACATTTCGCACCCTTCACTAAACAAGTAGTGAAAACCAGATCGCACCTTGGATCTCACAATGCTACTTGACCAGATTCACCATAGGGACAACCTATGGCACAAGGCCCTAGACTCCCAACTCCCACAGGATAGGCAACTTTACAGAGAGGCCATAACAAATGTACCTGGGCCATAAGGCAAGCCAAATCTGCATACTATCAACAAACCCTAACCTCCTCCTGGGGCTCCGGTAAACAATTCTGGAACAATATCAAGGAACTCAGTGAAATCACACTCCCTACCCTGGCTCAACTCATAGTAAATGGGGTTCCACAGGACCCTACTGCTTCGCTGAAGCTCTCAACTCCTCCTTCGGACCTCTCCATATACTACCACCGAACCTTCAACCCCTCCCCCATCCACCCCCCGACACCTCAAATAGCAACAATACAACATCCTTTAGAATAAGAGTCATCTCCTGCTCCGAGGCAAGCTACCTCTCCAAAGCCCTGGCTAATGCTCGCTATAGCAATGACTACCTGGATCTCAAACTCATTCGGCTGACCCTGGATGTGACACTACCCCATCTCACAAAATTCTCAACCTGTCACTATGCCTTAGTCAATTCCCTTCAGCCTGGAAGAGGCAGTAATCACCCCTATTCTGAAAAGCAGTGACCCCACAGTCACAAGCAACTATAGACCGATATCAATCCCACCACCCTCTCCAAAGTCCTTGAAAAGATAGTATCTGATCAGCTTACTGGCTACCTAACCAAACACAACCTACTTTGCGAGAACAGCATGGATTCGGAGGGCCACAATGCACGTCACCGCCCTTACTGAACTCACCTCATTCATCCAATGAGGCCCTAGACCAAGGCTCCGTGGCTGGGGCTATTTATGTGATCTGACCAAGGCATTTGACACTGTCAGCCATGAACTACTGCTCCGTGCCCTTCCACAACTCAACCTTGTCCCGAGGTCACCACCTGGTTCAAAGACTACCTCTCAGGCGGACTCAACAAGTCAAGATCAACACAACCCTCTCTCCTTGCAAAACTAGTATGCTCTGGTGTCCATGAGAGTCCAGCCAGCCCCCTACTTTCACACTCTTTTAAACTCCTCCCAAGTCTTGCAGTGGTCGCCTGCTACTCTCGCTGATGATGCTGTAGTGTTCTGGAAACACCCTCAGCCTACCTCTCTCCAACTAGCCCTGCAGGACTCCTTTAGGTAGCTAGAATCATCGTTCTCTGAACACCCTTATTATCAATTACAAAAGCGAAGTCCATGATCTTTGCACACCGACAAAGCCCCCACTGCCATCGCCCTACTAGTAAAAAACTCTCATGGCTCTCCTCTAGAACAGGTTTCATGTTTAAATATCTCGGAATCACATTAGACACCTCCCTCTCCTACCATAATCACATACAGCTTCTCTCCTCCTCTGTCAATGCCAGATTGGGGATCTTTTACAGGCTTAAACACTGCTTACCTCCCAGGCCATGCATCTTGCGGTCTCCTCATCTATCCTTTCCTTGGTGGACTACGGATAGTCATTTATGGATCTGCTGATGCAACAGCCCCTCGCTGCATCAACACTGCCCTTAACAAAGCCTGGCCTAGTCTCAGGCTGTGACAGGTTAACACATACCTGCAAGCTTTATACACTGACTGGTTGACAACTTCCAAGGAAGGCTAAAGTACCACCTGCATCCTTGCCAAAAATACAACTCAGCTAGCACCCATGGCCTACACCCGATTATCAGTGCAGCCTACAGAGCGGACTAAAGGCTTGCAGCCAACACTTCCCTCCTTGTCCCCACTGTAGAACATCTCTTGGGCAAAGATCATTCTGCTACCGCCCCACTGTGAAGCAATAGCCTACCACCCCAATCTCCATGACCCAAGTCTCTCCATATTTAAAACAGGTCTCAAAACACTACTCTTTGACTCGACATTATGTGACTGTAGATAACCCTCTTTTCTTTTGGGGCCAGCCCTCTCCTCTTGTCCCTTCACTCCTTCTCCCTGCCCAGATATTTGACTCGGGGTCACTCTAGATCCTCTGAAACTGCATCCTGCACTTCTCTGATAAAGGACATCTTGTATGCCCCCAGTTACTATCACCATCTAAATAAGATTAAGCTATGACTGCATAACCATGTACTGTTACTTTAATACTATATGTGTATGTTTTTCATTACTGTAAATGTATTTCTCTCTTTTTTGTAACTGGCGTGGAGCCTTTGGAAAAGAGTCTATGACTCAAAGGTTTTAATTCGATTCTATACAATAAACAAAAACAAATAAACAAACACTAAGCACAACTTGAAAATGAGAGTTAGTCAACCAAATGGAGGAATGAGTGATAACCTGCCTCTTTAAATTCTCTATTCTGCCTTTGAAAGGCAAGTTAAGCTAATCAAAATGGAAGCGGTGACCGATAACATATGGTCATTTAGTAAATGTAAAGTATGTCTTCTCTAAGTTTCATTATGGCTGTGGCTCAGTGGTGCTAATTTGGGAGCAGAAAGCGGCTATCCATCCCAGTAACCAACACATTCACCATGGGGAGGCTGTTTAGTTAGCGGTGTGAACGTGGTACAACAAACAGTCCTAAAGATACCACTAAGTGATTTTGAGGATATGGAGTCATAAGAGAGCGGAAACCACTAGTGATCCATTAAACCACCACCTTCTGTGAGCTGCTGACTGCTTTTAACCTTATTCTACAATCCTCACAAGGTCTGGAACATCTTGTTTTATTTCCTCGCTCAATCCTATTTCAACCTCAACTCAGTTTCAGAAAATACAGGAATAGATAAATTGTACTGCAGAAGATAAGTACTCTTTTGCTAAAATATGTGTATATGAGGCCAGGATAATCCTCATAAACAGCATTCTCCTCCCAGCTCTGACCTTTGCTGCCCCTGTTTTGCAGGAATGGCAAAACAGGAGCTTAACAGACTTCAAGTTCTACATAACAAGGTAGCCCAATTTGCCTCTTGGTCTCAGAAACAGTGACACCACTGTGAAGCTCTTGCTTCCCTACACTGGCCTTCCTTGGACAGTTGCCTTCAACACCCTTGCTGTGTAATGCATGCGCTCCTACACAGCCATCCTCCTGACTGCCTGCCCGGTCTCCTGGTTCTGAAGTGCTCAGTGGGGCTTCTCCTGCTTCTGGACAAAACCTCCTGGATGAACCTAGGGTGCAGACAATGGCTGGCAACAAATCCTTTGCCACTGCTGCCCCTGTCCTGTGGTACAAGCTCCCTCCCCACCTACAGGATGCCCCTCCCTTGGAATATTCCAGAAAGGGCTCCAGCTCACCTATCAGCGCCAGAGTCTGCTCCTGCTATTGAGTGCAAAACCATTCTACTCATGTACCGAGCAATTATCTTTTCAGTACTCAACCATCTGTCCTCTCCTCTACCACGCATTCCCCACTGCCCTCCTAACTGCGAATCGCCTCCTTATTCCCTGCACCAGCCAGAACCAATCTTATTAGGACCCCTTATTCATGAATGTTCTGCACACTTGGTGCCCACAACCTCCTTCCTGATTGTTACTCCCACCCAGTGTATGTAACTAATTCTTCTGGTGACATGGCCAGATTGTAACCCGAATGGTTGGGCCCCATTGGTCTCATGTCAACCCTAATGTATTATGTCTTGAGTACCCTGCTGTATTTATGTACTATGTTCCTTGTACACTGCTGTATTTGTCTCTTTTCTTGTAACTAATTCTGGGTCACCCCTGAAAAGGAGCCTCCGAGGCTCAGTGGGCCAACCAGTCATCAAAATTGAATAAATAAATGTGTATATGCAGGCTCAGAAAAATCAAAGCTTTTGTCTAATAAGTAGAACTTAGAAAGTTAATGGGACACAAACATTTAGGCCCATAAAGACCTTAGCAACAACAAAACAAAAATATTCTTTGAAAGCGCCCACCGCACAGTGGTAGGGGCTACTGCCTGAGGCGCTGTCGACCGGGTTCAGAGGCTTGAGCATCCAGGGACTGGTGCCTACTCCAGGAGGAAGGGAGGTTGAGGCAGCGCTTGGCTGGCCTGTAGTAGAGCTCAGAGGCTCAGCAAACATCGAACCATTCAAAGAGAGGTCTGGGTCATGCCGGACATCAGCAGTTGCGCTTGCGTCTGGGCGCATGTCACACCCTGAAAGACAGGAAAATCAGTTTTTGGGCACCAGGAGAAAGGCGTGCCGGTGCAGACCCCATAGCTCCCACCTGCCTGCCTGTCCAAGTGCCCAAAAGAAAAAATGATTTGGGGTGTACAGGCCCCACCTCCTACCAAAAAGGGTAGCATGTCAATTTTTAGCTCCCTGGTCAAAAGATAGCAGTGTTCTAAGTGACTAAAAACATAACACAGAAGTGTCAATAGCACTGTCCCAGTGGCACAGAGGGCTGAAGCACTGGATGCCTTACCTCCTACCACACCGGCAAGCCGGGTCTGGAATAAGCTTGAGTCGTCAGGGGAAGAGTACGAGTGTCAGACAGACAGCTCTCCTCTCGGTGGGGGCAGCATAGTGACCCAGTCCTTGACTGCCACCTGTGGATGCCTGGGGAAGTGGCAGTGCTTGAGTGACACAGATGGGAGAGACAGCAGTTCCACAGTGTGTCGCGCCCACACGCACACACTTATGTGCTGTCACAGCAGGGGAACCAGGGAGAAAAACAAAACAAATCAGCACAGGCTACATGAAGCCCTGCCAGCCTACCCACCATCCCACACCACCACCACCACCACCACCACCCAGACCACCAACCCATCACTGGATGAGAGTCATCAGTTAGTGGGAGGATGGCCTTCCCTTCCTGCCCAGCCAAGGGGTGGGGGCAATCCATTCTGTGGGGGTCTTGGTCAGGTGAGTTCAGGGAGGTGGGTGACGGCAGGGAGGCGGAGACACAGCTGAAAGCCACCTGCAATGACCAGAAGGCAAAAAGCTTTATGAACAACAGAAAGTACCAATATAACCCTGCCTATAATGTAAGCACCCTTTGGGAGCTTACTAGTTAATTACAGGTTGCTAGAGGTAGTCAGGCAGAGAGGAGCTAGCGGAGCCAGCAAGTCTGGATGTGGGTCTGCTTGCTGCTGGTGGGAGGGGGAAGAGACTTGAGTGAGGGTATAAAGGAAGGTTTTTGGTTCCACTGGTGGGAGACCCAGAAGGAAGGCCAGGTGAGGAGAGCAGGGGGTTGGTCGCTAGTTCAGCCGGAGGGCCATGGTGGGGCAGTGGTCCGCTTGCGCCCTGGCCCTCCACCCTTGGAAGACCTGCAACATGAAAGTGATGGTTCAGGTGTCACAAATGGGAGCAATGGAACAAAGTATAGGGGCCTGTCGGTGCATTGGGTGCTGGAGCCTAAGGAGAAGAAAGGAAAATGGAGGCCCGCCAGGTGAACTTCAGCACCTTGGTAGGAGTAAGCACCTAAAGGGCCTAAGGCCCAAAGAAAGAAGCGCTCATGAGTGAGTTCAGCTATGGGTCGGATGGTTTTCCTGTGGGGCGGGCCTGCTATGGCAGCAGGGCCAGGTGCGTGGCTTGGAAGTAGCAACCCAAGCAGTTGAGATATACTTGGTGGCAGAGTTACCCCTGTTCCCCACACTGAAGGGCCTGCAGTGTTGGGACCCAGGATGTGAGCTGCTTGTGGAGGTGGGGAAAGCCCATTTGGGGAAGATGTTTGGGATCCCAGCAGGTGGCAGTCCATTGGGTGATCCAGTGTGGCACTGGCAGAGGTCCCCTGATAAGTCAGTTCAGAGGTTGGAATTGCTGCATAGTGGAGATGCTGTTGGTTTTGGAGCCCAAACAGGCGTGGGAGAAACCATTCTAGATATAAGGCATCAGCGACTTGATGTCTGAAAGGGTTCTGGTGGTTCAGTTCTTACTATGGAACACCAAACGAAAAGTACAGCATTAAGACCTTTAAATAAAAGAAGTTTATGCTCCATAAGTATTAGCCCCGGATGAGAAAAGTGCGAGTCCAGGCAGATGGGAATGAACTGGAAAAAGTAAGCGGGGTTGAACAGTAGAAACAGAACATGCTGTCATAAGCCCAAAGTAAAAAATAAAGGAATGGACTTGTCAGAAAAGAGCCTGAAGGGACAGAAATGTAACTGCTGGAGAGAGAGAGAGAGAGAGAGAGAGAGAAGAGAAAGCTAAGGAATAAGATACAAGTCAGTAGACTGTATTAATACCAAGCTACCTCAAGTGGAGGCCTTTTTGGCCTCAAAATTAATTTAGCCCTCACAGCTAAGGAGAGCTACATGAAATAGTCTGTTGCAGTAGATTTTCAGGCTATGTCTGTGAGGAAACCCACCGTAATGTAATGCCCCACACTTGACGAGTGGTTGTTACAGTGTTTCCCATTTAATTAAATTGTTTTGCACTTTGATTACAGTGGGAAGTCCACCTAGAATGTGCAAAAATATGTTGTGTAGAGTGTTTTGATATGTATGTTAAGTCCTAGTGTGTCCTTCCCTCTGTTTGCTATTAGGGTTTTCCTAAATTAGCCTACTAGCTGTATGGTAGTTTCGACCCTGGGATCTCCATCACAAATAGGTTTATTGGCTTTCTTTCTCCTACGATGCACCCTGGCTCATATGACAACAATGTAGCTATTCCCTTAGATTTAGTAGGGTCTGTCACAGCTCAGCCACAAAGATAAAACTTCTTTCAGAGAAGTCACACTGCTAGATTTTGGGTGAGTGTAATCATTATTATTTTTTGATATCAGTACCTTGTCCTGCTATGTTACAACCCATAAGGTGATGTTCAATTTTGCTACTTAGTACTGGTGCAAAACTGAAAGTGACTGAGAGGAATAGAGTAAACAGTGACATGATTCACACACACCACACACACAGCAGAGCATAGCAGGACAAGGTACTGGTATCAAAAATAATAATTGATTACACTCACCCAACATCTAGCAGTGTCTCTTCTGAGGAAAGTATTTTCTCTGTGGCCGAGCTGCTGACAGACCCTGTAATAAGACACTGGCTATAGAGGCAATTAGACATCTACACCAAAGGGTACTCTGGGAAGACTAGAGGCCATAGAAGAAACCAGAATGGCAACCTCCAAGGGCAATAAAACAGTTAGGAAAGTTAGAAAAACATCTCTCACAGCCAGAGGAAAAGAAAATGCTGGGAACTGGTTAGAACACAGAAAAAAGACTACCACATATCTTTTCTGATTTTAACATGGAGCTTTCCTTTAATCAATGTGACTGTGCATGCCTGCCTGCTAATCTATATTTCCCTGCAGCCTCTGGAACACCTGGCCAGTGACTTTGTTCCCCTAATTCTGTGTCTCCCAGTCACTACCATCGCTGAACCCAGGTACGAGTTATTTTTGTTCTGATTTCTTGGTCTGTGGTTGCTCATGTTGTAAATGCCCCTCCCACCAATTCACCATCTGGATACCTCAGACGTATTTACCCAGATTCCAGGCTCCCTGGTGCAACAGCATCAACTTCAAATAGCTTCTCATCAGCCCATTTCTGTTGGATTTCCTTCTCAATTTTCTTTAGGAAGTCTAGCTTTGCTGTTCCTTTGCGTTCCTGTAATGACCAAAAGCAAAAAGGTAGTTAGGGGCTACAAATAACTCCCAAAGCAGACAGTTTAAAACAGCAGTGCAACAAAACCGGGCAAAATAAGCGAGACTTTTCACTACAAAAATTCCAGGCATCTTTCAGTTCCATTTGGTGGTAACATTTTGTAGTTCCACCAGAATTGAGTACTATATTAATGGTCTATTTTAGTCTTTTCTCACAAAGGATGGCTGCCACATTTGGTTAAGAAGTACCACTGTATAAACCTGGTAAGGATTTGAGAAAATAACAAAAATTCATGGTGTGCAGCATAAGAAGTACCTAGAAATACAGATTTGACAGGTATGCTAATATTTCTATTAAATATAGCTCAAACTAGTTTATTTGAAAACAATTTTCTGCTGCACTGCTGCTTTAAGATGCAAAACCTTTGCTTAGCAAGTTTTCATAGTCTTAGAAGGTAAGGCAGTGCAAAACCCTTATTTGTTCGGTGCCCTATCCAAAGGCTCAGGGTGCTTTACAACAATAACACAACACGACAACACTATAAACAATAAAAGTCCATAATCATTAATCTGGATGAGCCTGATTAAATACAAATATTTCATAAGATGTTCTTTACACACAGTACTTCAACAAATACAGGTTACTCACCTGTAACAGGAGTTCTAGGAGTGGTATATGTTGTTCATCCACACTTGTTGGCAGGTACCTTGCCACTTTAAGATGTGCCGAAAGTCTTCAAGCTGGCTCCTCCACCCACCCGGTGTTGCAAAACCCTGGCTCCGCTCCATGGCGCCAGATCTAGCCCACTTGAAGCCAGGTTGCGCATGACGCCGGGAGGTTATGAGGTCATGTGGATGAACAACACATACCACCCTAGAACTCCTGTTACAGGTGAGTAACCTGTATTCTAGGACGTGGATATGTTGTTCGATCCACACTTGTTGGCACACTCCTACCAGTTCTCCGGGAGGAGGGGCAAGCGCTGCACCCTATACTTACTTGGGGAACAAGGACTGGAGAACCGAGGTCACAAAACCAACATCCTGGTGTGACTCTAGGTCAATGTGGTAATGGGAAATAAAGGTGTGTGCTGACTTCCAGGTAACAGCCCTGCAGATTTCCTGGAAGGGACATCCTAAAGCAGCCACCCAAGCAGCGGTATGGCGGGTAGAATGAGCTCTTATCCCTCTGGGTGGCTCCATGCCCGCCAACCTATAGTAGAGATCTATGCAGGAGGTGACCCACATGCTTATTGTCCGCTTGGCTGCAGGTCTGCCAAGGCGGCTCGGCATAGGTGACAAACAGCTGGCGAACCTCTCCCTGAACTGGCCGTCCGCTCCCTTAATAGCGAGGCACTCTTCTAGGGTCCAAAGTATGGAGCCTATATTCGACCTCGAAAGGTGCGACTGGGGAAGAACACTGGCAGAGTCAACACCTGATTCAGGTGAAACTCCGACACCACCTTGGAAGAATTTCAGGTGGGGACAAAGGACAACCTTGTCCCTGTGGAAGACCAGATAAGGAACTCGATGGAAAGCGCCTGGAGCTCTCCATCCTTCTGGCTGACGTGATAGCCACCAAGAAGTTGGTCTTCCACGACAAGTTGGAGATATTGCACCTGTGCATGGGTTCAAATAGACTTGCCCATGAGCTTGGCCAATACCAGCAGTAAATCCATGGAGGTGGAGGTTCTTCGCACCAGAGAATATGTGATCTAAGCCTTTGAAAAAAGCGTAGACCACTTTCTCCTGCGCCACCAACTGCTTGCCGGCCTGCGCCCAGTAGCAGAGTGACTGCCAGGTGCACCTTAAGGGTCGTTGATCGAAGCCCTAGCTGAGAAAGGGACCACAGGTAGTCCAAAATGCTAGCCAATGGACAGGAAGAAGGGTCCAACCCCTTGCCCTGACACCAAAATGGAGAATCTCTTCCATTTAAAGGCATAACATTTTCTGAGTAACACCTTATGGGATGCCTCAAGACGTTGAGGACCTCGTCAGAAAGACACCAAGGCGTGGAATTCTAGCCGCACAGAAACCAGGCCGTCAGGTGCAAGGACTGAAAGTTTAGATGGAGCACCTTCCTTGCTGACTGAGATCAGGTCCGTGTGGACTGGAAGCCGCCTCGGGATCCTGGAGTTGAGGCTGAGGAGATTTGGATACCAGAACTGGTGAGACCAGTCTGCGGCTACCAGAATCACCTCGTCTTGTCCCTCTTCACCTTGAGAAGCACCTTGTGGATCAAGGGAAATGGAGGAAGGCATAGAAGAGGCCCAGGGTCCATGGCCTTGAGAAGGCATCCCCTGCAGCGAGCCCTACTGAGGTGCGGGCATGAAACAGCCTCAGCTTCGCGTTCTCCTTGAAGCGAACAGGTCCACCTGAGGTGCCCCAATGGGAGAAAAGGTCTTGAACTACCTCCGGCAGGAGAGACCACTCGTGAGATGCAGCGGCCAGACTGTTCAAGGCTCCTGCCACATGGATGGCCAGGAGATCCACCTCAGGCTGATCACGAGAGACCAAATCGGAGGCTTCCTTGCACAGAGGCAAGGAGTGCATCCCTTGATGGTTGAGATAGTACATGAGTAGTATTGTCCTTCTGGACCCGAACCACTGACCCTGCACAAGCAGGCGGTGAGGGCTAACTGTACCACTCAAAAGCTCCAGCAGGTTGATGTGGCATCAGGACTCCTGAGGGACCAGAGGCCGTGGGCACTGAGCTCCTCCAGATGGGCACCCCAACCCATCAAGAGGCATCAGTTATAAGGATGACCGTCGGCTCGGGGCAGACAAGCGGGATACCCTCCTACAGGTGAACTCACTGCAGGCCGTCCCACATCTTCTGGGTCAGTTACTGGCTGGTCCAGAGACCGGAGCACTAGACCACTGGCGGGCCAGCCCCCATTGCACGAGATGCATATGCCAGCGGGCCCAATGGACCACACTGGTGCAAGCAGCCATGAGACCGAGAAGGTGCAGGAAGTCCCAGGCAAGGCGCAACTGCCCTACCTGAAATGACTGGGCAAAGGAGGAAAGGACCTCAGCCCTGTCCATGGGAGCCAGGCTCTGGCTCTAAGAGAATCAAGCTCTGCCCGATGAACTGAATCACCTGCGATGGCACAAGTTCCGATTTGGCCTCGTTGATCAGGATACCAAGATGGGAACAGACCTGGAGGACCAGACCTCTGGACCACTCCACCTCCAACCTGGAGGGGCTGCTATCAGTCAGTCATCCAGGTAGGGTACACCCAGATCCCTCGGTGCACCGCAGAAGGCTGTCACCACTGCCATGCATTTGGTGAACCCTGGGAGCTGGAGAAGGCCGAGGCATAGCCTGGAACTCGTAAGGCATCCCTCCGCTCTGAAGCGGAAGAATCGCCAATGTGATGGATGGATTGGGAAGTGAAAGAGCGTGTCCTGGAGATCAGAGAACAAAACCGCATACCTAGTTCCAAGGATGGTATTATCTGAGCCAGAGTGACCATCCTGAAGGTGCACTGCCTCAGGAACATGTTCAGGTCGTGCAGATTAGAGCAGGGTGCCAGCCCCCCGTCAGTTCTGGGACCAGGAAGTACCTGGATACAAACCCTGGGCTGGAGGATCCACCACCTTGTGGATCACCTCCTTTTGGAGGAAACAGAGCTATGTCAGCTCGACGAGCTGACAAGAGGATCAGAACTGCTTCCAAGGCGGCGGCTCGAAAGGAGGGTCTGCTCGAATTCCAGTGAGCCCCTGCCGACCACTTCCAACACCCAGCGGTCCGTGGTTATAGCAGACCAGGCGGAAAGGAAGTGGCTGAGCCGTCCCCCATGGGGACAGAGAGGAGGAGGAGTGGCGAGGTTGGGGCAGCACCCCTCAACCTGTCACTGGGCAGGCTTGGAGGAAGGGCCGGCCGAGGAGCCCTGGACCTTTCCCTCCAGGCTTCCTGTTGGAGGAAGCAGCAGGCTTGGCCTTGGGGCACCAAGCGTGAGCCTGCTGGCACTGCTGGGCCAGTCGTGCCGCAAGAGGCGGAAGGGCTTACACTGTTGCTGGTGGCCTTTGTCCTTCTGGGCAGACATGACCGAGTCAAGGTAGCACTGGGCGTCTCGATCCTCTGGGGTGGCCCTCCACCCCAGGCCCAAACAAGTCGGTGCCCAAGAGGGACATCTGCCAGCTTGTGCTAGGTATCTGCCGTGAAGGTACAGATCCGCAGCCAGGCTCTGTGGCGCATAGGCTACTGCGGCGCTACTGACGGACACAAGAGTCTCCGATGTCCAGAGCAGTCTGGAGCTGTTGCTTGGCCATCACCCTTCCTGATCCCGCACCTGCTTGACCGTCATTTGAAGGTCAGCCAGGAGATGAGGAAGCACCTCATCCAGGGAGCCCAAAGGGTGTGTGAAAAGTGTGCCATCGGTGAGCCGAGCTAGCTTGTCGAGAGCCTAGGGAGGCGGCAGCATAAAGTTTGGTCCCGAGTAGTCCAGCTTTTGGACTCCTTTTCTGAGGGGCTTCCGGAAACACCATCCCTGGCGTTTCCAGAGAGCCGAGAAGCTATCAGTTACCAGCCCTTCAGCCGAGGGTGCTCCTTAAAATGGAGAGCAACGCTTGGGACTGCGTGCTAGCGGGCCATCATGGCTGAAGGCGCGGGACAGGAGGCAGGACGCTGCCACAACTCAAGGCCAAACCAACAATGGCCTCGGCCACGAGAAAAGGCCTCCATGGGGAATACCCCAGTCCAAAATCTCTGTGAGGGATATCTGGCCCGTTTCTGTACAGGTTCGGGCTGCATCCCAGTAGACTCTGAGATGAGCCAAAGAATACCAAGGAGCGAGGATGGGCTCTTGTCCACTGACAGACCCCTGAAGAATTCCAGGTCGAGGGCCTGGAATACAGGAGGAGCTGTCAGACTCCGAGGAGTCCATGAACAGCTGCCGAGCACCGAGCCACCCTCCACTCGCCAAGGCCAATCAGAGGTGAGGGTAACCAACAACCTGTGGGGCAAGCACTGACCCGACCGAGAATCCTTGACTGAGGCCCCATTTGTCAGTTAGGGCGGTGGTTCCACCTCAATGGGTGGAGCAGCCGGTTTCAGCCGAGCAATCGGGCGCGAAGTTAGCTCCTCGACCAAGGAACCGAGGGTGAGAGATCGCTGCCGCCGGGCAACAGCCACTTAATTGCCAGGAAAGCGGCGGAGTCGGCTTGTTGCCGACCAACAAGAGCTGTTGCCACATTATAGCTTCATAGTGCGATGCAACTTGCACCAGAGCCTGTCCTCTAAAGAGGATAGCGAGGAAGAGCAGCGCCAGCCCGTGATGTCGTGGGATAGAGACCGCCAACGTCAGCGGGACTTACCCGACACAGAAGAGGACCGAGACCGTCGGGTCACTGACAATGGGTGAAAAAGGGCAGGAAAACTGCATATCTTCCAGTTCAGGATCCTTGACGGGGACTTGACTCGGGAGGCCGAGGCAAGTCTCGGTAGGCATCAGGAACCAGTGAAAGAGGGTTGTCAGCCTCTCCAGTGGACAGCCGTCTAACTGGTTGAGAAAAATCTCAACAGCACCTATGGGTGTCTCGCCCGACTGACCCGGCGGGGACACCGAAAAGTCAGCGGCCGCGCAGACATCGACAAAGTCAATAGAGGACGGTCCGGGAGCGAGATCTCTCCGCTCTACGAATGTCGACAGGGGACTTACCTTCGGTTCCTCCTTCTTTGACCGACTGAAGTGAGTCTCTGAAAGCCCCTCTCCTTGGTGGAGAGGGACTGACAAGCTAAGGAAAGGAAGCAGTATAGGAGGAGCCCAAAGACAGCGGGATAAATGCTGACACCGAGGAAGAAGAAGACTCAGCCTGAGCCACCTCCTCCTCGATGGCAATTAACTGCTCCAGCTGCTCCACAGAGCCTGAAGCTGCGGACGCCAATGGGTCTTCTTCAATTTCACCAGCGGAAACAGTTTTCAGGGTGCCCCAGTTGGAGTCAGGCAGCGTGGTCTCAAGAACCAAAGCCGAAAAGGACTTGCAAAGATCATAGGCCTGCGGATCATGGCCAAACCCAAGGCAGCAGGCACTGCGTGGCGTGCTGGTCGGTCCAAGACATCTTCTGCCTGCAAGGGCACCGACAGAAGCAGGAGTAGATTTGGAATCCATTGCAGCCGCAAGGAAGGTTTATGATCCAGGCCTAGAGATGCAAGAGCACTAAGGAGGAACCTGAGCTTCCAAGCAGTAAGGAAGATCTGGTGTCATGGGGAGCGAGGGCTTTACCACCAGGGTGGGTGGCAGGAGCCAGCTTGAAGACTTTCCGGCACATCTTAAAGCGGCAAGGTACCTGCCAACAAGTGTGGACTGAACAACATATCCACATCCCTAGAAACTTGGGTATATATAATCTGTTTAAAAGGGGCCATGTCAAAAGTTGAATGGTGAAAAGCAGTATATTTATTTATTTCAAAGTTTCACCACCAGTAAAGACATACTGAGCTGATAACAGCCCATTTCGCATCGTCCTATGGGAAAGGGATGTGGAAGGTCATAAGCAAAAATCAGCATTAAAAAACTATACAAATTAGGTATAAGTCACGGTGGCGAGAAAAACATTTCAGTTAAGGAACAGACAAAGTGCCTGGTAAAAATGATGCATTACAGCAAATGAAACCCACATAGCTAGCCCAAGGAGAAAACCTTTTTTTTTTTTTTTTTTTTTTTTGTTTGTTATATCCCCACTATGTCCTGCAGACCCGACCCTACGGGACCCCAAGGAGTCATCCTCCTGCCTCACTGGCCCTACCCAGACTTACCTCTCCCATGTAACTGTGGCTTCCCAAGCAGGGCTGAGGCAGGGGCGGGCAAAGCACCCCAATACTTATATTTCATCGGACGGAGGTAGTCTGGCAGGCGAGAAGGCACATTAGAGGCACACTCGGGTGCTCCCTCTTCCCGGGATCTGCAGGCGTTTTCCATTTTTTCCTGTGTGGAGGGTAGCGCGCACCCTACACCAAGGCATCCGACTGACCCCGGCCCGTCCCCAAAATCACTGGCTCTTACCTGCTTGGCCGGGCCCGGGAGCGCCTGTAGAGATCGGTCTTCACCCAGACAAGTGGCATTTTCTCTGATTTTCTCCCAGAGACCCCAGGAGTCAGCGAGCATGTGCCGAACAGTCCCAGTGCGGCCTCCTTCCCCACCCCTGCCTACTACCTAGCCCCTCTGGCCCGAGCTTCCTCCAACCTCCACTGGGGGTGCCCATCAGCCAAGGGATGCGCTTCCTCCCGAGAGGAAAACCTGCCTGCTCGGCAGCTCAACCAACTCTGCCCTTCTCCCGTGCCGACCTCCGATGCCCCAGGCTCATTCCCGAACGGGCAGCTGGCATGGGTGGAGTAAGCGTCAACACGTAGCCCTCTCGCCTCTGGGCCAGCTGTTATTTATGTTTTAAGAGTCTGGGCTTAAATCACTAGACCACAGTGTTACAGGATAGAATAAGCATTTGTCAATGCTGAATGTTTGATTGCTGGTATTGGCACTGGTACTGCATGAGTTAGAGATGCATAATAAGAATGGCAGTGAAGTATTGAACTAATGCTAACCCCCACCCCATGCTGCAGAGACTGACAGGTGTTGTTGTGTGCCTTTGGGTCTTCAGCCATAACGCTCATGCCATTCCACCCTCCCCACCCTGCAGACACTGACAGGTGTCGCGGTGTGCTGGGGTCTTTGTCCCTTATGTCCATCCCATTCTATAGGAAATAAGCCAAGAAGAGTGCAGTATAGGTGAATGGGGTGAGCATTGGGACAAGACCCCAAAACTACGTGACCTGTCGAGTGTCTCTGAAGATGAGGTGCTGATAGTTCAATACTTCACTGCCATTCTTATTATGCATATCTCTCTAACTCATGCAGCACCAGTGCCAATACCAGCAGGTGGATGGCATGGCGTTATGGCTGAAGACCCAAAGGCACACAACAACAGCAATCAAGCCCCCACAAAACCACAGTGAATGCCAGCGCGAACCATAGAGAACAAAGATATCACACCCCCTCCCCATAACAGTGCGCATAGATTTCTTGTAAAACACAGTTAAATTAAAACAATGCAGTGCAAAGCCACAATGATAAAGAAGCTCAGAAACTGAGGGTAAAGTTTATTAGTGCCAAAAGCGATGAACAACATGGCAGCTAATAAATTCACACCATGTTAGATGTCATAAACACTTCAAGGGGTAACAGTGAGCACATTTGTAAAGTAACCTACAATATAGTAAGAAAATACAGAAAAACCTAGACATGTGCTCATATAAATACAAAACACAGGATTAGGGAAACCAGCAGTACGTGAGTCATTAGTAAAGAGCCCACAGACCAGGGTAGTATACAAGGAACATGGTTTTAACTGAGAACAAGAGAGAGAGAGAGTTCAAAGAACAACGTTGGGAGGCAGTCTCTGATCGGAATCCTCTTCCCTGGGGTCGGTGGTGCCCATCAAAATTCCTCCACTATTTTATTCACTATTTTCTTAGCTTCTTTAGGATGGGTGAATAGAAAAGTTTTTCCACCATAAGTAATATGCAGCCGCTGCTTGAGCGAAGCGAGTGCATCACTCCTAGAGCTCGTAATTGCTTCCACAACAGAGCAAACATTTTCCTTCAAGCTGCAGTGGCAAAAGACCAATCTGGGAAACATTTGATATTAGTGCCTTCAAGTTGGATTGGCTGGTGGAGTCTAGCCCAGTTCAAGAACCAATCTAGTACCTGACCCCAACTGTAACAAGTAAGATAGTGCGGCCAAGTATCCTGGTTAAGTTGGCGGGTCCGAAGTTAATCCGATAGGCTTTCATGATGTCCAAAGCATCGCTTCTCATATCATCAGAAAGGGTAGTCAAAAGCTATGTCCAAAGAAAGGACAGCAAGTCCTCCCCTCTGTGCCCTCTGGAAGGCCGAGCATCCTAATATTCATTGCCTGGGCCACATTCTCCAGGATCTTGAGGCGGGTGCGAAGATGTGAGTTCTCCGTTGTAAGCGCGCGCCCCGCCTGCATCGGCGTAGATCGTTCCTCCACACCTTTAGAAGTGGCTGCTGCAGATTCAATTTAACATGTAGAGGACTGAGGCGTTAAAGGATATTCTCCACCTTTTATTAAGGTCTCCCACTGCCATCAAGACCCGTTCCCAGGGTGGCGGTTCATCCATGCTGCCAATATGGCTGGGGCCTGGCTGCTATGTAGTTGGCTGGTTGTGCTGCGATTTTGGGGCTTGCCCTCCTGCTGCTCCCTTTGGACGTCCCACCTGGAGCACTGCGCCTAGTTCTGGAGTCCTTACCTAAGGAAAGATAAGGACAGGCTGAAGACAGTGCAATTTAGGGTGACCAAAGTAATTCAGGGCCAGCATGGCAGATTTTAGGAGGATCGGCTCAAGGCACTGAAAATGTACTCACTGGAGGCCAGACAACAGAGGGAGATATGATCAAGACTTTCAAGTTTCTGAAAGACATGAACAAGATAAACTGCAATGAACTATTTAACATAAGTAGTGGATCAAGAACACAGGGCACGACAGAAAACTAATTGGGGGAGGTTCAAGAGGAAAGTGAAAAGTTTTATTTTACAAAGCGGGTGATAGAGCTGGCTGCTGGGACAGAGTGAATGGCTTATTATAAAAGGGTCTCAGAAATGCTGCAGTCTGATTGGCTGTTAGGATTCCAACAGCCTTACATTAATCCATGTTACACTGTCACGTACAGCCTGATCACCATGGCACATGGATTCTTCCTGTCAGCATTCCATCCTCTAGCACTTCTGAATGACTGCAATGATGCATTCTGAATCAGCATTCTTAAAATTTTGGTGGAAGAACTATTTTATTAAAATCTCTCTAAATGAAGAAAACATCAAAATAGTATACTTTTAACATTTTCTTTTGGAATGATTTTTATAATAGCAATAAGGCACTCCCAGAGTTAGATTAACAGTCAGTTAATCACACCTGGGGCAATATGGCCTTCTGCGCCTCATGCTATATTACACCCCTAGGGGTGATTAACAGACTGTTACTCTAACCCCTGGTCATGCCTTATTGCTTAAGTGGTTGCTCAGGGTGGTAGCAGTAGGGCGGGAGCATGGGGTGGACAGTGTGGGTTAGAACCCTGTATGGACAACAGGTCCTGGGTTTGTTAGGTGTTATGGGCCAACTGGATGGACCAGTGGTCTTTTCCTGTTGCCATTTTCTATGTTTCTAAAATGCTTTATTACTCCCCTTTAACCAAGTGCTTGTTTTTCTAGCTTTTCTACGTTTTATGATTCTATATTTTAACTTTATTATTTAACTTTATTATAGAAAGAGTCATAGCACTGGAATCAGTATAAAAATTAATGTCAACTATATTTTGATCTGGAATTGATTCGACTGTGACGACTGCAGTTATCGTACACATGACATTTTCTGGACTGTTCTGAACTATGGCAATGACGTGCAAAACTATCATACGCATCTTTTGAAATGTGTTAATTTTAATGACGAGCATATATTTATATCTGTGTACAGTTCATAGATCCTTCTCATAAACAAGCTGTGATGCAGCAAAGCGTTGAGATACGCAGTTACATTCAGAAAAGATACTGGCAAAGTGAGGCTGAGTCACACTCTCTTTCCTTCCTTTTTGGCTGGAAGATAAAGCCAGACCAGCCTGACAGTATTCTTCGACTGGGTCACCAGAGCGGTGGATAGGGGCCAAGTGGCTGATGTGATTTATCTTGAATTTCAAAAGCCTTTAATCTGGATCCACATAGGAGGCTATTAACAAAACTGTGCAGCTTTGCTTTATGGTCTTCTCACCAAAATTTCCCGAGCAGTCTCTCTTAACCCATATGAGACACACAGCAAAGACCCTGAACTTACAAGTTAAGCTGGTTGGGGCATTGTACGTCTAAGGCGTAGTGCTTTGTTCACTGTACTCTCCTTATTTATTTATTTCGTCTGATGACTGGGTAAGTACACTAGGCAATAACCCTGCCCAATTTCATGCAGGAAACAGTAGTGCTTTTTCCCTATAATAATATACTCTGATGAGGAGGTGTACAATAGCGAAAACACATACAGCAGTATTATATCACACAGAAAATCATATACAGCAGTATCATCAGTTATGTAACAGGCTCAGGGTTCCCACTCTTTGAAAATATAGGGCGGTGGCAGGGTGATTGGGTCAAAAAGGTGCGTTATTTTTCTGGACCTCCTATATGCACTGTACATGTGCATAAGTAGATTCTATGTAACATACAGTGTGCTGGTATTAAATGGGTAGTAGTGCAATAAAAGATGTCAATAAAGACAATTTTGGAGGATTTTACAACAAAACAGAAACAATAATGGATAAAATATAGGGTGGTGGCAAAAAATAGGGTGGTGTTAAAAAATATAGGGTGGAGACCCACCGCTAAAACAATGAATGGGGAACACTGAGGCTGTAGAAAGAAACTGTGCAGCAACAGTCTAGTTTCATATACTGACATTATAATACTGATGCTTCGGTACAGAATCAAAGACTGAAGCTTGCAAAAGAAACAGAAAGGACTAAACATAAGTAATACTTAAAATGTGTACAGAGAATAGAATATAACAAGTATACCTTGTACTAAGTATCATATCAATTTATTGTTTGATTTTTTTTTTTTTTTTAGTCTCTAGGACTACAAATACCTTTGAGCAATTACTGCTCGTTTACAAAGGTTCCACGTCAAGGAGGGAGGGAACATACATACATGCATGCATACATACATACATACATACAGAGGTAGACCATGGTTACAGGTACAACACAGCGAAGGCAAGGCTTTAAATTAAAAGTACATAATGGAGACATGATGAGAAAGACACGTTTCAGAGCAGACAGTACATTATATACAAAACATAGTGATGAACAGATAGTGATTATAGGGTAGTAGGGTTAAAGAAAGGGGTGGGCAGGCTGAAGGGCCATTGTCAGAGGGTGATGGATGGGTAGCGTAAATGCAGAGTAGATAGAGGGATGGGGACCGAAAACTGAAAGTGCTTTGCTTTTTATGTTCATCAACGGTGAATGTTTCATTTAAGATGTATGCATTGTCTACACGAGGATATCAATAAAAGGTACAAGTTCAAAAACAAATTGTGCAACAGTCAAAAAATAAATACCAAGTAGCCCCTTATTCACACTCACTGAAAATGCAATTTTGCCCAACTGGCACCATTTTATTTTCACACAATTATCACTTGAGCAAATACAGCTATAATTATTTTACAGCAAATATAACTTTCTACAGTAAAACTATAAGGCAATTTCACCAGAGATTAGGTAATCACAGTGAGTAGCAGAATCATATAGCATAGACTGTAGGAACAGTGCAGATATTTCAATAGATACTGCTGGTAAGGAAAGACAAGGGAGAGATTCTGTGCAGGAGCAAACAGGAGTAACGTGGGCTTGAAGCAGGGTCTTCAAGGAGGAAGCACAGTGGATGGAGGAGGGGGACAAAAGTACAAGCCAAAACCTAGGGAAACAGACTGACCAGCAGAGGTTTTGGCCATGGGCAGGAAAAGGAGCAAGAGTCAGCAGAGCAGAGGAGTAATGCAGTAAGCAGCCTATATCGCCCACCCTCAACCTCACTTCCCCTGCACACCCACCACAGTCTCCCCACCTCCTTACCTGTCCTCGTAGACCACACCTCATACCTTCCAGAGCCCCTCCTCTCCCTCCTTCCCCATTAACTTCTTGTAATCACCCACCACTTTTGGCCCCTCCCCTTCTGTTGTCACCAACCCTCAGGCTTTCTCAGCCTTCCTTACTGGTTTCACTTCCTAACCCCACGTTTCTGTTCTGACAAAGTCTTTCTATCAGATTGCTAACCTTTCCCTCACTTCTACACTCTCCTCTTCGTAGACCACATCTCATACCCCCTTCTCCTCCCCATAACTTCTTGTAATCACTCATCACCATTGTCCCTACCTCATGCTTTCTCCAACCTTCCCACTGTTTAACATCCCACCCACTTTCTTTTGACAAAGTTTTCTACACCAATTGCTAACCCTTCCCTCACCCACCCCTCCTCCCACCTGCCCCTGGTTCTCCCCTGAACCTGCCTCCACTCTCCCCACTGCCAAGAATCAATGTTACCTTACCTATCCCCTATGTTAATTGTTATTGCTGCACCTCAGCTGAACTGTTTGTTTATAATGTGATGCATATTATGTATTCTCAACTATTTGTTTTATCCTCTGACGTGGAACCTTTGTAAAGAGCATCTGTTCAAAGTTTCTTTCCAAATAATTAATAAATAAATAAAAAAATAATGAGAACAAGAAAGGAGAGATAACAGGAAGGAATCAACCCAAAACTTCAATATGAGGGAGGTACAGTGAGAGATGAAAAGAGATGGAGGAATATAAGGAACAGTGATGGATGCAGAGGGCAGTCCAGTGCAAAGCGGCAGAAAAAATACAACAGTGTATCTAGCTATGGCAAGGGTGGATTTTGGGGTATCACTATAGACCAGCCGTCAAAATCAAAGGTAGATAGAATCATTTTGACATAATCTCATGCCTGGCAGGGGTACAAGTAGGCTTTGTTCATGTAAAGTTCCCCAACTTGGGATGAACCTTGGCGTGGATGGCATCGACACGGACCAAGATGTCAAGACAACTTGCAAGCCACACCCAGGTACTTGAAGGAAGGGAGGGAGGATATCTAGTTTGGAAGCCACCCAGAGTCATGAAGACAGGAGAGGTTTGGATGCCAGTCAGGCAATGCAGAGTGCCAAGGTCATGGAGACCTTTTGGCATGTAAGAATGAGATTGGTTGTTTGAAGCCAGCATTGAACGTTATTAAAACCATGCTGTAGTTACACCAAGAACTCAAGGGCAGAAGAGCCAGATGAAAACAGGACTGTATCATCCACATACAAATGAATGTTAGAGGAGGTACAGACCTTAGGAAGGTCATTTATGAAAACTAAGAACACAATGGGACCAGGGACAGAACCCAGCAGATCCCTGGACTTGATGAAAGAGAGGGCAGGGTTTCTTCAATTGAGAAGGTCTGGGACCTAACATACGGTATGAACAGACCTAACATGATCACAAGGACAGTTCAAATAGCTCCAGTTTGACTAGCTCCAGTGAGTTTGTCTAGCAGAAGAGAGCGGAGACAGTGGCAAAAACAGGTAAAAGCCTTAGCAAGGTGGACAAATACAGCACAGGTGATGTGACCCATATTTGTCCCTTTAGCTATGGAGTCAGTGAGATGCAGCAGGGTGGTGGAGTGTGATTAGTAGAAACCAGACTGGTAAGGACTGAGAAGAGTGAATGAGTCAAGGAATGGGGAGGCGAGATAGAACAGGCATTCTCCAAGCACAGTGAGGGTAGGAAGGTGGGAAACAGGGTGCTTGTTGCCCAGAGAGGTGTCATAACCCTTATGAAAGGGATAATCTTAGTCTTCCAAGCTACAGGCACAAAACCCTGGCAGAATGAAAGGCTGAAAAGGTCATCTGGAAGGGCAATAGTAGGTGCAGAGGCAGAAGAGTTTGGGGTCATGCCTCTTGGGGCTATGACCACTGATAAAGTTGTGAGAATGCAGGGCAGAAAACAGAGTGGCACAGGTGGAGATGGGGGAAGCAGAAACACAGTGATGGCAGAAAACACTGCTGGCCCATCCACTCTGCTCATAACATAATGCAGTACCATGAAACCTTTTGTCAATACAGGGTTTCTGTCACCACTAGCCACTCACTCCCCATCTTACTACTACTCCCATAAGAACAATGGATTTTCCATTTTCAATCAAAAACCTCAGTGAGAAATCAAATTTGACATTTGTTGCACCACTTTCTCAAGCAATAAAATCCACTTTTCAGACAAACCGCTCCATTTTGAGACAACTTTTGTTAAAACATGCAGATTCGCCCTGAATTGGGGGTGATTTTAAGATTTTGCCAAAAGGAACTGCCCATTTTTGAAAACATAAGATCATAGTCCCTACATGAGTAACCATTCAGCCCTTAACTCTGTCCCAACCGTGTTTGAAATCATTATTAGTTCTGGCATCCAGCATCTTTGCCGGCTGGTTGTTCCATAGCTCAACATCTCTCTCTGTAAAATAATAGATTTTCACATTCCTGACCCCCGGTTCCAACTACCGCCCACACTCAAGACGCAGTCAGTTAAGCCCTGAGAGGCGTGGCACTACTGTTAGTATCTCTGCTGCCAATAACAAGTCCCAACTAGGCCCAGCCACATTTTTCCAACCCTTGCACTGTAATACAACACAACACAAGTGTTGAATCGGCTCTCCTATACTGGAGGCGCTACCCTCTCCAAACTGGTATCATGACTTACAGTTAAGCACTTTGGGAGCTCCTTCTGGCAGTCCCAGGATACCTAGTGTTTGTTTTGTTGCATACCCAACTGGCATCTTCACCAGCCAGTTACTCTGTCCAGCCCCGTAACACCATCTCCAGGACTTAGTGTTCCCCAAGGATGACCCCCCTTTGGAAGGGCTGCTGGAGGTCGAGGCCTATCCCTCGACAGAGGTTCAGTGTCTATGTCCAAAGCTCAAGCCCAGTCAGCCATGCAGGCCTCGCGAAGGGCTATGGCAGCACTGTGTGTGGTCAGGAGTCTCACTTGTTTCTGTCCACATCCCTCAGCCATCAGGAGTCGGACGCCTGATGCAAGCATGCAAGTGTTCTATGCACATCTGAGTGCCGACATCCTCCTCCTCCTTGAGTTCTGGCTCCAGCCTGTACTACCACCTGTGGTCACCCAAGTGGCAGTATCGCACTGGAGACCATACACCTACCCACCCTGAGGAGACAGGCGTCCACTGGGATGTTTAACCATCCTCCCGGCCGTCCTCCAACATCCTAAGCTTGTTCCTGAACCTGAGTCACTGATGCAGTGAGCAGTAGCGCTACCATTAGCTCATGGACACCCAGTTGAAACGCTGCAAGCCCACAGATGTTGCCACATATTGCCAAGAATTGGTGCACTTAAATGGAAACACAACTTGAATTGCCCAAACCTTATACACCATGCAACTGCTTAAATGGCATTTAAAATCTCTAAAAAGTGAGGTATTTGTAATACAACTCGATGGCTAACTTGCAAACAAACTCCCACAAAGAGGCAGGGCAGCGTTAAACCCTGACGTGACTCATGGTTCCCAAAATATTGCTCAGACTGCATCGGCAGGCCACTGGCACTTAGATCTCCCATGATACCTCTGGTTCTGAGTAGCTCCTTTCTCCGACTCCCTCCATCTTTCTCGTGAGCTAGCTTCTCGGTTTGTGCTGGGACTGGTCATCCCTCTCTCTCTCTCTCTCTCTCTCTCTCAACTGCTGAGGCTGCAGGCCGACCCACACGGTCAGTTTCAAACCCATACCAGCCAGATCACCCAAGTTTTACTTGATCCACCTAGTCCAACAGACCAGCTGGTGCAGTTTTTACGTTTTGGGTCCAGTCCAGTGGTCCAGATTTCACATATAGCCCTACCTTGCACCAGTTCCAGAGTTTCAGCAATTACAGCTGCTACAGATTTTACCATTCACGCAATTCCAGAGTTACGGCTACTATTAGAACTGTACTTCTCAACTGGTCCGGATTTTTCCTTCAAAAATATCCTTAATACCTCCTAAAATAGGCATTTCTGTCACTGAAGACAATGGATCTTAAGTTTTCCTTTAGAAAAATGCTACACATTGTAGGAGGCTTCTTGAGCTGATATTGCCATTTTTTTTAAAGACTTGGCCACAATTTTGGTAATTTATCCTAATTTTTTTTTACTCTGAAAAAGTTTATTTATATTTGTGAATGTTACAAACTTTCTGGTACAGTTTAGAATATCTCATATAACAATCCACAATAAATAATTTTGATCATCTATAATCTGTGTATAATTACTGGTGACCCTATTTATCAACCCGATTACCGATACTGTCAAATGCCGTAATAACCAAAGCGGTTATTACAGCATTTGAAAAATTTTCTTTCACTAGCGTGATTTTTAGATGCCACTCATTTCTGCTATGCCACTTCATTGGCCAGAACTCTGTGTTTGGGTGGGCTAAACAAAATGAAAAACATGGTGGCTCAAGCTCACACGCCTCATAGACTAACAGCTATTTTCTTTTCACGCTCCCGAACACCGGCGAGACTGACATCGCACAAACCGTGACGCCACTTCCAGCAACTCGGATCTATCTAGCCACAAGGTACGCCCAAACCAGCCAACCAGGTCACGGGTGCCTTCCCAGGAAAGCCCTGATTGGTTGACACTTCCACTTTGCTTTTGCTGTTTGGTGCTGTATTTCTTCTTCTCTTCTACTCTTTTCACTGTTAAGCACATGATGTATTGAAAAGGCATTTAGCCTGTTTTTGTTGAATTTTTATACAGCTGCTTAACTGTTTCAAGTGATTTACAGTCCTTTTCAAGTTATGCTAGACTGGTCCGTTTACCCCCACTGCCCATGGCGCCTAAACTTAAACATTCTCCTTTGTGCTGCTAATTTTTTTTTTTTTGATTTGATTTATTTATCCTCCTGTGGCCGCCTCGGTGCATCCCAGCTGTTCTCTCGCATCCCTGTCAGCAGGGATCCGCCGACGTCCGTCTCACCTCGGGACTGCTGGCACCCTACAGCCCCTCAGGCTTACCCTCTGCAGCGGGGTGGCAGGAAGCCTCTAACTCCCCACCCAGAACGGATCCAGCTCGGCTGCCAGTGTCCCGCGAACACTAGTAGATGGCCATCAAGCCACAGGAGGTGCCACTTTTTCCTTGTTCAAGCTTCCCCAGAGTCGTGTGAGCATGCAATAGCCAGCGGTCAGAACTCTGTCGTCCCGCCACACCCCATCAGGCGTCTGCCAGACTCCTCCCAGAAGCGGCATGAGTCTCCGCTCCCCAGCCTCCGGCATGGGGCAGTCAGCCACTGACTGTCATGGACCCCTCCCCAGAGAGGGAGAGCCGTCCCTCGGACGCCTATCCTCTCCTCACTGCTAATTTCCTTGATCTCTGGCTCCTCTGCCTGCCCCTTTGTTAAAACCCTTTAAATTCCTGCCTTTGTCTCCTCCCAGCCGCTGACCTTCAGCAGGGCGAGCCACGCTCCATCCCAGGACTCCCGAACATGGCCCCAATGGCACTGCACAAGCAGGCGGCCGCTTCCAACCTTCCCGGATCTATCTGTAGCAGTGCAGCTCCAAACCAGCCAACCGGCTCGCAGGCTTCTTCCCACAGAAAGCCCTGATTGGTCCAGACACTTCCTACTTTGCTTTTGCCATATGGCGCTGTATTTCTTCTCTCTTCTACATTTTTGTCCCACCCCTCCTCCCTCCCAGGCCTCCTTTAAATACACCATAGCCACGCCCTCCTTGGTTTCTCTGCCATCCCACAGGTTCACGGTGAGGGATTAAAAACAAAAAAAAAGCATCACTTGTTCCCAATACTTATTCTACTTTTTAACCAATTACTCTTAAAACTATACTTTTCCTTGAATCATGGCATACTTCACTATTGTCTTTTGCTGCTAATATGTTGCATTCCCAAAGTATACTACTTCAAAAAAATCAAGTCGCAAGTCCTGTCATGGAACCCCACCATCTACACTGTCTCCTATTACTGCACTATCCTCCTCTTTATTCCCCCTTACCCACTTTTCACCTTTTCTTCCTCACTTTCCCTACTCCCTTTCTCCTATGTCTCTTAAAGCTGCCTTCTTTAGCCCCAAACTGTCTTGTAAGAATGTCCCTAATTAATACTCAGTTGTCATCCACAACAATAATTAGCAGTCAGCCATTAAGAAAAAAGCTCTCAGATCACATCTGAACTCTTTAAAGAAACTGTTACTCCTACTTCTTCTCTGCTCAGGCAATGTTGAGCTAAACCTGCCCTCCATCGCTGCTCTCCCCTAATGAATTCGCAACTGCACCTGGATTAAAAATAATGGTGGTCAATTAAATGCCCAAAAACTAACCCAACTACAAGCATGGGCCATTCATACCAAACCTGATCTCATCGTTGTCACTGAGTCTTGACTAAAACAAACATTACTGACCAACAAATTAATCTAGCAGGCTACAATCTGTATATGGCAGACAGGGTTTCCAGGGAGGTGGCAGAAGACACCAGGAGAAAGGACTGCTGTGTGACTGAACTCCTCTGCTGGGACTAAAGAAATAGAACTCTTGTACTTGCACCTTTAATTTAGGGTAAAAAAAAAAACAACTAACAAAAAAAAAGTGTAAGTCTGTCTGAGTTAACTGAACTGAATGATTATCTGAACAGTTATCTAGGTGTAAATCTCAGGTGATTGAAAGGACTTGATAGCTGTGAGGTATAAATTACTTGTAGAAAGATCCAGTAAGTAAGGAGAGTGGCTTAGCTAGAAGGAAGCTACATTTAAAGACTGCCTTAGAAAGAGTCTGCTAGTAGCTTGGCAGAAGACACCAGGAGAAAGGACTGCTGTGTAACTGGACTTCTACTGGGACTTTGTAACACGGCTCTCAGTCGGAGGTGAAAAGGAGCACGACAATTGGCGGAATGCCACAGCTGACTGAAACCGAGCAGGTATAAGTTAGACATAACGCCTTACCGGGTCAGTACTAGCTGTGGCCATGGAGGCTGCCGAGTAGATCACTGGGGCAGTACCCAGATTGGTCAGGAGGCAGAGGGTGCAGCACTGAGAAGCCAAGAAACCACGGAGATGAGGCTGGCAGTGAGAATGTTCCTAACCCCGCCTTGTTCACCAGTTAACTGTGAAAGAAGGCATTTTCCTCTGACGAGAACAGTGTAAAATGTTGTACCTGTAACACCTGTGTGCTGCTGCCGCTTGTTCTGTGGATCGGCATTGCGCCAGAGCATACAGGTAGCCACAGCCGACCGCTGACACGATCCTGGCGCGAGGTGGTGCGTAGCGCCCCTCCCGATCTGCGGCAGCAGCAAGCGCCAGAGGCAACAGAGGCAGTAGCGAACCCCCACCACAGAGCAGTAAATCAGCACATAGACAGTACTGTGACACAACCCCTGGATGGCATCAGCCGATGGGTGTCAAGACGGTTTTGCACCAATGCACCTGTGTGCAGGACGAGAAACGGAGAGGGCTGCTACCCTCGGGTGCCTCCATGGCCACAGCTGGTAGTGACCGAGCGGGCGTTACCTGTGGCTTAATACCCGCTCGGCTGCAGGCAGCTGTGGCCGCTTACGCAATCTCGCACACAGCAGCGAGGGTGATGCCGGTAATACAGGCTCGCCGCCACCGCGACGAGCCTGAAGAGCAGCCAAGATCACCTTTTTCAGCCTCGGCCCCCATCAAGTGACATCGCCCGCTGGGGAGCTCTCGGCTGCGCCTGCACTAACCCCCAGCAGGCATTAATCCACCAGTAGAGCCCTCAGCTGGCGGTGATTAATGCTTACATATTGCCCTCCTTCCCTCCCGCCCAAAGCTAGTTCTACTTTTATAGGCACAGGATTTGACTGACAACAGGAACTTCCTGTTTGGGAGCAGGAAGTGAGTGATCACAGAGCCACCAAAGACCCACCATCCTAGAAGGCAAGAGTAGCCTCCAGCCCCTCTAGCTGCTGGAGGTCTGCCTCTGAGCAAGTAAGGGGTCTACTGAGAAATATAGGATATTCTTGTCTCAGAACAGGACAATCAGGAGCTTAAAGGGCACACAGGCAGAAAGTAAGGAGAGAGAGAGAGAAAAAATAAAAACAGAGGAAAGAGTAAGGATTGCAAACAGTTAAGGGGCCAGAAATAAGACATGATGGGAGTGATGCAGTGCAGTGGCTGTGAAGCAGCAATCTTCTGGGAGACGCTCTGGAGGATGCGGTGTTGTCCCATCTGCAGGAACCTCTCTGAGCTGAGGGAGGAGGTTGCTCATCTCCAAGCTGAGTTGGCCAGGATTTGTGGACCTCCTCTTCCATCCAAGGACCACCAGTGCCACTGCGTTGCCAAGAAAGAGAAGCGGTTGGACCACAGAGGGCTCAGGGAGGGTGAGGTGGTGGAACAGAGCGCATCCCTCCAGTTGTACCTCTCCACAATTCCTATGCCATTCTGGCAAAGTGTGCTTCCTCTATGGAGGCACCGGAGTGGAGACCAAGGAGGATGCTGGGAACCTCCACAAAGGAGACTCACAGAAGGGTGGCAGGGGACCCTGCAGGGAAGGAAACAACTCCTGGTGGGGACTCCATTGTTAGGAAGGTAGAACTGGGGAGGAAGGGAGAGGGAGGTAAGGTGCCTGCCTGGCGCCATGGCTTGGAGGGACAGGCAGTGAATCTTCAGGACTGCTGGAGCAGCTGCACAGGGAGGAGCTGGATGCCATTGTCCACCTAGGGACAAATGACCTGGCTAAGAAGGGATTACAGAAGTGCAGGAAGAGTTTGTGGAGTTGGGGAGGGCCTTAGACAAGTAGTACGCACAGTAACCTTCTCTGAGGTGCTGCCCATCTATGGCATAGGAGAGGCTAGGGGTGTTCCGCACTAAGGATTCAACTAGTGGTTGAAAACTGGTGTGGAGCTCAGGATGGCTTCACTGGGGACTGGGGGTCCACCTGGAGTGATGCAAGCCTATACTGGCATGATGGACTGCATCTGTCCAGGAGGGAAACCAGGATCCTAGGTGATAGGTTTAAATGCTTCTTAGCAAGCATTTAAACTAGCTAAGAAGGCATTCTAGAATGTCAGAGAAAGGGGAGATACTGTTGATGGGAGACCTGAATATGCCAGATGTTAACTGGAGCACATTTGCTGCAGCCACATCCAAGAGCAGGACCATTCTTGATGCCCTACAGGTGGCAGGCCTCAGACAGCTAGTTTCGAACCCACTCATGAGGGGCAATCTTAGACCTCATACTCTCAAGCGGGGCAGTGAGAGGATCTCAGATCTAGAAGTGGGTTGCCATCTGGGAACAAGTGACCATCAGACAGTGTGGTTCACATTAAACTCAGCTCAGGGTCAAGCCATACAAAAGTGAGGGTACTGGACTTCAGAAGGGCTGACTCTGGCAAGACGGAGAGTGCTCAGAAAACACTAGCAAACAGGCTAGAAGGAGGTGTGGGCGCAACAATGGGGAATCATCAAACTGCCATCACAGAGGCAACAAGCCTTTGTGTGAAGCAAATAAATCAAAACGAAAGAAAAAGCCACTATGGTTCTCAAAGAGGTGGATGTGAAAGTCAAGAAGAAAAAGATAGCATTCCGGAAGTATAAGAAAACACAGAAGGAACAGGACAGAGAGCTGTACCAGTTAAGGCAGAAGGAAGCAGGGAGGGAAGTCAGAATAGCAAAGGCCCAAACTGAGGAAAAGATAGCCAACTTCGGTTAAGAAGGGGATAAAACCTTTTATAGGTACATCAGCGGCGTAGAAAAGACAGAGGAGGGATGGTGAGGCTGAATAGAATGAACACTGGGTGGGCAGGGGAGGACAGTGAAAAGCAGGGATACTGAGCGAATATTTCTGCTCAGTATTCACAAAAAGGAGGGAAGTGCCTAATCCAATTAACAGAAGCATTCTTGATGGGGATCGATCCCAGTCCTTTCACAGAAGAAAGGGTTCTGCAAAACTCCTAAAACTGAAGGTGGACAAAGCAATGGGGCCTGATGGAATTCACCCCAGAATTCTAAAAGAATTAAGGGGAACTAGTGAAACCATTGGCTACTCTTTTTAATAAATCATGGGAAGATGGTGTGGTACCCGAGGACTGGAGGAAGGAGGATGTGATTCCCTTCACAAAGTGGGACCAAGACAGAGGCAGAAAACTACAGACCTATCAGTTTGACCTCTATGGAGAAAGTGATGGAGTCACTTCTGAAGGAAAGAATAGTTGAATACCTAGAGGCCAGTGGGGCACAGGACCCAAGGCAGCATGGGTTCTGGCCAGGAAGGTCATGTCCGATGAATCTAATAGATTTCTTTGACTGGGTGACCAAAGTAGTAGACCAGGGAGGGGCTATGGACATGGCCTACCTAGACTTTAGCAAGGCATTTGACACAGTCCCACACAAAAGATTATTAGTCAAATTAACCAGCCTGGGAGTGGGTCCCAGGGTGGTAGCCTGGGTAAAACATTGGCTGGACAACAGGACACAGAAGGTAACTGTAAATGGAGTCCACTCTGAAAAAAGAGGATTACTAGTGGGTACCGCAGGGTTCAGTATTGGGTCCAGTCCTTTTTAATGTCTTCATAAGTGACATTACAGAGGGACTGGAAGGAAAAGTATGCCTCTTTGCAGATGACACAAAGATCTGCAACAGGGTTGATACACAAGGAGGCATGGAAAGGATGAGAAGGGACTTGCAAGGTTGGAGGCATGGTCAGAAGTATGGCAGCTAGGATTCAATGCAAAGAAGTGCAAAATAATGCACCTGGGAAACAAGAACCCAGGGAAGAATACACAATGGAGAGGTAGTAACAACAACAAAAAGGAAAGGGACTTGGGGTAATCATATCAGATGACCTTAAGGTTAGCAAGCAGTGTGAAAAGGCAGTAGGAAGGGCTGGGGTATACTGCAGGGAGAGGCATCAGCAGTAGAAAACAGGAAGTTGTTATCCCTCTGTACAGACAGTTGGTGAGATCCCATCTGAGTACTGCGTCCAGTTCTAGAGACCCCATCTCTGCAAGGACATAGACAGGATAGAGGCAGTCAGTCCAGAGGAGGGCAACTAAAATGGTGCAGGGTCTGCAAGAGAAGCTATATGAGGAGAGACTAAATAAGCTTAATATGTATGCCCTTGAGGAAAGAAGGAGAGGAGGGACATTATAGAAACTTTTAAGTACCTCAGTGGAATCAACAAAGTCCAAGAGGGTAGCATCTTTCAGAAAAGAGGCGTGCAAGAACAAGGGACACAATTTAAAGATAGAGGGGCGATTCAGGGCAATGTGAGGAAGTATTATTTCACAGAGAGGGTAGTGGATGCATGGAACAGCCTTCCTGAGGAGGGTGTGGGGTCTAAAACTGTGGGAGAATTCAAGAATGTATGGGACAGACATAAGGCAATTCTTGTGGGGGGTAGGAAGACATAGGCTGTTGGTTAACTAGGATCTGCGGCCTATCCTGCAGGTAGGGAAATGGGCAGACTAGATAGGCCAAGCGGTCCTTATTTGCCGTCAAAGTCTATGTTTCTATGCAGGTAAAGTAGTTGTCTATGCTAAATCCAAGTTCACAGTTAGCGATATCTGTTGCAAATCAAAACAGAAGGAAAATGAGATTGTTTCACTGAAGCTCCACCTTCCTTCCACTGAAAACATCACTATTATTGGTGGCTATAGGCCCCTGCTGGAGGGACCAATGTCCTTAATGTCATTAAATCCTTGCCATTAATGCCAATACAGAAACAACAATCTCTGGGGACTTTAACCTGGATTGGCTGTCCCCTAAATCGCTTGGTTTGAAATCTCTTAGACGAACTCTGCCTTGTTAATTAATTAGTGAACACACTAGGGTCAATACCTCAAAAATCACAAATAGTTCACTCCTAGATGTGATATTAACTACTCATTCTCACAAAATTTAACATGCAGTGGTCTTCCACAATGAAATGAGCCACCACAGTATCGTAGTCTGTACTAGATCGCAAGCTAAAGTTCACCTTCAGCCCAAGTTCATCACCAAACAGTCCTTTCGTAAGTTCAATGCTGTAAACTACTTGACCGACCTAAGTAAGTTCAGATGGCAAGAACTCTTTCTTGCAAAGTCAGTTGATGAGGCTGTTAGGTCCTCAATAATAACATCACTTCCTGGCTAATAGATGTGCACCTATTATCAAGGTTCGGATGCATAAAATCTTCTCACCCTTGGTTCACTCCGGAACTTAAGGTTGCATTGACAAACTGTAATAAACTGTAGGCCCAGGCTAGGCGAACCAAGAGCCCTCTACAGGGTTTTAAATAATTGATTAGCAGTTTTCTTCTTAGGACTATACTAACTGTACAGAAAGTATTTATATATAGATTTTCTAGAAGTGCTGTGTTTGTTAAACACAGTGAGGCAAGAGCTATGCATTTTCACAAAGATTTGCTTTTATGAGCAAACGCTAATCAATTTTTACAGTTAAATAAATCCCTGCTCGAGATTGGCAGGCCTTTAGAGCAGCTAGGACGCCTGTGTTAAACGTATTGCACTACCAAAGCAAACTTCTACATTTCCACCTTAGAACAGGCTAAAGGGAACTCTCACAAAATTTGGAGGACTCTTAAGTCCATTGAAGGTCGGTTGACTGCCCCTCCTTTCCAACTAAGATCCACAACACGACGCTGTTGAAAGTAATCACCAAATACCTGAAGAATTTAATTCCCATTTCGCCACTGCCAGCCTAGCACTCAACTCTTCACCGTGATGCTGCACATGTAAAGATACAAGATAGTTCGAATACAACGCTGCCTACCTCAGCTTTGGCCAAAGTTACTAATGATTGGGTCTCTGCAATGGAGTCTAAGAAAATAACGGGAGCGGTGTTCTTAGATCTCAGTAAAGCCTTGACACTGTAGATCACAACCTATGAGTGAACAGCCTCATTAAAATAGGTTCTACCCATCCACCATTCAGTGGTTCAACAGCTATTTAACTGGAAGGACTCAGAAAGTTAAAGCAGGAGGCTTAATTTCATCCTCTTTACCTATTGCTAGGGGAGTTCCACAAGGCTCCATCCTAGGTCCCATTCTTTTCTCCTTATATATCAACGATCTTGACCATCAGATAACCAAGTCAAACCTGCATTTCTTTGCAGACGATACAGTCCTATACACCTCTGGCCCCACATTGTCTGGAGTCAGGGACCTCTCCAAGCTGACTTTGCACAATCTGAAACTAACCTAATCAACACTAAGCTGCTCGTAAATGCTAAGAAAACTAAAGCCATGATTCTCTCCCATGCACTTCCTCCACTACTACTCCTGTCCCACCTCAAGACTTTATTGTCACCTCCTAGGAGAACCGCTGGAAATCAACACAAAATTCAAATATCTTAGCATCTGGCTTGATAACCAGCTCTCCTTCAACATTCATCTTGATGACCTGTCCAACAGACTAAAAGTCAGGCTAGGTTTTTCTACCAAATAGGTCTTTCTTTCCTTTGGAGATCAGAATCAGACTTGTCCAGGCCACATTCTTCCCCTTCTTGATTACGGTGACAAATCTACAACTCTTCGCAATTACCAACCTCCATAAACTAGACATCCTCTACCACCGTGCCCTGCGATTCATCACTAACTCACCATACGAACTCACAACTGCGATCTGTATGCCACTGCTGGCTGGACCTCACTTGCCATTAGACAGACACTCCATGCTGGTATCTGGACCCTAAAACTTCTTCTGAATAAACTCCCGAGTTACTAACTTCTCTACTCCGCATCTCACACAGTGTCTCCTCACTTACAAAGTCAGACTAATTTTTTTTTTTTTTTTTAACCCTTGTATTTATCCCCTACTATCTCTTCTCTCACTCTGCAGACATCCACTGAATGCATTGCCCCTGGTCTCACCGCTGTCTGCCCTAGAGTACCTATGGATCCACCAGCCAAGGTACCGAACTAACCCCTCTGAGTGGGGTGAAGAGGGACCTTCCATGCTTACCTCCCAGAACCAGCATACTGAGTCATGGATCCTCTTGTACAATGGGGTCTGCGCTATGAATCCCAAAGAGACATGCAAGGTGGTGTGGTAGAGCTAGAGAGACAGAAGGTTTTTCCCCATGTTCTCCCTAGACCCGGCAGGCAATGTGGCCAGCAGACCTAGGAGGCGTGGGGCATCACTGCTCAGCTACCGACATCTCTCTAATACCCTGCTGCTGATCCAACTGCCGCACCTACCACCGCTTCCCCAGATGGTGGTATTGGCGGGCAGGAGCCTGCAGAGAACCCCTCTCGGAGAAGGAGTGCAGCTGTCAGGCACTCTATCCTTCTCCTCCCGCGACCCCGTGCCCCAGGCTCGCTCCCCGAACCCAGGTCACCGCATGGTGTGAGGTGTGGCATCCAGCGCCAACCTCAGCGCCACCGGGCGGCTCAGATTTCCTCCTTCTTGATGTACCCACGATTCTTACTTCTCTTGGCAAACACGCTATCTCATGTTCACTTCCAACCATTTGAATCGGTTACAATCCTTGCTGAAATTATCCAGTATTGTCCCTGTTAATTTCTTCAAAAGGATAACTATTGATAAACTAAAAGATACTCGTAGCTGATTCTAAACAACATTACCCTTCTTAGTAGCCTCCACTCTCTGACCACCCAATCCTAACCCTCTTACTTGTACTGTACTCCTTACTCCTATTGTTCCATTTGCCTCCCATAGGTTCACATTCTTTATATCAACAGTGTTACTTTTATCCTGAACATTATGTACCTTAGGAATTTTGTTGCATATCAAGTGCGGTATGTGATTCTCTATATGTATTGTGTACTTGTCTGTATACATGTCTCAGGACCTCCTTGTGAATGAGCTTGCTCAATTGAGTTCTCCTGCAATAAACTTGAACGCTCCCAAACTTTCTTTCCTTTTTTCATTTATCTGGCTGATCCTGCCTACAGTACCTAGTAAAATCCAGAACGGGCTATATCTGAAATCGGGAAGGGTGACAGCTGGAGTAAAAAAAAAAAAAAAAGTCAGTTTGAAAGAGCCTCGAGAGAGACTGTGTGTGTGTGTGTGTGTGTGTCGCATGTGTCAGAGACAGCACAGCACCACATCAGAAAGAAACTGCCTTCAGGGCTAACTATTTACACCACCAATTATGAAAATAAGGGATAGTCAAATATGTATTTATGACTTTTTTCCACACCCTTGGGTGTGTGATGACTAATCAAACCTCTCAAGCTTCGCTCTCAGGTTTATGGGTCATCACACACCTTGGTGTGAAAAAAAAAGTCACAACATACCCTGCTCATCCATTATTCTCTATATACATTTAACTTTACTTTTCTATGTTAGACCATTAACTTATTACACTGCTCAAAGTCCACGGTTTATAGAAGAAGAATCAGCATTTATATAGCGCTTTTCATACATCCAAAGCGCTTTACAAGCAATGCTAGACTGGTAGTGAAGTGACTGAATGTGTGGTGGCCATATCGCACATTATCACCACACACAGCCTGGATAATTGCATGAACCAGTTTATGGGAAGGGAATGTTGGCCAGGACACCAGGAATGTTCCCTACTCTTGTGAAGAGTGCCTGGGTTCTTTTACTTCCACCTGGACACCCACCAGGACAACACCAGGATGGGCAGAAGGGACCTCGGTTTAACGTCTCATCCGAGGACTACACACCCCAGCAGTACAGCACCCCCAATACTGCACTGGATGCCAGAGATTTTTAGGTGCAAGTCCAATCCCAGTGTGGGACGAGAACCCACGACCTTCTGGTCCACAGGCGGATGTGCTACCAACTGAGCCACGCTGACACCTATAAGAGATAGTTACAGTCCTTCACAGTCTATCTATGTAATCTGAAAGAAAATCTGTATTAGAAAAGTTCTTACAACTATAAACAACCTATTCAGTGCAACTGTTTCATTTTAACAGCAGCACAGTGTCCAGAGTTTTACTTCGCTCAAATGTGGGCGCTGCTTTGGTGAACTCTATTCAAGCACAACGCCTCTCTTCCCCCCTTTGTCCACTTGTCTAAAACTGGTTAGAGATCTATTAGTTAGCCCCATCAGCCATACAAATTCAAGTTCTACACTTCCTAGGGCTCACCCCATTCTCTCTGTTTCCTCCAAGAGCCTCTCCTCCACTGACTCTTCCACCCTGATATGCCAGGGGTGCCACCTGTCCAGAAATGTTTCTTGTTCTAGTTGAATCATGTAGTTATGCTTTCCAGCCTATCCTAGCTCCTTCACTCTAGAGGCCCACTGGGTGGGGGGTCTGGCAATAGCCACTGTGGCGATGCGCTGGAGTCACGCACCAGACGATCTGACTAAGGGCTGACACTCTCCTCTTCTTGGAGGACAGAGTTGGGAAGCCCAGTACCATGTCTGAAAAGTAAAGTGGGTGTGAATCCTGTTACTTGCTGTATTTTTCCTGAATTTGACACCAGAAGGAAACTAATTTGGGACATCCCAAAAATATGATAATGCATGCCTTTTGTTTCCTGCAGAGCCTCCAGCAGGCTTCTGTGTCCATAATTTTAAGCCTGAGAGGTATGATCAGAACCCTGGTGGTAGTGTTCCAAATGGGAACATGCCTTTGTTTTATTTCTAGATGGGGTGACAAGCAGCATAGGAGACCTCTCATTCTAAAGTAGTATGTACTTTATGAGACTAGTTTGCTTAACAAAAATGATTAAAAAAATTTACAAACACCACAGCAGCAGGCAAATTGTTCCACAATGTCACACACACAGTTTGCAATCAATCAACCCATGACATGCACTGCAGGGCTCCAAGACATATAGGGATTCCTGTATTTTACATAGAAATTGTGACACTATTTTCATTGGTTATAATAGAAAACAAAGCAGTTCGGCTTCCATATCAAATACAGAGAATAATCTTTGGTCTTTGGTTAATAACCACTCTGTAAACACTTGAGAGGTTGCCATGACATCATTGTAAACTTCAAGAGCATAGTTTGAGAGGTTTTAGATGTCATGGCAACCTCGATAAGTGTTTTCAGCACGGTTTTAACCAAAGACCATACATTATATTTTATAGTGTATGGGCTACCAAGATTGTGTAATCACAGACTGGATTACTTTTCTGAGTAATTCTTACCTTAAACAGTTGTAAATCATGTAAGAAGATTCTCAACAATGTTTATTGTGTGTTCTTCACAACACTATTCACAGGTACAGCTTAGCTAAATCAATTCATTTAACACGAGCATTTTAAAATTTTCTCAAAGCAGAACACTGAATGTTGCAAGCATTCCACTGTGTTATACCACTGTTATGACATACTCATGAAGGGTTAACAGCCGGCCCAGTGGCACTGAGGGCTGAGGCGCTGGACACCACACCTCACGCCATGCCGGCGAACCTGGTTCGAGGACAAGCTCGGGCGCCAGGAGTCAGAAGGGAGGAGAAAGGATTGAGCGCCTGTTGGCTGCTCTCCTCTCCCAGGGGAGGGTCGAGTTGTCCGTGTTCCAGCAGCCCCGTGGAGATTGAGGGTGCTGCTGAAACCGCACTGCACGTCTCAGCGTGGCTGACACCGACAAGGTTGCAGTCGCCACTGCGTCAGGGGTGCCCATGTAGGGAGGGAGGATGGGAAGTGAGGGACACTACAGGGGAAACAACCCGGCCCGGATAGGTGAGTTTGACACTCCCCATCGCTATGACGCATCAAGAGGGGTTGTTACCCCGATATCATAGCGAGGGATTATAAAGAAATAATCTTGCCACTTTTTAGTGGTAGCAGACCTCCAACTGTACCATTTTTGCTGGTATAGTACTGCATTTAAACACTGGTACCAGTTTCTGTCAACTTTGTACCGTAATCGAATTTTCAGCCCAGCTTTAATATAATTTTCCCGCACTAAGTATCTGTTTGCTCAGTCAGTTGGTTGCCATGTGTGCCAGCACACTTACGTGGAGCATCCGCAGTCCCTATGGTAACCACTGACACTCAAGGTGCACTGCTGTGGTGCCACTGACAAAGGGACAGAGCTTGATGCTGACTTACAACACTTGACCCCAAAGCAGCTGAGAATGCAACTGGCAGAAGTGACGCACCAGTCTGAGTGTCAGGTCGTGGAGATTGACCGTGCGGATCTGTGAATGTGGCACTATCTTGCTTAGCTCCATCCATCTGCCCCGAAAGCCGCGAGCCAATCAGAATTGTTCTGCAACTATATTTTAATTATTTATATTTCAGCACATTCAGTCTGGAAGACACGAGGGGACTTTACTGCTTTGTCATCCACCTCAGATGGGACCGCCAAACTCCCTTCTGTCGTGCTCGAGTCACTTCTTGCTGCAGGTCACTGGTGCAGCAGGTCCACAGTGCCGACTGACCTCAGGAGTATGTGATCACTGGTGCCAGCCTAACTCACGAGACAGTGATGTGTTTGACCACGTTGGGAGACATAAAGACAGAGCTCAAGCTACAGTACAGTAAGCAATTGCAACTACACTCTGATCAGAACACAACCACAATTTAATACTGTAATGACAGAAGATGCAGAAAAAGGTGGTATTGCTGATCCTTGTTGCTGGTTGCTGCCGATCCATAATAGACCTACTCCTCCATGTACTATGGTGAATGTCTTAATCCTACCATACCGGTCAGCACGGACATGCATAGGACGGACCTTCTAAATTCAGAGCAAACAGCCAGGATATTATGTGTTGCACTTTCATGTATTAAAGAATAATATATTTAACAGTGGGCCTCATATGCTTAATGAAATGCCTCATATTCTTCAAGTTCTTGAATGGCAATGCTGAAATCAGTGGTTCAAGCATGACATGATTTTTGGCAGCTTGAAGAGCAGCTAGGTCCAACCACCAGAGCTTACAGAGCAGTGTGCGTAAGTCTGTATCATGAGTTTTTTCAAGACACTGCAGCTGCTGGGTGCCCCTATGTATCATGGCTTTATCATTCATCGCCACAGTGACACCTCATATTTTTGTTAGGTTCTCATCTGCAATGTGGGTTCAGAGCCACGTGGTTGTGAAGGGCAGTTCTTTGGCAAACTTCCACCACCATCAGCATTCAGTTCTTTAGTGTATTCGCCCCGGCTGACTGTAACACAGAAGTGTATCTATTTTGATCTGTCAGATGTTGGAGGGTCTGTAGTAATAACGGCTGACCATACACGATGAGGTTGTAATCTGCTTGATTTCGGTTAGTAATAAGCCCCCACCCCCAAATAATGTAATCTACAGAAACGCCCAGGAAACCTGTCCCGTAGTTACAGGGAAAATACCAAATCAATCGGACAGCACTGGCACTGATAACAACTTAGAGTTTCTTGCATGCCCTTTTTAAATATTTAAGCTCTTCATGGTTTGACGACTACCACTCAAGACTGGGTGAATGACAGCCGTGGCAGGTTTGCATGATCTGGTTTGCTAGACGAACTGCCGGTCGCCAGCAATGAATGACAGGCACAGAGGCCCATGCAACTTCACAATACCTCGATTTAGGCCGACACGAGTTTAAAACCGAGGATTAACTTCATCAACTAAGCCGTACACAAGGTCCGAGTTCTTGAAACTATAAAGCACTCACCGTCATGGTGTCTGTCTCGCTTTTTAAACAAGAACGTGGCAGACGCTCACCAACAATCTGAAGAAAGGTAGCACTAGTAATAACCCCACGCCACCGGCTTCTGGACGGAACTGATGAGCTCAACACTGAGAAGACGCTCCGGAGCGAACTCTAGGAAATGTAGTGTATTACAGTAGCAAGCATTAGAGGGAATTAGCGGTAACTCGCGTTCACTGAACTACAACTCCCAGGAGGCACTGTGGCGAGATTGCGCATAAGAATGAGAGGACTAGCTCGCATTATATGTTGGGATACGCAGTTCTGCTGCGCGCTAGTGTTCTAAGCACATTACCATATGTACAACAGTTTACAGGATTCTTTGTGGTTGCTAGAGTGAGGCGACCTTTTGGGGATGACGTGAACTGTCATTAGTTGGCATTTGAAGAAGTTAAGGTGCATCGTATTTGTTCAGTCTGTAATACTTTTAGCTACACCACCGATTTTTTTAATTTACAAAATGCCCTACGTTGGCCAGTTAAAGTCTAAAATGCTACAGCGACCTAGCCAAACACTTCAGCGATTGGCCAGAGGCGGGAGTTTTTGTAACAGTAAAAATATGGGAAAGAAGCACCAACACATGGAAGCAAGCGTTCTGGATTTTAAGAAGACCAGATTCAGGAGGACGGGCGGGATACTCGTTGCTTTAGATGCACCTAATTAATCCACTGTGGGATCCTCCTGTCAGGCCTCCTGACTTGACAACATCTTCTGGACAGCCTATCCTCTAATGCCACTGTGGGATCCCTACTGTCAGGCCTCCTGACTTGACAACATCCTCTGGACACTATCCTCCTCCCCCTATCTCCCACTCCTCTGCATCCCTACCTCCACACCCTCTCCAGGGCTGTACCCCAATGTAACCCTTGGGTACCTTGCATTTGACGTAACCTATTATAAGTAACACTATTACATAACGTGTAATGTTCGGCACCTGTACTGTTCTCACTGTTGTAACCACACTGTAACTCTTGTCTACCCCCACTGACAGAGGTGCCTTTGTAAATGAGTCCATGACTCAAAGGTTGTAAATCTGACTTTTTAATAAATAAAGGCGAGACTTGCTAACCTTAAGGAGGACACATGCACCTCGGGGCCTATTCATGAAATGCGTAAGCGCTTCATGCATGGCGTATGTGTAACCCCTTGTTCCCAGGGTTGCTAGAAACCCACTTTGAATCAGTGGCAGGCAGGAGAGGCAGCTTGTGGGATGCCAGTTATATGGATTTCACACTCTGTTTTCAGTCGCAGTTGAGCTGGAGTGATTCATAGATATGTGACGGCAGAAAAAGACCGACAAGGCCCACCGAGTCTGCCATGTGATGATGTCACCTAGAATTATCGCAGCAGCATAAGCCATACAATGGAATGCTAGCTGCAGGGGTACAGTAGAATGTTGGGAGAGTCAGTAGTCTGTGTGGAGAGTCTGGAGATGGAGGAGTGTTGCAGAATGCAGTTCCTCGGACATAGAGAGCTACCTCAGGAGAAGGAGTAGTGTGTTCTCACCCTAGAAGAACACAGAAGATCAGTGTAGGAAGTGGTAGAGACCATTCCTGGAGGGTTTCAGTGCCCCCCATCCCTGGAGGGATGGTGGGAATCCCTGGATTCAGGGGCAATCCCCTGGTCCAGCCTGGGAAGTGGTGAAGCTGCCTAGATTTGTTTGCTCTGTGAGTACCCGAGACATGTGTGGGAAAAGTCCTGGGGCAACTGCATTCCTGTGGTGAATTTTCTCTGACAAAGGGACTTTGTTAACCAAGACTGTGTTTCTGTTAAAAGTGTCTGCCTACTGTGGGGTCCAAGGGAGACTAGCCAAGTACAGAACTTTTAAGACTGTGTTTCGAGTAAGTGTCTTCCTACTATGGGGTCCAAGGGAGACTTGACAAGTACAGAACTTTTAGTTCATGTCTGATTTAAAAGCCTCTGCAAAAGTGGGGGTAAAGACATAGCCATATACAGAACTTTTAATTTCATGACACCTCCAAGGTGTGAGATGTAGAATGTTAAATGTGCAAGACATTTCAAGAGAATCTACAAGACTGTTTCAGAGAAAGGTGTTGCTAACCAAATGAATGGCAGTATAAATATTGGAAGCAAGGTGGGAGCCCCCATATGGAGTAACTTTGTTTACCTCTCCGGGTTCAGTTTGGGCACCTTTGTTTTCTCTCAGTGCATTTGGCCAGTGCCCGAGGAAAAACACCCAGGCGTAGGATTTTGGATTTCCAGTGAGCCAGGATGTGCTCGTGGTGGTCGAGGGAGCCACCAATAATTCCTCATGAATTCTGATTCATTGTTGCTGACTTCAGTAGCTGCAAAGATTACTGCATAGTAGGGGAAGGGGTTAATGGTCTGGCCAGGTCTCACTCAGCTAATTGACTGGAAGCAGAGCTGAATCAGGTTTGTGGTGTTGGCTGCTTTGTCTTCTCAGAAGGAACTGGAAGGACAGTAGCTGCTTCTTGTTGTTTTCACAGGGTTCTTGTGGATTTTACTTGGTAGAAGGTTATTTCTTTTCTTTCTTACTTCTAAGGGGCTAGCAGGGTATTGTTTTGGGGGCTGTTGGAAGTTTGAAAACTGGTTTGGTGGCTGTAAGTGGGCTCATTTGTTAGATGTTTCACTGTGTGACAGGCTGCGCTGGCGGAGGCCTATTTCTTCTGATTTAAAACCTATTTGGTGGGATTTGCTTGGGCCTGGTTCTTTGGCTGCTGGGCTTGAGGGAGACACAGGCTGATACTCACTCACTCACTCACTCACTCACTCACTCACACACACACTCACACTCACAGTCTCTCATCAAGTGTCTGCCCAAGACCCTTCCTCCCCAGAGTTCTGCTAATTTATAGGGGAACACGTGCCCTGCAATTGGAGGAAAAGGCTGCAGGTGCAGCTCGTGTAGTTCTAGCCACTGGGGTTGGATTTAAAGGCTGGAGAGAGGAGCTTAGGGAGTTGTTCATATTCCTTATAAGTTTACTGTGTTCTACTGCACCTAGTAACAGGGTTACCGTGTACTGTGGGACTGTATCTAAGATTAGTGGGTGACCTGATTAGGCAGTAGGGGTGTATCTTGGACTGGGTGGGAACCTGGTGGCTCACCCAAGGAAACCTACTTGGAAGGGATGGAACCACACGGCATTAGGGCCGGCATCTTTGGGAGGGTGGTGGGGTGCACAGGGTGTGAAGCAGCCATGATACTAGACTGGGCTTGGAAGTTTGGTGGTTGCCCAGTGTGCTACCAGCTGGCACAGCTTAGGGAGGAGGTTGCGGGATTAGGAGACAGTTGGGGAAGGGGAGGTATGGTTCGGGAAGGGGCAGGGGATCTCCCACAGGGTTGCACCAAGCACTGGGGGCGGTGGCATAGGGAAAGGAGTGCAGGAGAATACTCAGGGGTCCATAGGGACCCTGGCAGAGGGGTCCAAAAGGACACTACCAAGGAAGTAGGCAGGTAACTGGGGACCCTCACAAAGGAGGGACAGAGGGACAACATTCTCAGGGAAGTAGGCAGATGGCCAGGGCTGGACAGAAGGAAGCAAGGCGGGAGGTGGATCAGACCTACACTCAGTAACTGCTTCAATTCTCTTCTTCTGCTCAAAGATGAGGGGGAGATGTAGCCATGACAGGGGTGGTTAGAGATGGAAAGGGAGTGGGGGCAGGAGGCAGGGGCCAGATAGCAGGAAGAACAGGGGGAACCTGGAATGCAGGAAATGGGGAGCAGTGAATCAGAGCAGGAGGGGCAGGGGAAGAGGGAGGAAAGCGCAAGGAGAAGGACCTGCTGGGAGAAAGGTAAAGGAGAAGGACCAGAAGTACAAGGAGGATTCAGTAAAGGGAGCTGAGGGTTTAGGCCAGGGGAGCACGACAAGCAAGAAGGGACTAAATGGAGACAGCAAGAAAGGGAGGACGAGCCAGGCTAGTTTTGCAGATGGGGAAAAGGACCAGTTACGGCAGTGAGGGGGAGTTAGCAAGGTACAGAAGGATACTCAGGAGGAGGAGGAGAGGCATAGGTTTGGAGGGAGGGGTGGCCAGGGTAAAAGGAGGGGGTGGCATGTGGCACCCTAGATAGGGGAGGAACAAGGAGCCGCTGGGTGGAGGGGCCGTAGAAAGGATGAGAGACATGGAAGGGGGGAATGGAGGAAAAGAAGCAGTCAGGAGTGCTCCTGTTGGGGATTCTATGATCAGGGGTATCAAATGGGATAGGGAGGAGAAGCCTGGCCAGTTAGAACAAAATGCTTCCCTGGACTAACGGTGCACAGGGCTAAGCACGGGTATATCAGCTGGCAAGGATTGTGGGGTTCCCTGGACATACTGATCCACCTGGGTACAAATGACATTGAGGAAATAGTCTAGAGATACAGGCAAGATTCAGGAGCTTGCCAGGGTCTGTCATGACATAGGATGCACAGTTTCCTTCTCAGAAATCCTGCCAGTGCCAAGGGCTACTGGGGAGCACAAAAGAAGATTAGGGAGATAAACCAGTGGCTCAGGGAGTGGTGTGAGGCCAGAGGGTATGGGTTGATGGGGATTGGGGGAGACCTGGGAGGATAAGGATCTGTATGCTAGAGATAGACCCCATCTCAATTTGGAGGGAGGGAATCCTAGTTGAAAATAGAGGGTTCATTGGTGAAAAGTGGGATTTAAACTTGTGAAGGGGGAGGATGGGAGAAAAGGCTGTCAAGGGGTGCCGAGAAGGAGGGATTCTGTCTCCACTCCTGGGGAGCTGGAGGATTGCGGGAAAGGCCGACTGGTAAAGTGCAGACCAGAGGAAAACAGAATCCCATGGGAACATGAGCAGGGGAATGAAAGTATAGGGAAAGGTGGAAGGTAGTCCTGCTAAATGCCAGGAGCTTGGGAAATAAAATGCCTGAGCTCCAGGCAGTGCTAACTGAGGGAGCAGTGGATGGGCAGTCACTGAGGCCTGGGCCACTGCAGGACACAACTGGGACCTTAACCTGTAGGGTTACACTATGTTCAGGAAGGACAGGGGGAGGGAGGGGAGGGGTAGCAATGATAGTCAAAAACTGCATTGGCATAGGGGAGTAGAGGGAGGCGGAGGAACCGTGGGGCGATTTGGGTCACCTGATAACAAGGGGGGGCAAGAGAGTAAAATAGGAGTGGTGTATAGACCCCTGCCCTGGCGGAGGAGCTGGAGGAGAGTCTGGTGGCAGATGTTGGGAGACACACTGCAGACTGGGCAGAGGAACGGTGGTGGTGTTGGGTGACTTAAACATGCCAGGAACAGACTGGTAGACTATGACATCTTCTGTGACCAGGAACAGAGGTTGTTGGATGTCTTTCAAGACGCTGCTCTTAACTCAGCAGGTGGGGAACCGACCAGGAGGCGCTGGTACTGGATGTGGTCCTGGCAGACAGTGACCAGATTAGTGGCCTGGAGATAAGGGACCTGTTGGCGGGAGTGACCATGCCACGGTCTGGTTCTGCCTGGACCCAGAGGGTAGAAGGCTGCACAAAGACGGAGGTAACTGACTTCAGGGGAATGGATTTTAAGGAAATGGGAAGGATCCTTAGGAGCATTTGATGTGATTGGGTCAGACATGGATGCTGATAGTAGGTGGGAAATCATCAGGAGAGGGGTGCAAGATGCTACCAGCACCTGTGCAAGAGTAAGATGAAAATGCGGTGGGGCCCGAAAACCCTGCTGGTGGACCAGGGAGGTCCAGGAGGTGGATGGCGGGGAAAGAAGGCAGCCTATAGGCAATTCAAGTGCTCAAGGAGTGAAGGGATCGAGGGGAGTATGATTTGATGGTTAGAAGGGGCCACTAGGGTGGTGGGGCGGCTAAGGCAAGGAAGGAGCAGAACCCGGCCAGGGAAATTAGGAGAGGGAACAAGGGTTCTTTAGATACATTGGGGAAAAACGAAGGGTGAAGGGGCAGATTAGCAGGATTAAATCAGGAGAGATGGGCACAAGACCCGGGGAGCAGGCTGAGGTACTAAATGAGTACTTCACCTCAGTTCACCAAGAAAATGGGGGTGCTGCATCATACATGGGAGGAGACAGAGATACTGAGGAGGGGGGGACCACCGATCAGGCGGGTCTGGGGAGAGGGGGAGGCATCACTGGAAGGAGGGGAGGGCTAAGCAGGGAGAAGAGGTACGAAGTGGAAATCACAGCAGAGAGAGTGAGGGAAGTCCTCAGCCCTTAAGACGGAGAAAGCACCGGGCCGGATAAATTACATCCCAGAGTGCTGAAGGAACTTGCAGATGTCTTGGCTAAACCCCTGGCGGAGCTTTCACCATCTCTCTGAGGACAGGTGTGTGCCCCAGGACTGGAAGGTGGCGATATAGTGCCTATCCACAAGGGGGATCAAGGGAGGTGGCAGGGAACTACAGGCCTGTCAGCCTGACATCGGTGGTGGGCAAGGTGATGGAGGGCATTGTCAGAGAGAGGCTGGGGTGGAGGGACCTAGAAAGTCAGGGTGCCTGGACGATAGAGCAGCATGGATTGGTCCTGGGGAAATAGTGTCAGACAAACCTTGTGGAGTTCTATGACTGGGTGACGAGTGCCTTGGACCTGGGTAGACTAGTGGATGTCCTCTTCTAGACTTCAGCAAGGCATTTGACCTATTCCTCATGTGGGCCTGTTGATAAGCTGGGAGAAATGGGGTGGAGAACCAGATGATCAGATGAATAGGCAATTGGCTCCAGGACCGGACCCAGAGGGTCATAGTTGGCAGGATAGTCTCATCCCCAAGGAGGGTCATTAGTGGGGTCCCACAGGATCAGTCCTGGGCCCCTCCTGTTCAACGCCCACGCCTCTGACATAGGATAGGAATCAGGAGTGAGATGAGTCTCCTTATGGGATGACTCAAAACTGGGGGCGGTGGTGGATGGGGACGAGGGAGGGTGGCCTCACAGGGGGACCTGGAGGCTCTGGAAAGATGGTCTAGAAAGTGGAAGCTGAGGTTCAATGCAGGAATGCAAGGTATTCCACCTGGGGGCCAGGAACCCGGGCCAAGGTACACCCTGGGGGGAATGCTACAAGTCTCGATGGCTGAGAGGGACCTGGGGTGGTGGTGGATGTCAAGATGAACAACTCGGAGACTTGTAGGAGGGCAGCAGCCAAGGCCAACAGGATGCTGGGATGCATCGCTATGGGGATTACCTCCAGAAGGAGGGAAGTGATACTTCCTCTGTATAACTGTTTGGTGAGGCCACACCTTGGGTACTGCATGTAGTTTTGGAGGCCACACTTAAAGAGGGACATTAAACTCCTGGAGAGGGTCCAGAGGAGGGCAACCAAATGATTTGGGGCTTGGGGGACAGGACCTATGAGGAGAGGCTCAAGAGCTAAATATGTACACATTGGAAGAGAGGAGGGACCGGGGACATGATAGAGATCTTCAGGTACATGAAGAGGGTAAATAGGGGAGGAACAGTCAGGGTGCTTTGCAGGAAGGAGGAGGGGCCACTAGAGGGCATGGGCTCAAGCTGGAGGGGAAGATTTAGGGGAGAAAGGAGGAGGTGCTACTTCACTGAGAGGGCGGTGGAGCCATGGAATGCACTGCCTAGGGGCTGGTGGAGGCAGAGACGGTGGAGGGGTTCAAGAGGGGCTGGGACAGGTACAGGAAGGTTCTGGAAGCAAAATCCAATGCAGCAAGAATATCTGTAACTGGGAAGGAGAAGCCAGAGAAGGCGAGGGCAGCAAGGTCAGCACCCAGGGTGGGGCTGACCAATTGAGCAGACTTGAAAGACTGTTAGGCCTATTCTGCTGGCATTTTAGTATGTTAATATGTTAATAAATATGGAAAGTTCTTAGTACTGGCCAAGGGTGCCAAGTCAAAGGAAAGAAGGCAAATGTACCAGTTCGGGCCATATGTGCGAAGTTCCAGTCAAAGTTCGCTGTGTGTGTGCTCTGTGCCTCAGTAATCTGCATTACCAGTGGGAGTAGTCCTGTGGGATCCATCTTTGCTTTGTTATTTTCTGTGTATGTGAATAAAGCCACACTCTAGAATCCCAACCTGGCTTGGACAGTACATTATTGCTTCCAGTGTCTAGATTTACTTGGGTGCCCTGACCAGAAGTGCAAACCTAGTATAATGCTGAGCAAACGTTTGGTGGAGGGGCCTCCGGGAGGTTGGGACCGAGGCCTCTCCTAGTAAAGTTTTTATGGTTTGTACAATATGATATGTGTACTTCATGTGTGTGTGTGTGTGTGTATATATACATATATATATGTATATATATATATATATATATATGTATATATATATATATATATATAATAGTGTGCAGTAGTACCACCATAGATTAAGGTTGAATACCCCATTTAAGGTTAAAGTGTGAAATTTGTCAGGGTAATAACTTTGCCACTGTGATGATGGATTTGCTAAAATTGGGCAGGTACAGAGTGGGTACCATAGATCTCTGGATCTGCCAAGTTTACGTACCCGGTCGGATATACTGAGTCATGGGAGTTATAAGCGCGTTCCATGTTGCATTTACGCTTTTATGCATTCTTTGCTCACACCTACAGGGTATATGGTTTGTGTGACGGTCCAAAACCTTTAGGGAACATGCAGCCAGGGTCCTCGATGTGCCCTGTGAAGATTTCATGAAAAATATTAAACTGTTCAAAACTTATTCAAAAAACAAGTTTCCCATTATAGTCAAAGGGAAAAGTTGTTAAAATATTTGACAGTGTCGCAAATGCAGTTTTTAGTGTCACAAATTACCCGTAGTGTCGTGAGTCAGACTTTTTTTTCAGTTACTGGTCACAAATGCTTGGCATTTAAATTTGAGACCTTCTAGGTACACAATTCTTTTGTGTTCACCTAGTCGGAGCCCTGAGGATGCTAGCCATGTTCTTTTGGGGGTTAAACACCCCAGAAATTTGTTTTTCAAATTTTGTACACTGTAATGTAGCACAGTAGTGTCAAGCTTGCGATTTTTTAGCGAAAGTGTCGTAAATCAAGACACTACTTTGCGACACTATGGCCAAAATAACATAGAATTCTTTGCCACCCTGCTGCAAAAGACAGATTTGGTCTTTTGGGCTGAAATTTGAGGGAAGAAAGCCAACATCTCACAGATGTGCCTTTTGGTGGTTTGGTGACAAAATACTGTATGGATGCAAAGTTACGGTACTCAAAGGTGATGATTTTTCCCATATACTAACATTGCAGCGTCCGCTGACCTCTTTAGGCCTATATCTCGAAACGCTCGAGATACGGACTTTTCGTTGTGAAAAACACTTTGCCTTCCACCAGGGGGCTAACTGCAAAACTAGCCAGGAAAGTCATAAATCATATGCAATTTAAAATTTTTTCCATCTCGTACAGTTCCTGAGATATAAGCAATTTAGAACTCCAAGTGCTCATTTTCTGCTCCGATGCCCATTATTATGCATACATTCTTTGTACTCACTGTGTTTCTCTATGCAGCTGTTGGGGGGAAAGGGTGTATTCTCAGTTACTGTTACAGTTAGCGTTTCCACTTGCGTTTCTGTACCCGTTTGTGTTAAGCGTTCCATTATACGCCATCATGTGCATTACCTTTGCATTTTCGTTTTGCGTTACTGTTACCATTTGCGTTTCCACTACTGTTTCTGTTTGCATTTCGTTTTGCATCACCATGTGCATTACCATTTGTATTTAGCGTATGTGCTTCCTTTTGCATTTGCATCTCGTTTGTCTTTCCATTGGTGTCATTGTTGCTGTTACTGTTACTATGTGCATTTCCCATTGCATTACTGTGACCGTCTTGGCGTTACGGTTTTCGTTTCCATACCCACTTGCATTTGCATTTCTGTTTCCATTGCCATTTTGCTTGCGTTTCTATTACCATTTGCATTATGGTTAATGTTTGCATTACCATATCGTTTTGCTGCATTTGCGTGGCGTTACTTCAACATTTATAGTGCACATTCTCAAAAGAAGGAAATTCATGGCAAAAAACTCCATTTAGTGCATCAGTTAGGGTTGTTCCACAGCGGAAAGCGAGGAAATTCGATGTTAGGGTTCCCACCCCTTGCACCCCCACTAACAGGCATCGGGTGTGTGTTGGGGTGTCAGTCCTAACTCTCACCCCATTCTCCTGTACTGCACCACCTCAGCTTGTTTATACATGGGATGGGGTGAGAGTTAGGATCGGCGACCTAACGCACACCCGATGACTGTTGGTGGGGGTGGGAACTCTAACATCAGATTTCCTCACTTTGTCGCTGTGGAACAACCTAACTGATGCATTAAATGGATTTTTGCCATGAACTATATATATATATATATATATATATATATATACACACACAAATCACACATGCCCCCACAATGCAAAGCATCATGGGCTGTATATGCAAATCACCACAGAATGTTATGCTGGTCCAACTTTAAGCAGAATTGCATGGTGCCGAAAGGCCTCTCACATAGTTTGCAAAGGGTGCTAACAGAAGACAAAGACACGTGTTTCGTCCTACCAGGACTCATCAGTATGCCCTCGTCCTGTTTGACACCTTAATGGAATGGACCAGCTACCCTTAAGGCAGTGTGCCTTGGATATATTGTGGTGAACCCATTAAAATAAAAAACTATTTAAAAGACAAAGAACCTCTGTGCGCAAACACTGAGGCAAGGCTTACCTCAAAGGGCATTTGGCTGGGAAGCCAAGTTTCAAGAAAATACAAAATCACACATGCCCCTACAATGCAAAGCATCATGGACTGCATATGCAAATCACCACAGAATGTTATGCTGGTCCAACTTTAAGCAGAATTGCATGGTGCTGAAAGGCCTCTCAGAGATTGTTTGTCTTTTAAATATTTTTTTATTTTAATGGTTCCCACAATATATCCAAGGCACACCGCCTTAAGGGTAGCTGGTCCATTCCAGTGGGGTGTCAAACGGATGAGGTCATACTGATGAGTCCTGGTGGATAAACTGGTGTCTATGTCTTCTGTTAGCACCCTTTGCAAATTGTGTGAGAGGGCCTTTCGGCACCATGCAATTCTGCTTAAAGTTGGACCAGCATAACATTCTGTGGTGATTTGTATATGCAGCCCATGATGCTTTGCATTGTGGGGGCATGTGTGATTTTGTATTTTCTTGAAACTTGGCTTCCCAGCCAAATGCCCTTTGGTAACCCTTGCCTCAGTGTTTGCGCCAGAGGTTCTTTATCTTTTATACATATATATATATATATATATGTATGTATTGTTGCACTTATGTTCACGATTTGAATAATTGTATGTACTATTATCCTCATAATCTTGTCTACTTTGTAACCCTGTATCACCTGACTGTATGTATTGTATTGCTTCTGGATCATCTGATTGTATCTATTGTATTGCTTCTGTTCCCCAGGTCGCCCCTGAAAAGGGACCTTCGTGCCCAGTGGGCCAACCCAGTCATCAAAATTAAATAAATATATACTGTGTATATATATATATATATATATATATATATATATATATAGATGGGATATGCAGGTGTTGACTGTGTGATAACTCATTTATCTGCTACAGTTGAAGTGACCACAAGTAACTTCATGGTAAAATGGCCACAGTGATAGTTACGAGGTCACTGGTAACTGTGTCACATAAATGAGTTATCCAGTAATCCTGCACTATTCCATTTATGCAACAGGCTTTTTTTTTTGGGGTATATCCATTTTAATGAAAACTGAGATATTGGCCATTAGCGTGAATTGACAGACTTTTCATGACTTAACGTGGAATTTGTGCACTGTAATAGGACTTGCATCAGTCACTGCATATATAAATACATTTATACACACAGTGACTCAGATAAATGGATTTATCACACAGTTTATCTCTAAACACCTGTTGATTAAAAATATATATATATATATATGAATTAATGTAAAGTGTGATGTCAGTTGTAAATTGTATTTACTCAACCTCTGATGAATGGAATGTAAAAGATTGTGTTTTTTAACTATCAGTAAAGTTGCGCTGTGGCCTTGTCTCTCAGAGGAAGGTGCTGTGTGTGGTGTTTTTTACAAAGGGGACAGAACGGGGCGGGATAGGGACCTACATGATCAAAGGAAATCTCCCCACCTAAGGGGGAGGCGGGTATCCTGTGACATGCGATACTGCAAGTGGACACCTACCAAAACAGCAACCCACTCTTAGCACATGTCCACAGTGCGAGGGAGTAGGGAGGGTGAGTGGATGGGATGGGTTCGCGAATAGTGACGGGATTTCGCTATATATGTACATGCGGGGGAAGCACACTGAACAAGGGTTTGTGAGGGTGGTGCCATGGTGACCTGCCGGTCCAAGCACAGGTATGTTTTGTTGCGTCTGGCCCGAGTATTGTTTTTATTTTGCCCCCAATATGCAGCCCCGGAGTGGAGAATCCTGAAGTAGGGGTTGTGGAGGGTGCAAGAGGCGAGCAGCCCACATGATATTAAAAAACAGAGTCCCAGCGCCATTTTGATTTCACAGGGTACATCACCGAAATTGAATTTCGGTGATGTGCACTCACCATAATGATGATCGCTCGTGATCACCCTTATGATGTGGAACCGGGGAGGCGATATTGACACAGGATCCCCCACCGCTGCCCCTGGCAAGTCCTCCTGCCCCAGTGCAAGCCGGCCATGTCGAGACATCTAGTGACACGGCTGGTGCGCTGGGGTTTCTCGCAATTGGATCTACGGGCTTCAGGCAGACCAGGCGGGAGAAAGAGGAGAAGTGGAGACAGAGCGGAGTGCTGAGGGGTTTAAGCGTTCCTGCTTGGTGCAGCCCGGTCTCTTTGCTTCTTCTCCACTGGACACACCTGCTGATAACTTTCCCACCTTCCCTCTCTCCCCTGGGTGGTGCAAAGCTGCGGCTAGCAGAAGGACTGGCTACGAGTTAGCCAGGTTATGGCATGTCGCTCACAATGATTACAGGTGGTTTGGGGTGCCTCGGGAGGCCTGGTGAGTGTTGTATCCCCATTCCTGCTGGCCCAAAGCTGTGTGACAGATGTTGGGAAAGGTGGAGAGTCTCCACCCTTTCAGGGTGGGCAGGGTTGGGGGAGATTAGTGGAAACTCACCGCATCTTCTCATGTGGCTGAGGTGGAGGGCCCCTCGGGAGGTCAGGACCCAAGGCTCTTCGTGGAAAAGTTGTTATGGTTGTGCGATATATGATGTATGTACTTTACATATGTGTGTGTGTGTATATGTGTAAATATATATGTATACGATATATAAAATGTGAATGAATGTAAGTGCGATAAATTGTATTTACTCAACCTCTGATGAATGGAATGTAAAAGATTGTGTTTTTAACTATTAGTAAAGTTTGCTGTGGCCTTGGCTCCCAGAGAAAGCTGGTGTAGTTTTTTTTACAAAGGGACAGAACAGATGCAGGGATAGGAAACTCCGTGTTCAAAGGAACATAGGAATGTGATGGCAGAAAAGGACCGCCAGGGCCACCCAGTTTGCCTAGAGATCCACTAGGCCTTTACTGTAGTCCTCCCCATCTCAACATCCCCTGTGTTTATCCCATGCCCTCTTGAACCCTCCCATTGTCCTCTCCTCTCCACCTCCTCGACAGCCCATTCCAGTTGTCCACCAGCCTCTCAGTGAAGAAGAACTTCTAAAGTTACCTCTGAATTTCTCCCTTTGATTTGGAATTCATGTTCCCTCACCCTTGGTCACTCCTTTAGTTGGAAAAGGCTCTCCACAGGCACCTTATTGATAAAAGTGTCAGTGGCTCAGTAGGTAGCACACGCTCTGAGGCCGGGAGATCAGAGGGCTGTGGGTTCAGTTCCCACATCTGGTACTTGGTTACTATCCCAGTACTGACACTGTAGTGCAGCATGAGAGGGTGCTGCACTTCTGAGGTGCCATCTTCAGATGAGACGTTAAACCGAGGACCCATCTGCCTGGATTGGTGGTAGTTCAGGTGGATGTTAAAGATCCCATGGCACTTATCGAAAAGATTAGGGAAAGTTTTATTGAACATCAACTGAACAGAAAAGAAAACGAAAATCAGAGAAAATATAAACACAAAATATTAAGTAACAGGAAAATCAGAATCAGTTATCCAAGGTAATAGTGTCCATAATTCCAACAAAGAGTCAGATGGCAAATGCTCTGCTTCTGAAAAATATATGGCCTTCAAATCATGTTCAATCCTTCAACAATGGTAAGAAGAGGCACATCCTGATTCTGTAAATTAAACAGACAACGAGCATTCACACATGACATTTGATTATAACAAAATCAAATTTAACGTATTAATATTCAATGAGACCAAGTGCAGGGAAAAACCATACATCAAATTGTCATAAGTAATGAGAGCAAACAAGGGTTCACGCATCTGGCAGCTAATAGAGTCCAAAAAGAAACAATAAATGTACATGGAAAAAAAGGTGTGAAATAGTTTCTTCTTGTTGCTGACATTCAGGTCTGGAACAAAATCTGTCCTGTAGTGATTTGTGTTTATGGTTACAATTGACGTTGATAAGTTCATGGCAGCTAAGCCAATGCAAGTCCCACATCTTTTGGGAACCCTAGAATTCCGAAGTAAAGTGAGCAAAGCAGGAGATGTTATGTAGGACAGTTGGGAAAACAACAATCTCCAAACATACACGGTCCACTAAATACTTTTACAATGATTTTCTTGAGACAGTTATTAGCATATGGCTAGTAATCTGCCAGTGTTTCAAAATGAAAAACTATCCCTAACATAAGCAGAAATCTGGGGGAAATGTTAAACCGTCAATTTGTTAAGTTCCATTTATGAAACCAAGGACCACAGGATTCAAGAAACCAAGGTTCCCAACCTCGATCTTGGTTAACCAGCAGGGGTCTAATATTATGAAACAAGAAAAACTAGTATAAAAAAACAGGTTGGACCATAGCTAGACCTCCATCCCGAATAGGAGATTGGTGATCTGACGTTTAATGGGGTTCAGGCGGCTACCCCATAGGGCTTAAAAGAGACTAAGCAATCTGGTTTCAAATTGCCAGGAGGGGAAAAATAAGCCAGAAAGAGAAAAAGGGAAGCAGAAAGGTTTAATCATGTAAATCCTTTTTCTTACTCATCTGCCATGAATTCCAACGTGCAACCATAGTCTGAGCATAATCTAATTTGGGAGTCCAGTTAAGGACATCTAAGGACTAGTACCATATAAAATGCCCAAAATCTTAATAGGGTCATCACAAAGTCTAATGTCAACAGAAGACTCATCTACAAAAGGGGAACCTAATCTCACGGCCTGCACATTTATCAAGATTAAGAGCCAGCCAGAAACAGCCCAAACTTGGAACAATGCCATAATGCAGAGCGTACGAGGCAACATTAGCCACCATGAGACTCATATCGTCTGCATAGGCCAACACGAATATGGGGCTGAGGGAAGTGGCATAATTGTTGGGGCTGAATTAATAGAGCGAGTAAGGGATCAAAAAAACATATAAAAGTGGACTAAAGGGACAGCCCTGTCTAACCCCTCTGTGTAGAGGAAGCATAGGGCCCTTCTATCCATTGACCAGTGGGACAACAGTTGCAGACCAATATAGCAACCGGAGTCTAGTCAGGGTATAATCAGGTACTTTATAATATCAAAGAGTAGACCATAAAAATCATGATGTACAGAATCAAAAGCCTGCCGTTGGTCCAGTGAGAATATGAAACCATGTAAAACATTAAATTTCCACGTTCAAGCATTTCTCTAAGTAAAATTAGATGGTCCTGAATGCATCTCCCTGGAACACTGCAAGATTGTGTGGTAGAAATCACATATATGGCCAATTTAGAAAGTCTGAGGGCCAAAATGTTGGTCAATATTTTAAAATCAGTATTTAAAAGGCATAAAGGTCTCCAATTGGAGAGCAATCTTCTATCCCCTTTTTATGTAAGTAAAATAAACAACCCATGTTAAAGTCTAAAGGAAGATGTTCGCACTGTAGAATAGAATTATAAACTGTACCATTCAGAACTCAGGTCAGCAGAAAACAATTTATACAGCTCACTGGAGAGACCATCCAGGCCCGGTGTCACTCTAGGGACGTAAAGACTTGATTACTGCTTCAATTTCATGTGCTTGTATCTCAGTATCTAACATATCTACAACAGAAGAAGGTACATCAGGAAGTTGTAAAAGGAAAAGTAGTCCATTATGGATGCAGATGGGGGCATGGACCAGACAGTTTTTGTGTATAACAGGTAACATGGTGCCTGATATCCAAAATGTCAGTGAGCTCGGTGAAACTGTCATCAAACAGCGTAGTAAAGGTTTTACTCTCTACTGTTACCGAATAGAAGCATATGGACATACTCGCGTCACAGGTACCAGAGGTCCCAAAACGCTGTTGATGCTGAACAGAAGTAGCCTTCAGAAGGTGATAATCCATCATGCGCTCCTTAGTACTTATTTGGGTGGAAAAATCATGGCCAGTTTCATGAGATAAAGTAAGTAATTTTTGAAGTCGTGCCTGTTAGTGTGATAAAGGAAATACAATGAATCATGATGATGTTTACTAAAATTTTTAAATAAAGTTTGAGTCCAGATTTCATATCCCGCCACCAATCCTGGGGCATCATATAAAAATACAGTCTTCGATTTTGAATATACTCAGTTAAGTGACTTAACAAACGTGAATCAGATAACAGGAAGCATTCAGTTTCCAAATGCCAGGGCCCAAACGAGATGTCAAGGAAGGGCCTAAAGAAATAGATAATAAATTATGATCCGAAAATTCCACACCTTGAATTACAGCATCAGAAAGTTGGAGGTGAGAAGAAATAAAAAAAAAATCAATACGGGTTGCAAGGAGGCCTTTGTGAAAGTAGGAGTATGCCAACTCGTGAAAGATAAATATGCATCCTGTAAACCTGTGGAATGGAGCAATTGTTTCAGAAAATTCGTGTCACAAAACAACTTAGTAGTCTTTGAAGTAGAAGACCCATCTTTAGTGGATAACCCACAATTTAAATCACCCCAAAATCACATGCATTGATGTGTATAAATAGGGTTGAATCAGTTTCAGTAGTTCAATTCTGTGGGATTTCAATTGAGGGCGAATATTAATAATCCGGAAAGGGACAGAAGAAATCAAAATATCCAACAACAGAAGCTGACCTGGGTAGACATCCAATAGTTTAACAACAGTAACATCAGGTATACCAAATAAAATACCCAAACCAGAACAAGAGTCCTGTCCAAAGGACCAAAAGAGAGCTCAGAGGTCCAGGCACGAGTGGCCCTGGAAATTTCTGGAAGAGCATGAAACGTACATCTTGCAAAAGGATGAGACCAGCTGTCAAGCCAGATAAAAGGAAAAACTGCATCTCTCTTAGCATGCTTCTTTATACTGTTAACATTAACAGTATGCACTGAAGACAGAAGACAGAAACAGGAAAGTGAAAACAAAAACACAAAAAGTCACCTTAGCCTACCTTTCCTAAGGGTACCTTCCCTATGTTTCAATTTTGCCTTAGCTTTCCTTTTTGAGAACCAATATTATCAATGGGTACTTCAGTGTCTGTAGTCACATCAGGGTGGGAAGAAAGAACAGAGGACGTATCAGAGTCCGTGTTGTCCTGAGGTGGTAAAACCTCAAATTTATTCATATGAGTCAGCAGAGGATTTCAGGGCCTTAGAAGAGGAGAAGTCCCTTCTTAGATCCTCAGTAACTCTAAGAAAGGTCTGGGGGTCCATGGAAGACCCAGAAGTACTAGGCAAGACAGAAATAGGGACCTCTTCTGAGGTAGAAATAGCAAGATCAGAGAGGAAGGGGAGGAAGCTGTAGTAAAGATCTGTGGTTGCAAAACAGGAGCAGACCGTTAGGTGTAAAGTAGAAGAGGGTCAACAGCAGGTACAACAGGGTGAGGGAGGGAGTGCGTGTTGAGGTCTAGAAAGAGTGTCAGATAAATGAGATCGCAGCGACAGTAATAATCAAACGTTGTTCTTCCCCATCAGCAAGAGTCAGGAGTGTGAGCTGCCCAAGTACAAGTCTGGAAAGTGTGCCCCAATCGTCACAAAGGACGCAAAGAGGTTCATCCACACATTGGGAACCGCATGGCCAATGTTACCACAAAGAGAGCATTTAATCTTCTCATATACACTACTGATATGATTCTGAGAGCCACATCTGTAGCAAGCTTTAGGCTGGCTGGGGTAAAAAGAACTCCCTGTCTTTCCCAAGCATAAAGCTGCTTTGGAGATGCTGTATTCCAACCTCCAGTGCAAAGCATAACCTCGTTCCTCCACCCACCTGTCCAGATATTCTCAGAATCAAAGATAGCCTCTGGGTCAGAAAGGACAGTACATCTTTGCCTTAACCAGACAGTAATATCATTAAGACTGACACCTTCGTTCTAGTAAACAATATAGTAACAGTTTTCTGAGTAGGTTTAGTTAAGGGAATGGCATTAAGTGGTGACCATAAAGAAGAAGTTTTAAACTCCTGATATTTTCTCCAAAACTTTTCTAAACCAGTGATAGTTTTAAAACTAATATCAAAATGAGACTCTGAAGAAACATGAATTAAGGCGTGAATCTCAAAAGCAGCAAATTGCACAGAATCCTTCAAAAGTCCGACCTACAAAAATCGGTCAGGAAAGTCAGGTAAGCCCCAAATAATGCAGCCGAACAGTGTTGTGTCTTTTAGCTTGATGTACAGGGGGTTGAAGGCATGCAGCATAAGTTTTAAGGGACAAAGCAGTAGAAGGAGCAGGAACTAGATGAGACACAGTGTCCCGAAGAGTCCGTTGTTCTTCAGGCTTCAAAGAAGCAGGACCAAATTGCAAAAGTCGGGTTCTGAGTCAGAAGAAGTTCAGTTGGCAAAGAAAGATCAGAGAAGCAGCAGAGTCTTTCTAAAACAGGAGAGGCCAGCAGTTTGTCAGTGTCAGGTGGCCTAGTACGGATTGGGGAAGAACCAGAGCCAAGTCCCAATAGTAGGATCCTTCTCCCACCCAGCCTTCCAGGGCCAACTCAACAGACCAGTCCATCGTGTGCAAGGCATCAGGAGAGCAGAAGCAGGCACCTGCACAGAAGAAATTTCTGGAGAAAGCTGAGCAAGAGGTGCAGTCTGTACAGGCGGTAGGGAGTGAGGAGGGTCCGTAGCAACAGGCAAAGAATGCGGAAGTGTCAGAATCGGTGAAGAGACAGTAAAACAATCTTTCCCAGACGATGAGTCAGTAGCAGCAGGTACAAAACCAGACTGAGGCTTAGGCTAACAACGCTGTCTAGCAGTGAAATAACGCTGTTCCTCGATTTTAAGTAACATATCTACATCCATAGAAACAGGAGAGAAGAAGACTCACGTATATCCATAGTAGCAGGGCTAGAAGACGTTGTAAGCACAGTTTGAGGAATAAATGAAGGATCCACAGGCAAACATTGCACACAAGTATCCACAACAGCAGCAGGGGAAGTATCCAAAGGCACAGAAGCACCATATTCAGTAGATTGCAGCACAGTAGGCATAGAAGATGGGGTCTCTCTCAGAACAGAGACAGGGAAGAGACCAGCTCCACTGCCTCCAACACCTCCATGTCCTCCACAGCATGTCCAGCAGCAGCCATCTTGGTCCCACATGAAATGGGACCCCTCTGCTAACAGGAAGCAGAGTAGGGGAATTTCCGGTGTCCTGGACAAATTTCCTCATTCACTCAAAATACCACAACAGTTTAATCTGGTTCAAGGTCAGTTGGCATTCATCTGTATCCCCTCCCGGTCGTGCTGAAAATAGGCAGGATTTGTCTAGTGCACTTACCCGGTCAACAAAACTAAATAAATAAATACCCATAAGGTATTTAAATGTCTTGATTATGTTGCCCCTCCTCCTCTGCTCCAGTGAGTACATGTCTAGGTCATTCAGTCTCCCCCATGGTAAATGTTCCAGGCCCCTCACCATCTTTGTCACCCTCCTCTGAACTCATTATACCCTCTCCATGTCCTTCCTGAGGTACGACCTCCAGAACTGGACCTCATACTCCAGGTGTGGCCTGACCAGCTGGGTGTACAAGGAACTATGACCTGTCTCCTTCTGCTGGAGATCCTGCTCCTATGCAACCTATTATCCTGATGGCTCTTGCCACTGCCCTCCACACTGCTTTGCCACCTTCAGGTCCTGTGAGATGATAATGCCTAGGTCCCTTTCCTCTTCTGTTACCTGCAGAATCTATCTCCCATCCAGTACTCCACTTTCCCATTTTTCTGCCTAAGTGCATGATCTTACATTTTGCTGTATTGAATGACAATTGCCACTCTTTGGACCATTCCTCCAACCTCTCCAGATCTCTGTGCATCATCTCCACCGCCTCCTGCATGTCCACTCTATTCCAGACCTTTGCGCTGTCTGCAAATAGACTCATCCTCCTTCCAGACCCTCCGCAGGGTTTTAAATAACTGATTAGCAGTTTTTCTTGCGACTATACTAACTGTACAGAAAGTATTTATATAGATTTTCTAGAAGTGCTGTGATTGTTAAACACAGTGAGGCAAGAGCTATGCATTTTCACAAAGATTTAGCACTTTCATGAGCAAAACGCTAATCAACTTTTAGAGTTAAATAAATCCTGCTCCGCTATGTCCCTATAAAGAAATTAAACAGTAGAGGTCCTAAAACTGACCCTTGGAGAACCCCATTGAAGACCGTGGACTCTTCCGAGGGTACCCATTGACCAATACCCTCTGTGTTCTGCCCTCTAACCAGTTCTGTACCCACCTTATTACCACCTCCCCCAACCCCAGGCAACCCATTTTGTGCAACTGCTTCCTGTGGGCACCAAGTCAAATCTTTTCTATGAAATAAGGTAGGCCACATCCACAAGCCGCCTGATCCACCACCCGGTGACCCAGTCAAAGAACTCTTATCAAGTTCATTTTGTAGGACCATGCTCAGTGAACCTGTCTTGCCTTGGATCGAAGCGTTTACCTCCATGTAGTTATGGATTCTTTCCTTGAGCAGCTTTTTCCATGAGCTTGCCAATCACAGATGTCAAAGTCACTGGCTCTGTAGTTGCCACCTATTCACCCCCCTTGTGCAGGGGTACTATATCTGACACATTTCCAATCATTAGGTACCAGCCCTGAGTTTAAGGACTTGTTGAATAGGGTGGTTAAGAGAGCAGTTAGTATATCCCTCAGTTCCTTCAACACTCTTGGATGCACCCCATCTGGCCCCATGGCTTTGTCACCTTCAAGTCCTTAAGCTCCCTCAGGATCTCTCTTCTTCCTGAAAGGACTGACATCCACTCCTTCCCTGCAACCTCTGTTATCCTAGAGTTACGCCCTTCCATTCATCTTCCCTCGTGAATGCTGAGCAGAAGTAGCTATTCAGCAGCTCAGCCTTCTCCTGGTCCCCACCACCCTCTCCCCTACCTGCTTTTCAGACTGCATATCCCCTTCTCCATTTTCTTCTTTCCTTATATACCTAAAAAGGTTTTGTCCTCCTTCTTGACCACCTTGGCAGTGTACTCCTCCATCTTTGCCTTTGCAAGAAGGAGGAGAGATCCAAATGTGCGTAGCAATGTAGGGAGAACCACACAGCCTGCTGCACGCACACTGTGACAGATAGAGGGCTACAGCACCCAATCAGGGTGCTAAAGCACAGGTAGACTTGATAGACCAATATGCCTACTCTGCTGGCATCTAGTATGTTAGTATGTTATGAACCAAAATACGGTGGAATGTCCGGAGGGACACAGACGCCGCCCACGCAGCACCAAAGCAAGTGTAACACCTGCGGCTTAACCACGGTACTGAAGGAAGTAGTCATCCACAGAGCCCTGAGCCAGCAGCACAAGGTCATAACCACACCAGACTTAGCACTACAGGGCCGTGACACCATGACATCACTCCAGAGACGACTGACATGACAGCCGGCAGTTGGGACCATGACATGCAGCATGGCCCTGGGACCACAGGACAGCAGCCCAATGGCACAAGCAAAGCCACAGCCCCCACAACAACAACACAGTCCACGACCATTGCGTGGCAATGATGACAAGGCAGTCCACCCACCACTGCCACCGTAACATGGGAGGGACACCAGCACACAGCCCACAACAGCAGTGGCACAGAGCCCCCCACACCAACATACACGGAGGCTGAGGCACTACAGGAGCACTTGCATGCCAGATGGAGGGCTGCATCATGGCATGCTACAGGTCCACCCTAAATGCAAGGGCATCTAGCATGGACAATCCCCTTGAAACAGTCCCCAAACAGACCAGGAATGGGCAAGACAGATGTGTGGGACGCCCACAGGCAACACACCTGCACCATGCAACAGAGTCTGCATGGCATCGACCAGTGGCATGCAAAGGTGGCATGCACACACACCTCCAAATGAGAACACATGCCACACACAAACCGCAAGTCAAGCACCGCCAGCCCAGACATGGGTAGTGCGAAACAGGCCAGAGACTCATGTTATGGAAAAATATACTGCCTTCATTAAATAGCTGTACAGAACAGAGATAAGCAGGGATGGGGATAGAGACAGGAGGGCAACACAGTGAACAGGGAGGAGAGGGTGGACCAGTCTAGTCCTCCACAGACAAGTCGGACATCTCATATTTGTCAGGAGGTGGGTGGTGTCTGAGTAGTCATTCTCCACCAGGACGATGCGGTACACAGGACCTCTGTACCCCTGAAATGAGAAGATGGGACATGGGGATGCCCATCAGTGACAGAGAGGACACACACAAGCAGCAGAACACCACATACACAGGCATGTACACGCACAACACCCACCTATGATGGTTCTTGGCTGTCCCAGAGGTCCCTGTTCTGGTCCTGGTATACTAGGGCATGCTGTGTGCGTCTGCGTATCAGGTAGTTCAGCGTGTCTGGGGCCTCCACCTTCTCAAGCACCATCCACACTGGTTAATCTGGCAGGGCCTGCAACACATAGTAGACGGCACATCTCAGCATGACAACCTAACAGATGGGCACAGACACCAACACATATGTGGGCAAAGAGTTACTGATGGTTTCCTGACCCACATCCTGCATGTTCCCACCGAGTGCATCCTGGTAGGTGGATGTAGCCACCCTGATGAGGCACCCGGTAGGCCACATTCAAGGCCCTTGACTGACTGCCTAGTTGCTGCATGCATCATTGCTCATGCAGAGTGAGGGCTGGGCATGTCAGTATGGCAGCATGACCCCTCACATGGCACACACTTACACGTGATATGCCCCACTCCCTTTAAGGGCACAATTTCAAACTCCGAACGCATGACACCACCCCTGCAGAACATTGCCACGGGAGACAGCAGTTGGAAGCGGAGGGACAGTGCCAGTTGCAGGATGTGCCCTGGGGCATTAATGAACATTCTGCTGATAAAGGACATGCTGGACAGGCTTAGCGATGCAGACACCCCATGTGTTCTGGGACAGACTGCAGGCACACATGCTGGGTGACACCGAATGCCACCAGAGGTTCTGTGTGGACCATGTCATGTTGCAATATCTCTGTTTCCTTGTTGACCAGGTATGGCCTGGACACGCAGGTCACAAACCATGACCATGGAGACCTAGGTCATGTATGCCCTGCAGTACTATGCTACAGGGTCATTTCAGAGGGTGACATTGCAGGTGTCAGCCAGGCATCCATCTTCCGGCCCTGCATGAAGTGACAGATGCCCTTGAGAGCCATGTGGGGAGCACATCTGGTTCCCCACGCCGCCCAGGGAGGTAAGGACAGTGGTGCAGGGCTTCCACAAAGCATACGTGAATGGCAAACACCATTGGTACCATCAACTACACACATGTAGTAATCCTGGGGAAACCACTGGTGGATAAGGATGCATACAGGAACTGAAAGGGTACCACAGTGTCATCTGCCAGGTCGTGTGCAATGTCAGAGGCATACTGACCATCAATGCCAGTACCCGGGTCATGCCATGACTCATACATCTTTGACAACAGCAACCTGAAATGGCACCTCACATCGCTAGGAGAGGGGTTGGGGTGGCTAATAGGTATGTATGTCTGTGTTGTGCCATGACTACTGTGTGACATGTGTGCATTGTGTCCATACTCTCCACCTGTCATCCTCCACAGCTGACAGTGGCTAACCACTAGGACATACTTCCTGACACCCTACTCGCACTACAGCACCTGGCTGAGGATGTCTTCAACCATGTACACACAAGGGCCAGGAACATCGTGAATGAACCATAGAACTCCTGAAGATGTGGTTTAGGTGCCTGGACCACTCAGGTGGGATGATGATGATGCTCACGACCTGGTAAGGTGTCCAGAGTCTTCACCGCATGCATGCTGCACAACATCTGTAAGCAACACCGCTGCCAATGCCCCTAGTGACCCATGACCATCACCACAAGGACAGCAGGGTGGATGGTAGGACAGTCAAGCGGTGCAGTGTCCAGGGTACCCGTGGGCATGTGGTGTCGGCGTGAAGAACTTCCTGAATGCATCGTATCCACATACTCTCAGGCACCATGTTGCATATGACATGTTCAGGCAGTAGGCTGCGCGGCAAGGGGTACAGTGATGACACCAAACTGCTAAAGCGCCCCTGGCCGTACACAATATGTGTACCATGGTGGCTGTGCAATGGCGGGCATGTGGGCTGTGTTGTATGTGCATGTATGCCCATCTGTGCCCTACGGGGATGCCACTATAGCAACCCTGTCACCACATCACCACCACCACACGTGGCAACACAGTGGCTCAGGAAGCAGTGGACCCACGGGCACACCTCCACTGGTATGCCACAGCCGCCGTGGTGTTCACATGGAACTTGTCATTGCAGTGGCCATAGCTAGCTGTTGTGCCTCTGTGGGGGGGTCACCTTGCGGTGACCATGCAGGGTGTGATGGGGCACCAGCACATGCCTCTGGGGTCTGTGCATGGCGCTGTGGGTGGTACTCTACCTGAAGGGTGGGGCATGTGCACATGTGCTGTGTGGGTGTGGTGGGTGTCCATGCCTGTGAGTCATGTACCCTGGCCTCCGTAGCCATGTCCAGCATTGCCCATGCCACGGCCCCTGCCACTGGTGGTTGCACTGGCTACAGGCCACACTGAGTGCTGTAGACCCACAGGGGGCGGTCATGCCAAAGACACCTGCTGGCATGCTGTTGGGTATGTCCACCTCGGCTGCATCAGGCCGTGCACCCCTCCATCCATGTTCCCTGTGGCTGTATTGTCACCCACTGTGCCTGGATCCAGTTGCAACTGTGCACAGTGCCCAGCCAGTTTTTAAGCGATGGCCGTAAGCGTGTCAGTGATTTTCTTCTGTGCATGGGTGCTAGCGAAACCTCAGTGACCAGCCTCACCTGTGTCTGCACCCGTCCTTAAGCACAACCGCTATCCATTCCTGTGCCCGGCTCCAGCGGCAAGCTCTGCCGCCATCTCCTCCGTGTCCTTGCCACACCGGTGAGGATGTCCATGAGGCACTCCAGAGCATGTGTGTAGTCTCTTGTCACCTGCATTCTCTTCCGCTCCAGCCTGCGGTGGTCTGGGTAGTAGGTTGACAGAGGGCTGCTTGTCATCGACTGGCATGGTCACCTCGCTGGTGGGGGTCCAGCATAAGTCCCAGGTTGCGTGTCTGGGGACCTCCATGGTGTCCCTTGTGGCTCCATGTCTTCCACTGTTGGGGTGCCTCTGCCCTGCGACTCTTGTATGCTGGGTCCATTGTCTTGCATTGCCTGGGTGCCATGATCCTCTTCCGCCACTGTGGACTCTGTGGCTTGGCTGTCCATTGCTGTTGCTTGCCACGTGTCTGTGTCCTCAGGTGTTTCCCTGTGTCCCTGAGCCTGCTCCCTGCAGTGTGTCATCGGTCCTTTCCCATTCCATGTCTGATGCGTGCTGTGGCGCTGCTCCCACAGCTAGTGAGTCTTCCAGCTGAGCGTCACCTGTATGTGTCTAGGGGCATGCCATTAGTCATGTTGCTGCATGTGTCCACAATGTGTTGTGCTTTTATGGCATGCAGGCACCTACCATCACAGTTGTGTTTATTGGTGGCTTGTGTGTGGGCCTCCAGTCCCATGGCATTTATCACTGCCTGGTTGTTGAGCCATATCTTGGCTTTGGCCTTGGCCTCATGAGGCTGGCCAGGGATCTGTGCCCCCACAGCACATCATAGTGCTGGTGTATATCACTGACCAGTACCACCACCTGCCCCCGCTGAAGTTTGTCGACCATGTCCACCAGCCCCTGCCCCATCCTGCCTGCCTAGGACCCACTGTGGCTGCTGTAGGTGGCACCAGACCAGTCCTGACCATCTTTCCCTGCTGTCACCATTTCAGTCTCTCCTGAATGCCTCATATTCCTCTGTCTGTTTCTGTTGCTGTTCCACATCTCTCCTTTATGGTGGGGTCATGGGGTGGGGTTCAGTTCCCACAGGCTGTGGCCCGCCCCTGCCTAATTGCACACCTAGCTTGTCCACACCCCTGCCCTCACTTGTGCCTGTTCATGAATGGCTTGTATTCATCCAGTTCTGCTTGCCTCATAGCTGCACAGCTCTACTTGCTCCTGGTCGTGCATGTCTCCCACACCTTCATAAATAGGGCCCCATAAGTGGACCATAATTAAAGATGGGATTAGGGGCAGCCATGGAAACCTGCTTCTAGTGGAGGGGAAAGCTAAATCATTGAGGCCACTGAGGTATAACAGGGAGGTGGACAAGGCAGTTAAGGAAAAGAGGGCCTCATATAGGAGGAATAGGATGTCTCAGAAGGAGGTAGATTGGGAAACCTACATGGGGAATGTGATCAGGCAGGTACAAGCATGGAAGGAACTGCAAATTATGGAGGGGTCAAGAAAGGGGACAAAGCCTTCTTCAGATGCAATAGGAAAAACGGCTACAAAGAGGGCAGAGATAAACTTAAGAAGGGTGTGGGTGGGTGGAAGGAAGTAAGGATGGTAAACATACTGTACCTAGATTTCAGTAAAACCTGATTTGGTTGATCAAAAGTTGGAGGACCAGCGGTGGTAGCAAACTGACCAGTTGGGTGTCAGATTGGCTCAGCGGAGGATCCAAAGAGTTGGGAGGGCTGTCAGGATTGATGGATGTTACCAGCGAATCCACAAGGGTCGGATGCTTGGACCTGTGTTGTTTAATGCGTTCAGAGACAACATAGGGGAAGGTATTCGAGGAACATTTTCACAGATGACACCAAAGTCTGTGTGAGGGTGGACACCAAAGAGGGGTCAGGAGCTTTGAGAGTACCTTTCAAAGCTTTTAAGGTGGTCTGGTATCAGGCAGCTGAAGAATCAATGCAACAAAGTACAAAGTCATACATATTCAATCAATCAACTTTATTTAACCAGGCATAAACACCACTGAGCAAGCTCATTTTCAAAGTGATCCTGGACATTTATACAATATAATACATAGTCACAGATGCAGTAATCAGCACTACAAACCATTGTACAGGTAAAGGTCAATAAAGGCCTATACATACAGGGTCTGACATAGGTGCATGCAGTTACAATTCATAGAAAGTTCACTGGAGAGAAGAGCCGACAATCCTAGGCTGTCTCCACCTTCTTGGTAATAAATAGGGAGGAAAGGCAGGAGCAAAGGTGTGTTAGTGGGAGGATAAGATGAAGAGGCCAGGATACAGGGGATAGGCTAGTAGAGTGCTGTGTATCCCTCACTAGGATGTGGTGTGAGAAATTCTGAACGTAGGATTCGTGGAAGGAACCAGAGGCTAAGGGCTCAGAGTCGCCTAAAACAACTGCATATTTCTGTTCGAAATTCGGCTATCAGAACTTTGAATGTGACTAGACCTGGAAGTGAGGAAAGCTTTAATCAGCTTTGCATGGCGTTCCAAAGTGATGGGAGTGAAAAATTGATTGCTGCCGAGCCATATGTTGTTTTCACTCTAGGAATTTGGAAACAAAGTATGGAGAAGCGTCTCAGGCCAAAAGATTCCTTGGCTCATTTGAAGAAGCTCGAAATGTATGCAGGAAGATTATCGGACAGTGCTCTAAAGAGCCAGAGGAGAGCATTTATTTTCCTCCTAGTTGAAAGTGAGGGCCATCCCGACTCCTGGTACAGTAGGCAATGGTAGGAGTATGAAGGGGTAGGTTGATGATAAATCTTAAGGCCCTGTGGTAAGGAGTGTTGAGTTTGTTGAGCACCATTGAGAGATGATTGTAGAGAAAGTCAGCATAGTCCAGTATGGGTAGGAATGTGGATTGTACTAGTCTCTTTCCAGTTTCTAAGGTAAGCAGATGTTTATACGATAGAATAAGCCTAACTGCTGCCTTAGTTTCTTCGAGACTTCATATAGGTGGCACAGAAAGTTAACCTTATTATTAAACCAGAATCCTAGGTATTTAAAGGTTTCAACTATTCCAAGGGTTTGTCTAAAAGCGTTAGAATCTGGGGAATATGTGTTGGTTCAAGAGCTGCCTTTGGTGAGAGAGTCATGGCTTTAGTCTTTTGGCATTAATTAGAGTTTGTGTTTGATGAGGTTATATTGGAGTAATGAAGTCTTGCTGTAAATTCTCGTGGGCCAAGTCCAAGGATGAATTTGTGGTGTAGAGTACAGTATCATCTGCAAATAAGTGTACATTAGTTATTGATGTAGATTGCAAAGAGGATTTGGCCCAGTATGGCGCCTTGGGGACACCTCGTAAAGAGATAGACAGATCACCGCAGCTTTGACTTGTTGTAATCTGTTGGTGAGATAGTTGGTGAACCATTTGATTGCAGGACTTCGAGACCGATATTGCTCAGTGCTGTAAGCATGAAGTTGTGATCCACAGTATCGAAGGCCTTGCTAAGATCAAGAAAAGGGCAAACACATGCTTCTTAGAATCCAGGGCAGTTTGCCAATCAGTGGTTACTTTTGCAAGGGCAGATACTGTGCTATGTTTGGCTCTAAAGCGGACTGTGCAGAGTTTAGCAATTTCTGTGAATCCAAGTGTTCTCTAATTTTGGCGTTGAAAATTTTTTCAAAGTAGTTTTGACAGAATGGATAGTATAGAATGGGCCGGTAGTTGTCCAGATCGCTCAGATCCCCAGACTTGTACAATGGTAACATGAAGCAGTGTACCATGACACAGGTAGTTCTCCTTGCTTCAGAGAGGTGTTGAATAAATGGGTGATGGGGCGTCAAGTAGAAATGGCCAAGCTTTAGGAAGTAAGGTTCGATATTGTCTGCACCGGCACCTTTTCAGTGTCCAGAGACAGAAGGAGGTCCTCTGCTTGTTTAGACATGACTGTATGAAAGCTGAAAGGGGCCGGATGAGGTTGATTAAGGTTAAGATTAACATTAGAGTCAAGTGGAGTCCCTAGTGGGCTGAGTTTGTTGATAGGCGAGGTGTCACAGGCTAGCCCTGCAGTGGCAAAGTGTTCGTTGAGCTGCTCTAAATAGCAGCTCTGTCCTGTAGCTAGTTCCAGCGGACACAGTTTTGGCTGGAAGGGATGCATCAGTAGAATGATCTTCAACCTCTTTGAGGATGTTCCAGAATTTGGCAGAGTTGTTTTGTTGGCTTCTAGTTCGGCTTGGAAATGTCTGGCTTTTCAGACCTAATTAGTTTGGTGCAGGCATTTCTAGAGGTGTGAATTGCTAACCAGTCTGCCTCCAGCTGAGATTTTCTCGCTCTTTCCACCAGTAATCTCTGTTCTTAAGCGCTTTCTTCAGGATGGGAGAGAACCAGCCAGGAGGTCTTTTCTTAGATCTGATCAGCCTTAGTGGGGATGTTTGTCTGTTAGTCCTATAAGAGGATATGAAAGATATTAAATGCCTCGCTAAGGAGGGGCTAGGTAGAAATCCTGCCATCTGATGTTGCTTAGGTCTTTCAGGAAAGCGTTCTGGCAGAACTTTTGGGCATTTTTTCAATTTGAATTTGGTGGCGGTTTTATTTGAGGAGAGTGTCTGATGCAGGCAGTAGCACAGTGGTCACTTATGTCGTTGAAGAACACTCCGGTATGCGAAATGTTATGAGGCTTGTTTACTAACATGAGGTCCTGGAGGGAGCTATGCTCAGGATTTTTCTGTCAGGTCTAGTGATTGCAAGTGTCATTTGTACCAGTCCAATTGCATCACAGAGATCCTTCAGCTTCTTGGAGCTGTCATCATTCCAGTTTTGATTGAGATCCCCAGCAGAATACACTCAGTGTTAGCCATGTCAATTAGGCTTTGGAGATGTGGTAGGAGGGCCATGCCACCAGAGCCGTGTTGGTAGCAGGCTGCAATAAGGAGTGTCTTCTCATTGGAGAGGATAATTTTAGTGCCAGGCATTCAAATTCTTTAGCCTTTCAGGTGCAATCAATGACCGTGACTGCAAATTTGTTCTTAACATATATTATGACCCTCTTCCTCTAAACGGTCTATCACATCGGTAGGTATTGTATCCAGGTATGTTGACAGATTTGTCTGGGGTTGAGGGCGTAAGCCAGGATTCCGTTAAGCGAAAGAAATTGGGAAATGCATGTACAGCCTAAGTCTGTATGAGGTCAAGTTTCTTCAGTAAACTGCAAACATTAACATGAAGAAAGCTAATACCTTAGTATTGTGGAGAGTCCTGAGGGGTGTCCAGAGGAGTGGGTGGGCCTGGGTTTAGTTCAGTGTTTCCTGAGCAGAGTAGGAGAGTAGTAGTCTTTGAGGTGATGTCTTAGCCTGTTGAGTAGTCTTTTGCTGCTCCGTCTGCATCGCTGTTTAGAGATGGCTATTTTGTGGCAGTATCGCAATTTGATAGGGATAATGTATAGATAACTGCTATGGCCGATAAGGTCAGAGGCATTCGCATGCTCTCTGGTCAATGCCTGGTGTGAAGAAGGCATGACCATAAGGGAGTCATCCTCGCTGTGCGCTGCCATGGTGTATTAAGAAGGCAAAACTTGGTAGTCATCAAAGGAGGAATTTTGGCCTTGGTGCAGATTGAAACCAAAATTTTGAATGGGGCAAAAGTTAATAGTATGAGGCTGACTATATAGGAGAATATCCACATGTGGCATTTTAATAAAGAATTGTCTCCTAGTACTGGTATCATGCACGAGGCTGACAGGACTGTTCAGTAACAACTTCTTCCTGCAAGAGCCGGAGTGCTGAATACAGGCCACAGTGGCGGAAGAGGAAAAGGATCTGGCAGTAGCTATAACCAGTAACCTAATCTGTGCCATAAGTCTGTACAAAAACTCAGGGACTAAGTCAAAATGCAAATTAATCTGCCAGATGTTACTGAGTGCAAACTAGCTTTACACTACTAACATGCTGGTTAGTGATCTCTATGGGGTCTTATGTAACTTATTTTCTCCGATCTGGGATACATAAGCAGTTGGATGGTTTATGGTTCTTCCTATACAGTTTCTCTCCTCTATCCCAATGTCCACACTGCCCCCATGTAAACATTCTTAATCATAGCCCTCCCCACCCCACTTTCTCCCTTCTAACTGTTTATTCCCCTCCTTGCTCATCTCCACTCTCTAACTTTTCTCCTGGCAGGCCTGCAAACCAGTACACAGACTGGTTATGCACCCTGCCATGTCTGTATCTGTGGGCTTTGCATCCCAGAGGACAAAGGTTTGCCTCTCCTTACTACCATATCTGTCTCCTTACAGGCCTGGTAGCCAGTACACGAACTGGCTCTTGTGGGGTTTGCATCCCAGGGATGAAGGCTCACCTCTCCTTCTCTACCTACTCCCCATCCTCCCTTTCCTTTCCCCACCACACTAGTTTTCTCTCCTTTCCTTTCCTTTCTCCTTTCTGTCTCTGTTCTAAGGGACATGCCTCCCATGCCTAGTTTTGAAATATCAGTATTTTATTTCATATGTGTTGGTCTTGAACACATAATTCCAACTGTACATATCTGTTCATCATTCTTTTAAAATTACTGTATGAAGTTGTATTTTATTTTTATTACGCATACATCAGTTGTACTTACCCATTTCCACTTCCCAGGGCGTACCTGAAACAAGCTATTTTAGCTCAGTATGCCTTTCCTGGTAAAACTTTTCAAATAAATAAATTATGGTGTCCTGAATGCCACTCAGGGTCCTGCACCTTTACTCTGAGGAGCCAGCCATAAAAACATTTTCAATGCCCCAAATTGGTTTTATCCACAATATTGTACAATAATTCACTAATCAGTAATGTCCTACATGTATCTATTGATTTAAATCGCTTTACAAACAGTACAATACAAATGTAATAAGAATAAGACTCTGATATATTTACATGAGTGTGAGAGCTATTGAACAAAGTTCCCCAATCCATATAGACATGTATTGGTTTGCCCTAACAGTAATTTACTACTTCTCTCTTCTATATCTTTCCCTTTGCTCTCTTGCAGAAAAGATGCAAACCATCTATATCTTTCTTTTAAAAACTTCACATTCAACAAGTTTGTGGGGCACAGTAAATCTCATGTTTAAATTACAGATGGGGTAATGAAGAGGGACGGGAGGGTGGGACAGCTGCAAGTTGAGGGGCTAGCTGCAAAATCGGGCAGACTCGATAGACCATGAGGCCTATTTCATATGTTTGTAGATACAGGATGATGTTCTACAGCCATGAGATGATTTCCAGTTATATCATAACATCTCGTCGAATCCTGGTAATAGCTTTCCTGTGATGTAACTTTTCACAGAATGTTAAATACTGTTCCACAGCAAATTTCTTTTCTTTAACTTACATTTTATTGATTTTAAAATACAATGCAATACAAGCATCATGCCCTCTGTAGCATACAGTGAATAGGTCCAACAACATGTAATGATAGGATTCAATATACCACAGATCTAAGTTACTACCTAATGGGGGAGGGGGTATTCTCAAGTATATATTTGCTAGAAAACTTGAAGAGCAAATGCTGCCAATACCAAGAACCTTTCCCAACTAGTAAAACATTGTAGGAGAGTAATATCTTCCCTGCTAAGGGAATACCAGGTCTCAGTTACAGAATATTGTAGAAAGGAGAAAAGAAAAAGGACCACACTGCAAGCGAGCTGACCCCTACAGCCCCAAACCACATCAACATTTTGATCAAAAATGCAGTTATAATGTATAAAACATCAGCTTTTAAACAGAATAGCAGTTATAACATTGAATAGTGATACTGTGCTAATAGAACCTAAAATAAGATTTATAGATAAATTTAGGACTCTAGATGGTGACTACACAGAGAAAAAAAAAGAATTTAAAACAGAAATTGTTTCTGCAGTAAATAAATCTAACTACCACGCTGACAGAAAATACAGTCTATCAAGTCTATCCAGTTGAGAGATCGCATGGAGAGGTAGTCAGCCACATGGTGGTCATCATGTTAACCCAAACGTGGGTGCTCTGAATAGTGCCATTAATTTAAGCAAATAAACCGCTCAGTAAAATAAACAATCTGGACATACTTTTTTTGGCAGTTCTCCACCAGCTCGGCCACTCATCCTCCCCATAAAAGAGCCTATTGTCAAACAATAGCTTTAGTCCTCATCTGACTCGGTCGCTCCGTGGGGAGGCAAATTCGGTAGTGATCCGAGCTGCCAGTTTCCCTGCCTTAGCAGGATCATTATGGATGTAGGTTTTGCCTCCATAGACAATCTCCACCCCCCAAACTCTGTTTATTCACTGTCACTTTTGGGAACTCTCTCAGGCAACCACCTTACCCCAGCTCTACCTCCTAGCCTAAAACTTCTCCTGTGTCCTGGCACCAGTCCAACTACCCCCGGCTCTGAGCTGCCCGGTAGGGCCGGCCCCATCCACCCAGGGTGCTCTATCTATAATCAGGCTGGGCTGAGCTGAGCCCAGGACAGGAGAGAATCCAGCTGATGGAGTGTAGCTGGTGGGAGGCGGTGCAGTCACCTATCCCGAGGGCAGGTTTTCCTTGTGTTATGCCCTTGTTCCCACCCCCAGGTAGAGCCCGAGCATGCTGTGATTCCAGGGGATGTCCGTCGTGGCTCCATTTCCCCTGTACTGATGCTCTGGATGTTGCAGTGCCTCAGGTCCACCGGTGGCTGCTGCGGTGCAGGCACCACCCTGGATTCCTCTGAGAGAAAGAGCAGTCCTCCGGACGCTTGATCCTCTCTCTCCTCTGGTTCCCGAACCCAGGTCACTGGCGTGAGTGCGAGGTGTGGTGTCCAGCACCTCAACTCTCAGTGCCACTGGGGCTGACTTTCCATAGACAATCTTAAGGAGAGCTGGCATCATTAGGACATGTTGTATGCCCAGTTCCAGGAGCCTGATAACGCACACCATCAAAAGCCTTTCTTTTAGTGTGAGTTGTGAAGCTGAGGTCAGGGAATAATCTAAGCTGCCCCCTTGACATACCAGACTTGCAGCACACCTTGCAGCTTGAAGAGCTTCATCCTCTCTGTTGGATCAGTGAGCACAATCATTACTGTTTGGGCCAGGGGAATCAACACCCATGGTGCAGCGGGGGTAACTCTATACACTTTTTAACTTGAACACCTCCAAGCTGTAGTTATTCGTGGAGCTATCTCTGTACCAGGTTTTTAAATCCCTCTCCTCTCTGTGCCGTCTGGCAAGCCAACCAATCTGACATTCGAAGACCAGCTTGGTTTTCTAGATTTTGAGTCACATCAAAACACCATGTTTTGTTTGACTACTCCTGCAGCCATGGTGAGAGATTTGTAGCTGTGTCAGTAGCTGCCTTAGCTTCCTCTTGAACCCATGACACTTTGGTATACAAAACTGTCACTTTCACAACCAGGGATTCCAGTCTGGCATCCATTGCCTGAATGGCTTTTAGTAAGGTAGCATTTGATGGTTGGGCCGGTCACTGATGCATGGCAGAGTCTGCTGTTCACTGTTCCTCACTTCTTGAGTCATCTTTGGACAGGCGCCTTCTCAGATTTCCCTCATGTATTGCGACCCATCCTGGATGAATAGGTACCATTTTGTTCTGGAATTGTTGTAGAGTCTAAAATCATTGGTCAAATTGCATTTTTAAGATAAAATATTTAGTTTTGTCATTCATAGGCTAGAACATGCAGAGCTCAGTTGCATGCGTCTCAATCAGGTCAGCTTCTAGCTCTGCCCCCAGCAAAATTATTTTTGATTGATTTGTATAATCGATGTTCCGATGAGCCCCGGATAAAAGTGAAATCCTTTTGTGCCCCTACATCAGTAATTTGTTGGGCAGCATTTTTGCGAACTGTTCCAAGTCCCCATTCTTATCAAAGATATAATTCTTTCCAGTCCCATCTCATTTCATAGATGATTTAATGTGCCAAACCAGGTATTCTTGTTTTGGCTATTCTCTGCATCTTTCCGGCCATTATTAACCAGACTATCTATAGGAGTGATGCGGACTTTTAGCCAGAAATGTATGCTTCTTTGTAGGGTCCTTGTTTTAAGGTCTAAAGTTCTTGTTTCTGCCAAAGTACAGCACTTGCTACATAGTTAGAGGCCGCAGAGCCAGTTTCAAGTATAGATTTGTATTGTTTCAAGTTCCTTCCATATTTTCCTTTATACCTCTATGTCTGAGGCATACAAGATCTAGGCATTCACTTTGCTTCAAAAGCAACGTTTTTGGGCTACAAAAGAGTTGCCCCAAAAGTGACACAATTCTGTTTCTTGCGAAACAGTTTTTTTTTTATGGCAGTTGTTTTGTGTATTTTATGTGATTTTTCCAGCTAGGTTTTCTATCAAACACTATTCCTAAGTAGCAGTAGTCATTCACCTCCTTCAACTGGGCATCCTCTATTTTCCAATATTTTGTGACACTCTTTTTATTATGGAGTTCCAAATACAACTATCTTAGTTTTTGTGAGTAAATTTCTAAGTTTCTTTCTTTTAATTTAACATTTATTAACTTTTTCAGGAGTATTACATATATTCATTTCATTAGCAGTGCATATTGCTTCATTTTTACATCATAATACATGTTACAGGTGCTTTCTGTTTACATACTTCTTTAAACTTTATACATTCAGTTGTATGTTCTCTGGATGGTGTCAACCCACACTAAATCTTACACTTTTGTTATACATTTCTTATTTCTTACGGCACAATTTCTGGCTTAGGAGCCATAATCCATAAAGCCACTTGTTCCAGAATTCAGTGAAGCAAGTCATTTGTGCAAGTAACTCTGCCAGGACTTACTTACTTCGAGACTTCCAATGCAACGCTTGCATCCCTCGAGAATTGGTTCCAGCAGAACAAGCTTGTGCTCAACTGCAGGAACTAAGACCAAACAAGGCTCTTCTCAAGTGCACAGAAGAACAACGTACAAGCGCCGACATCCCTCAACAGTAAGGGACCCTCTATAACAGGAAGAAACTTCAAAATACCTCGGGTTCACCATCGACTCAGACTCTAACATTTGCACCACATGTCACCCCAAATCATCTGCAACATTAACAGGAGACTATGCACTATATAGACATAAAAACAACCTTACCCTGGAAGCCAAAAAGTGGCAGTTACAAGTTCCATCCTTCGATAACTGACTATGGCCTAACAGTCTATGGAGTGCCACAGACACTGTGTTAAACAGGTTCCGGTTAGTCCTGAACAAAGCCTGCTGCTTTCAACTGGGGCTGACAAACTCATGCACAACTGCACTGTTTACTCTCTCACAAACTGGCTTCCCTGCAGGACAGAATAAAATATCAAACCTGCTTGCTAGGCATGAAAGCCCTCATGGGTCTGACCCCCAGGGCTGCAAGGTCTCCTACAACCTGCCCAAAATCCTTATCCAACCAAAGGCATGACTGTCGGTACATTGGCTGTTCTATCAAACCAAACAGCTCGACAAATGCTCCCTTGCAACCAGGGCACCAAGCTGGCTTAATGAACTTCAGGTATTATGAAAGACACAAACTAAGCTGGGTCCTTTCAAAAGGGAATTTGTAAATTTACTCCTACCTGGCTCCAAATGTAGCTGCTTCTCCTAATGAAACCCCATCCCATGCACTGCCACTTGCCAATTGCACCCTACCTCAACCCAGCCCTTGCACCATCTGATCGTGGTGCTTCTGACCCCTAAGGTCCCTCTTACACATGCACATGATGCCAGCTCCTTACCCACCACATGGTCTCTTCACACATGTGTCTCTCCTCCATTCCAGTGCACCATAAAAGTGCACAGACTTAACCTCTGAGAGTGCCAGTGTCAGTGGCTCAGCAGGTAGCACACTCACCTCTGAGGCCGGGAGATCAGAAGGCTGTGGGTTCTAGCCCCACACCAAGCACTTGGTTAATATCTCAATATTGATACTGCAGTGCAGCATGAGGAGGGTGCTGCACTCCTGAGGTGCCATCTTTCGGATGAGATGTTTAACCAAGGTCCTATCTGCCTGTTCTGGTGGTAGTTCAAGTGGATGTTAAAGAGCCCATGACACTTCTCGAAAAGAGTAGGGGAAATTTGTATTGCAATACATAAACAACAGCAACAAACAATAAATTCAACATTTTCCAGGAAATAATGTAGAATAAAAAGACCAACATCAAAAATCATAAATGTGTACTTTTACATTCTCTGCAACCCTTAAAAAAAAAAAAAAACAGAATACACTGCTCCTTCAGGGGAATTAAAATGCCAAAATAACGTAAAATACAATACTTGTAATATGTACAAGGAGAAAAAATTAATCAATCTTTATACAGATCAGTTCCAGGGTAACCGTCTATTAAACTGGTATCATTTAGAAAATGAGAAATAAATACAAAAAGGTCTAAACTTTACTAACCCATCCAAACCAGTTGGTCCCCAAGACATTTTTCCACCCTCTCTCTGGTACATCAGCCCACTCAATCTATCTCTCTCCATAATGAATTATATACCGTCTGTCCCAAAGAGTTTTTCTCGTATGTATACACTTTATCCAATTCTCCTGTATTAAAAATATCAAATCTTGTTGTGTCACTACTTCCTGTCTTAAGCACTGCTTATATCTAATTTGCCAAATAGCCCACTTAATAACAGCAAACATAACATATATAGTAGATTTCTTCCATTTACCCCAGCAATCTGATGTATTTCCATAGACTAGCATACTATATGTCATTTTATTAAATGCTGGTTCATTCCAATATCTCGCTATGGAATCCCAAAACCCATGTATAAATGTGCAATCAAAAATAAATGTTGCATGGTTTCCACTTTCCACACACAGGTCGCTACTAAACACATCCTTTCCCTCCATTCTTTGTGCTTGTAGTTATACCCAGGCTCAACTTCCCATGTCCACACAGCCAAATTGTGTCCTGCATTTTAAGTGGAATTCTAGCCTCAGTTATACACACCAATCTAGGCTCTTCCATTTCATCAGCATCAATATTGAATACTGTTCTAGAAAATAACATTTTTCAACCAGATCTGCATAAGATCTCTTTTTCTCCTTGTTGAGAACCCAGTTTATATCAATTTTCCATATTCTCAAATATTTTAGGGTGGTTTGTATATAACCAGGCAGCTGTTTCTCCTTCACATTCTAGTTCCTTTTCTCCAGGCTGTAAAAAACTTCTTCCCATGAGCTCATACTTATCGTACTCATATTAGTGTTGCCCAATATCAGGGGCTTAATGTTGGTGAAAAAATATTCCCAAAAGGAAAATCAAAGGTTGCAACATACCCAGTCCTTCCTGTTTCCACACTCAGTATGTGTGGGCACGCTTAACCAGATTTAGTCGACTCCTCCAGGTAAAAACTAATCCCATGATCTTTGTATGCATTGCAAACAGTAAAGAGTACACATGTGAATCATGTAAAACTGAGGCAGAATGTATGAATTTAACAAAAATATCCTTTTCTTCCTAGTCATCTTCCAATTACACCATTTGTGTGTCTTTTGATTGGCTGCATCAAATGCCACCCCCAGTTATCTTCTGCCAAATCCTGCTCCAAACAAGATTCCCTAGTAGCTTAATAGGTTCAGTTGTGGTTGGAAGTGGGGCATCCAGCACTGTGCCCCAAAAAGCTATTTACTCTTCTGCAGATTAATACCATCCCAGTGCATGGTCCTACTCTTGAAAAAGATCCAAAGCTCTTTTCCCAGATTCTTGGTCCTCTACTGTAAGTACACAATCATCTGCAAATGCGTAACTTTGGGGTACGTTGTTCCCAGATGATTAGTCAGTGGTTTTATCTCTGCCCAGTGTTCTATCTGTCTCAGTATTGGGTCCAAACAGAATACATACAGTAGTGGACTTAGGGGACACCCTTGCCAAACTCTGTTTTTAAGATACAGTGGGATCCCCAAATGTCCATTCACTAATGGTGTTATTTGGGCATCCTAGTATAACAGTCTAATCGAGTCTATCAATTTTACAGGGATATGATAGTGATCCAATACCTTCCATAGGTAGTCATGCTGTACTGCATCAAAGGCAGTCTGCTGATACAGAGACAGCAAACAACCCCTTATTTCCCCTTACGACTTTGTTCAAAACTCTCTAAGAAAGCTCAGGTTTTGTTGAATGACTCTATTGGTCACCGCGAGGACCGTGTAGCCAAAATAACAATTTCTGCAGCTTTAGCCAAACAGTTTGTTTATATCTTTCCCAAAATTTTACATCTGCATTCAGGAGCATAAGTGGTCTCCAATTTTTAATAAATTTCGGGTCCCCTTTTTGTACATAAACAGCATGACCCCTTCCGTCATGCTCATCCCCAATCTCTCTTCCTGATATGCTGCTAGGTATACCGTGTAGCACTGAGCCAATTCCTCTATGTATCGCTTGTAAAGTTTTTCGTATCCCATCCTTCCTAGGTGAGGTATGTGCTGATAATTTTGTTATGGCCTTATACTTCTGTTAGTGAGATATTCCTGTTTAGTTCATTATGCTGCTCCAGTGTGAGGTCTGGGATCTCTAGCTGGGTCAAAAAGGGGGTCTTTTCCACCCACTTGGAAAGTGTTCTTAACATGATCTTGTACCACTTGTTGGATGGAATCTTGAGTGTCCGTACGTTGCCCATTCTATGCTACAAGTGTACATATGTTTTTTGTTTTGAGTCCCATCTGATCCCTGTCATATGGGTTAACCTGTTCTTTAGAACTCCTAGTGGTGACCTGTTTTTATTAGCTATGTTTTTACCGTGTCCTTCTGGTAAGCCATCATTTGTGCTTTAATATTCTCAGTTGAGCTCTCAGATCTGTGTTTACCCTTCCATGCATGAAATTATCTGCATGTATTTTGCCCATAAACCCAGATAATGAGTATATTTGTCTCATGCAGTTCTCAGGATTTGCTCTGTGTAAATTCTTTTATATCTCGTTTGGTGTTCTCCCACCACTCTAGGCGGCTGTCATATAAAAATTCAATATCCCACCTTGCCCCAAGGAGAGTCTTTATTTCCACTTCATACTGCTCATCCTGTAGTGCTAACATATTCATTTTCCAAAAGCTCATGCTCACTATGAGTTGCTGGAAGGATCCATCTGTCATCCATACAGCCAGATGATCCGATGTTTCTAGGGGCAACAACTGTAAAGCCTGTACCACCAACCTCTCAGAAATGAACCAAAAGTCAATTCTAGTTGACAGTTTACCTTTATGAAAGGTGTGTCCTGGTTCCACATGTAGTTTCTCATATATGTCTCTCAACATATTGTTCTGTAATATCGCTCATGAGGCATTAGTGTCTAATATACTTTATCAGTTGTCCTCCCCTGTCCCTGTATGTAAGACCACAATTAAAATCCCCACCCACAAAAGAAATTTTTGACATGTGTAAGTATGGTTCTATCTCCTGAAAACTGTAACTCCCTCTTGCTTTTGATTGTGGGGCATATGTATTAATAACCCTATGAACTACTTTATTCAACAACAGATCCAATATCATGCTTCTCCCTGGTGCAAATCAACTATTTTCAAAACTTAGCCTGCACATCCTTAAAACAGAACCCTGAGCCTGTACAAATGCCTTGCCCAATCATCCAAAGGGATGGACCCCATCTCCAGTCCTTCTGTGCCTGAGATATTTCAGCCACTGAGTGTAAACGGTATCCTGTAAAAGAAAACATTACCACCCTCCTGCCAAATTGGAAAAAGTAATCAGTCTTTTCTCCTGAGATTTTATGCTGTTGACATTTGCAGTAGTAAGATAGATGCCTCTATCCATTTATGTAATAAGTAAAGGAGAGAAAACATACAAGACAGCATGCACTCTTTTTTCTTTGACTTAGGCTTGGAACTCATAGTCCCATCTCCTACGGTTTCCTGTAAAGAAGAAGTCACTGAGGATACATCTGACTCTCCTCCTAACTCCTCCTTCCACGTTCACTAATAACTCACAGGAGTTGGTAGAAGTCAGGCCTTCTTCAATGTTGGAGGCGTATCGAAGTGTAAGGTCTTCCGCCCTGATTTAAACCTTGTTACTCTTTGGAAGGGTAGTGCCCAGTGCTTCAGTTTGTGCGGTGCTAGCGAGGCTCAGCCTTGCACCTCTTTTCATTCGGGCTCAGCTCCGGCACCTCTTCTCTCTGACATTTGACTTTATTTAGTTTAAATTAAATATGCAGCAGCAGCACTCACAGAGTTCAAAGCTGAGCTAGAGAAGAAACAAGTAACTACTCAAGTTGGGCCTGATTGATCACCAGACGAGTCCGCTCCTCCTCCTCTCCCTTCTGAGCCAATCAGAAGTGCACAGCAGCAGATGTGGTGGCGCTTGGACGGCATGCACTGTCGCACTGCAGTCAGTGACTCAGGAATGATGAGGATGATGATTGGAAGGCTAGGAGCTACAGAGTAGTCAGGTCAGGCCTGATTGATCACGGATGAGTCTGCTCTCCTCCTCCTCTCCACTGTGAGCCAATCAGAAGTGCACGGTGGCTTGAATGTGGTGGTGCTTACACGCACTTCACTCGCACTGCAGTTAGTAACTCACTCTCGAGGAATGATGAGGAGGGATTGGAAGGACTGAAAGGAGCTATAATGTGATCGCTCATCTCTGTGCAGTCAACTTGTGCTTGCTCGCTGTCGCTAGATGGATTTATTTTGATGGTGACCCCTAGTATGAGAACTTGGCTCAGGACAGTGCAGTGCATCGAATCCCAATCAATCTATCCTCCAGCAGTCCTGTGAGGATCTCTTCCTGCTGACCAATGCTGTTTGGTTTCCGGCCATTTGTGACTCTGTCTCTTGCTGCGGTCTATGGTGTTAGTCTGTCTGTTACCTTACCACTCCTAGTCACGACTCCCCCACCCTGATCGGCTGGTCAATTCAAGGGCCATGACAAGACAGTAGTTACTTGAGGGAGCGGCCCGCCACACACCGGTCATGTTCAAACTTGGAGAAAGGAGCCAGGAGGAGTGTCAGGAGCAGGAGTCACAGAGCCAGCCAGGACTGGAGAGAAGACTAGTGTGCTGCTGGTAAGGAGGTAGGTCATTGTCAGTCTGACAGTCTCAGTACATCAGGAGTAATGACCATTACATTTCAGCATTGAGCCTTGAGAGCTGAAGAGTGAGTGAAGCGAGAGAGAAGAGTTCTCATCTTGACTGTCTGCTGCACAGTGCACTTGTTGTGGGTCAGGGTGGGCCTGGCTGGTCGGGTGTGAATTTGATCTAATTAAATCGGGAGGGGAGTATAGCAAAAATACCCACTGCCAAGGGATGAGAATAATAAATAACCCCAGTCAGGTAGAATGCTGCTCCCCAGTTTTCAAGACAGGTGGATATAGACTAGAAAAAATGAAAGGGGGTATGATATTTTTGTGAGAGTGGCTGTGGGCAGAGGTTAGATTTATCAAATGTTTTAAACAACATGAAGCAGTGGGTTTAGCGGAGTATGTTGAAGACTGAGCAGCAGGCTCATGTGCTAGCCTGCTGAAAGTATCCCAACCCACACACACACACACAGGCTGAATGCTAGGCAGAGTAGGTGATTGCTGGCCACTTTCTGGTGGCTGCACCAGGCCAGGCAGGTATCAAAGATGTGTCACTGTGTCACTGTTGTTTCATTTATCAGGAAACTGGCAAGTGAGTGAGTGTATACAGTATGGAATGCTGCAGATACATACAGTGTATTTTGTGTCTGAGTACAGTAAATTGACACAGGAGAACAGAACATGTGTTTGAGCAAAGGTTCAGTGCAGCCAGTGTCCATAGGGAGGAGGTGAATCTTTATATAAAGGTTTTGAAATTGCTCCAAAGGAGATGTAAACATCTGTGTGCCCGGCACCTGATACCTGTGATTGTGGGTGCCACTCCCAGTGTACGTGCTGCTAAATCATAAGCATTAGCACATACTACCAACCAGCTATTACGTGGATTCAGGGTAGGGAACCTGACACAGAAATGTGTTTTATCTTCAATGTAACCCTAAAACTCACCAAAGAGCATCTAAAATCCAAAGCTTCCAGGGGCCTGGCTTAGGCCCCAAGCCTTTGGTGTTTGGATTCAGAACACTGGCACCTCTTTCTTTACAGATTAAGCACTGGTAGTGCCACAGTTTGTTCTGGAGGGGCCTGTCCTGTAATTCTCCCTCTTTCCTCCCTGTGTGCTCTTCCACTTTCCGTAAACAAAATTGGGACACTTGTTGGTCCTGTTCCTTGTACACATTGGTAGAGGAAGGATCTTGTGATCCTGACAAGGAGAGCAGCCCATCGGCTCATCTGCTGACAGTATAGTAGTATTCTGGGCAAGGTTAAGGGTAACCATCTCAACAAGGGAGGGATATCAGTACCACCTTTGCAACTCAACCCTTGTTTTTGATATCCTCTGTGGTTTGGGATCTGAACTGTTAGCCTCCAGTACTAAATCTTGGAGCCATACCTTCTTTCTGGGCCGTAGCCACATACACATCTTGTTCTACTCTTATGGTTTTGTCCATGCTGTTATGGGAGGCCCATTCACAGTCTTGAAAAGTGTGCCTCATACCTTCACACAGGTTGCACCTCATAGGTTGCTCACAATCTGCTCAGTATGCCCCACGTCCACCACACAATCCACATTTCTGTTTTGCAGGCGTTACTAAGTGACCCACCTCCTGACACTTTTAGCAAGCTCTTGGTTGTCCTGCATAAAATATCACCCTTCTGTCCCGCCCCAGAAAGAAGCAGTTAGGTAGGTGTAGAGGTAACTCTGTTTCCTGGCAGTGTCACTTGATATCTCCAACCCCCGTCCATAGATGTTCCTCATCCAAAATCAGATCTGGGTATCCCTTTACTACGGTGTTGATTCATCTGGTATGTGATGTCTGCTACATTGACCCCTTCATTTTGGAAAATTACAGTGACTCTTTTAAAGGGGCTTTGTCAGGGATCACCAAAAGGGTCTCCACAACGTCATAGCTTTAAGTTGATGGTACTGCTTCCAAAAGTGATCCAAACCTGTGGGGTGTTTAAAACTGATGTCAAATATGGAATCACCCAGCATGTGGATCAGGGCATAGGATTCGTGGCGTAATATTTCATGCTATTTTTAGCAGTGCCTGCCCTACAAAGATGCAGTCAGGACATCATTCATGTCTCCCTGAACTTTAGGGACGGCATTTCACCTTGCAGCTGGTTCCAGTGTGGACCTAGTGCATTCTGGAAACAGTTGTTCCCGAACATGGCTGTCCAGAAATTCTGTCTTGCTCCTGAATTACGTCATGGACCCCTCGGCTCTGCTGCTGACTGATCCTGATCCCCAGTGGCAGTATCTCCCACCTCTCAGCGGGGCTGGCCTTCCTTCTCTTTCCTGAAGGAGAAGGTGGAGGTGGGGGTCATTTCCGCATTTCTGCACTTTGTTCAAGCCTTTTAATGTATCCTAATAAGCCATTTCCATCTTCTATTTCCGCTGTTATAGTTACAGTCTCTGGGTTACCCTGCGGGGGTGATGTACTACAAGCAGCCATAGGCCTATCTTTGGGAACTGGGGTCACATCCAGTAGTTCATCTGCACTCCGCCCACCCAAATTCTTGGGCAAGTTAGCTCCCATCATATGCCATCTAATTTCGCACCCATCCTGCTTTCTGCAGGAGTCCACCGACCAGTCGGGGCTATCAGGGGAATATTAGCTATTACAGTTGAAAAATTATATCTGTGTATTCTGTCAGAGGGACCCTCCTCCTGAAGTGCATTCCCCTTCTTTCCTTTCATCACTGTGTCTTTATTAGCAATCTTTGCCGGTACCGCCCAGGTTAGTGCCAATCATGAAATTTATACTTTTTGTTGCAATATTGGAACTTCCTTGCTCCTTGCCACCTGCATCTGTAGCTACTTTATTCTGTACAGTAGTTACTTTGGTCTGCAAACCCTCTGTTTCCTGCAGCCTGCATTTTCCACACACACCTTCCGCTCTAATCCAAATGCAATACAGGATTTTTACTCACTACTTGACCACTTGGAGAACTCTTTTAGGGGTCATCCATGCTGGTTCTTACTGTTGACTCCTCTTGGATACTCAAGCGTGATCAGGCCTGATACTCCTGCCTGCACACCCTGAACTCTTCACTCCTGTGCATACCTCTCAACTGTACCACATTCATGAGGAACGTTCCTCATTTTACTTCACAAAGCTCCCTGTTCCACATTGTGAATACTTGTTCCACATTCAGTATTAAGATTTTAAAGCAAAAATCTATAGTAAATGATGCAAAATTATATTATTCAAGTAATAACAAACTTTCTGAACATAAATGCAAACATTTTAACAGTGTTCTGAGCTTCCTAGGAAGGATTTGATTAAGTGTTCCACATTTTGCTCATTTGTTCCACGTTTTGAGAGGCAATGTTCCACATTTGGGGAACAAAAGGTTGAAAGGTATGCTCCTGTGCTCTCTGGTGAGTGGAGAGCTTCTTCCAATTCATTCCTTCAGCGTAAAACAGCACTCTTCCTCCTGAATTACATGATGCAATTCTTCAGCCCAGGAGATGCTGATCATTGTTCTGCTTGCTCCATTTCTGTTTTTCCATGTCCGATTGCTCCAACTCCATACTAAGAGGCAAGGCTGCCACCGTACTTATACCCTCAACACTGTACCACATTACAATTTACGTTCTTCATTTTACTTCACAAAAGCTCCCTGTTCCACATTGTGAGGACCTGTCCCACATTCAGTATTAACATTTTAAAGCAAAAATGTAGAATAAGAATAGGATTGGATGTATAAAACATGAGTATACTGGTTGCACTTTTACTCTAATTTACTTTAATTTAATCTAATTTAATTTAACTCAATTTAATTTAACTTACTTTTAACTTAAATGAAACAAGTTTGGAATGAAATTAAAAGATTGATTTCTATACTGTATGATGGTGGTAGTAGAATGAATAAATTTTGTATTTGATTGTATGTTGAAGTTTGTTGAAAAGCAAATAAAAATATTATACAAAAAAAGCAAAATCTATAGTAAATGATGCAAAAATATTTTAATAAATAACAGATGTTCTGAACATAAATGCAAACATTTTAACTGTGTTCGAGTTTCTTAGGTAAAGATTTGATTAAGTGTTCCACATTTTGCTCATTTGTTGCACATTTTGAGAGGCAATGTTCCACATTTGGGGACAAAGGTTGAAGGTATGCCAGTAGTCTCAGTGGGTCTGAAACCAAAGCCAAGTCAGTCTCTGTGTTTGAAAAAGACAGAGGAGGAGACCTGCTCCTCAGCCTTGCTGACATCCATTCTCTGCAAAGTCTCAGGTAGACTGGCCATCTCAGCGCCAGTCACAGCAGCCTCTAGCAACCAGAGTAGGAGTCTTTGTTTTATTCAAATCAAAATATGCAAGAAATAGATCACAGATAGTTCTTATAAAGGAGTACAACAATAAAACAATATCCAAGCTAACAGAAACGATCTAAAAAACTTAAAACAATAATGAAACATTACAGCCATGTATTACTTCATACAGCAAAATTAATATAAAGAAAACTCCCTCCTCCTGAAAATTAAAAGAAACTACTTTAGTATCTCAGTTTATCTAATTTTGTACTCCATGTAATTAAATGAAATCAAAATGTTCCCAATTCTGTCCAGGTCTGTAAATCACATTTCCTCAATTCTTTTTGTTTCAATAAACGAAATCAGCCTGTATTATATAAAATAGTTTCAATTCTGAAATCAGCTGTTCATGTAACACCAGTCTACATCTGCATATCCACAGCCAATATAATAAATGAATATGCACCCCACGAAGAATACTAAGAGCCCTTTTCCTTGGTGTCATTAAAGGAATCCCATAAAATAACATATCTGAATGGGGGATATCCAGACCTTGATGCCATCTGTCCTTACAAGCTGCCAAAAACTAATCGTGTAAGCACATTGAAAATATAAATGATCCATTGTTTCAATTCTCATAATACACTCGTCTCTTGGACAATACCTTTCTTGCAATGCTTTACGCTTCTGGTTTCCTCTCATTTATCCTATCGTGAAGACCCAACCATGCTGTATCCCACATATGGACCGGATTATGAGATTCCATAATGTAATCTGATATATGGGCTTGATTTACTTTCAAGAAAGCTGCAAATGGATACTCCACAAAACATTTCTCGAAAATCTGTTTATATAATACTTTACATGTTATATGTAAAACCTGGGCAAACCAATACCCCATAATTTTATTTTATCAAAAGTTATTCCCATCTTCAAATAATTGTGGGCCATTTATTTTATGAACAAAGGAATCTTTTTCCATTCCTGCAAAATCCCTTCTAGTGTCACCATTCCCCACTTCCCAATAATGGCTTCTTATGCCCTATAAGCGTACTATATTAGCATATAGAAAAAAGAATAAAACCGGTTTAACATATTCACCTCACCTTCCCAAACCCAGGATACAACACATTTCTCCATATTGAATTGAGTCTACACCCCAAAAGCAATTAAAAATACCCTAATAATGGTACTTCTAATACCATCAGTAAAGGGAAAACTATACTAATATATAAAAAAAAATAACCAAAAATGTTTTAATATAATATACCGTTTTTTGAGGCTTTCCATTTATTCCATCCCATCCCATCACCTTCAGTTTTCCTTTAATTAATGCCTCATTCCAATTGTGATGAGCCATATCGTCTCCACCAAAATAAATCCTAGTATGCAACAGGGAATCATTGCTACAGGGAACCCTCCCACCCATTCCTGTGTCATCGGAAAGCCTGCTACCTGTGGTACCTTTGTTTTAGCTAAATTTAACTGAGCCCTGTGAATCTACCTATAGTTTGTATTAAATCACAAGCAATCTGTAAAGAGGATTTGTCTCTTACCACCAGACATATATGTCGCGTATGTGAGACATTTACACTGAAGGTCTCCAAACCCATTCATTCCATAATAAGAGGAGTTTTCTGTAATATCCTTAACAAAAGATCCAAGGCAAATACATATAAACTTGGGCTCAGAGGGCAACCCTGTCAAACCCCTTTTAGAATCCTGTGGTGTGCTCCTTGCCAGTCATTTTCATAAGGAATCATGTACGCCAGTGCATAACATAAATGTATCCATTGGATAAACTCCTCATGAAAACCATAAGCACTCAAAACTGACCATAGATAAAAGTGAGAACCCTCGTCAAAGACTTTAGCTTGATCTAGGCTAATTAAATACCCTTTATGTTCTTGAAACAGAATAGCATTGTTTTTGGGTTCCATAATTTCCATTAAAATCAAAAGCACATCTGAAATATAGCATCCTGGAACTGCACAAACAGTCTCAAAAAAATGAAATCAGACATAACATGGGAAATCTGTTGCTTAATAATTTAGAAAAATCTTAAAGTCCATATTGAGTAATGTAATCGGTCTCAGTTTCCAATAATTTCCTATTTCCAGATTTGTATAAAAAATCATCAAACCTTCATAAAATTGTGTAGGTAAACTACAATCCAATAAAAGGAAATGATATATGTCACCAATTCTGTATGCATAATGTCCCATAAAGCCATATATAATTTGTTCGTCAGTCCATCCGAACCGGAGAAACTTCTTTTGAAGAGTTTTTATTACCACTTCTACTTCCACCATTGAAAACGGCTGCACAAGAAATGCTTTCTGTTCGGTGTCACCTGTGGAAGATCCGCAGCTTGTAATACCTGTTGTGTTTCTGAGGAATCATTCCTGGCAGCCAAAAGTATCCTGAATAAATTTATCCACTACCCCATTATACCGACATTATCCTTCTGGACTGTTCCCTCACTGAAATTAAACCTTCAAAAAGTAATTTTTCTGCCCTCATATAACTAGCTAAAAGGGTTAACCTGTTCAGCTTTCCTTGGGTACCAAATTGTTGTTCCTTTTGGAGGGACAGCATTGTATCATTGGTACTCCCCATCTCTTGTTTAAGATTCGAGTCTCTTCTAAAGATCTATCTGCTCTTTCAATCTGTTGAGTTAACAATACTCCTAACTCATAATGAAGCTCAGCCTACTTGTCCTTTTAAGTTTAGCCGGGTTTTCCCAACCTGAAAAAAAAAACACTAATACAAATCTTAAAATCTCCCACCAAAGGCTAATATTGTCATATAAAAACATAGTGGTTAATTTATCTTGTACCACTATCCGTAGATCAGTTCTAATTTGCTCATCCTCCAACAAGGAACTATTCAACCTTCAATATCCTCTCCCTCACCCTCATGGGTGTCAATTAATCGACATACTTAATAATAAATGGGCAGAGGTTTCAATAGGTATCACTCTAACTTCATCAACTACCAATGTGTTTTTTATAAAATAAAATCTATTCTAGTATAAAGCATTCCCTTAAAAATGTAGCCTTAGGGACCTGTAAAGAACCATCTTGTATATCTTGCAGCCCAGCTTGACGTGAAACCTGTTTAAGAAAAACCTTATCACAATATTGTTTACCTCATCTTTCCCCGGAAGGAAGTTAATATTGAAATCCCCAAAAAAAAGCTATTGGTTAACATGTAAAATTGTCTTATCTTTGTTAACAAATCTATCCTAGAACTCTTCATCCTAGGATTATAGATATTCACTAATCAACAAGACAATCCTCTAATTTCTACATCCAATAAAATTGCTGGTCCTGGAACAATATCCACTCATTTTTGTAACGTCCACTCTGTTATGGAAAAACAAATCCCCACCCCACAACATGTTTCTTCCCCAATGACCAATACAAAGACCCCCATCCCCAATCCTTAGAAGCCTGAGCACTTTCCCCAAGAGTGTGTAGCCTATAATCTTGCACAAAACCACATCCATATGTAAAGAATGCATTATACCAAAAGTCATCAATCTTTTCCTAGGGTTTTAATACTGTTGACATTAAGACTATCCAACTGAAAAGAGAAGGGCTCAGGAGGAGGTTTAATTATTTTACCACTAGACCGGTGACACGCTTATGTGCTGACAATACCGTGATTTTGGGTGCAAGTACCTCACCCACAACCTTTGTCTCAGGTCCCAATATTGGTAAACCTGTACTGTCTTCCATAGGATGCTCTGAATCAACTTGTTCCCACCAGGACTCAAATGGGGCAAACTTATTGGATAATGGTATCGGAGATACAGGGACTCTAGAGCTACCTTCTCCTCAGGGTTTTAAATAATTGATTAGCAGTTTTTTTTCTTGGGACAATACTAACTGTACAGAAAGTATTTATATAGGTTTTCTAGAAGTGTTATGTTTGTTAAACACATTGAGGCAAGTGCTATGCATTTTCACAATGTTTTAACACTTTTATGAGCAAAACGCTAATCAATTTTTAGAGTTAAAAACCCTGTCCCTCCTTCCCATCCACTAGACAATCTGCTCCATTTCTTTGTCTGAATCCTCCAAGTGTAAACTACAAGGAGAATCTTGTGATAACAAATTCCCATCCTTTGAGGCGACCCCAAGAGAGTCGCATATGGGGTAACCTGGGAGACTATAGGACACTTGCTAGTGTCAGGTTTATACCACCACTGAGTGATTTTGACACGGATGCACTCAGTGGTGGAATTAAACTAGAAATGGGATCTTGCAATCTATCCCCAACATTAGTTTTTGAACCTCGCCTCTCCTTCGCCCAAGGGGATCGAATTCTGACATAGGATGTAGGGTGTCTCATAGGGTCTTCTGGCTTGTTTTAAAAAAAACTCTTGATCAGAAGCCTCATCAATGTCATGAACAGCCCACTGACAATTTGCATATGAATGATTCAGATCCCCACATAAATTACAAATTGAGGGGCTCTCACACTGGGCTACAGTATGCCCCAAAAGCCCACACACCCAAAACATTTAACCTGATCACAGTCTGTATTCAAATGATCCAAAGAGCTACACTTGTAACAACCCTTTGGTTGTCCTGCATAAAAAATAATACCCTGTCTCTACTCAAGTAAAAGGAACTGGGTAGATGCTGTATACCAGAGTCAGTATGGAAACAACTGAACACGGATAGTCCATCCCCAGTCCAAAACCCATTGTCATCAAAATTGTTTCCGGATGATCATACAAAGTACATCTTTTCTCCAACTAGTACACAATGTTGAAATGTTCACTCCTTCATTTCGAAACAGCACTGTAACCATTTTAATAGTAGGCTTTGTTATTGGAATAACTAAAAATCATGCCAGTTCTACGAGTCCTTAACGTCATAATAAAGTCTCCAAAATGTATCTAAGAGTTGCATGGTGCAGAATCTGATATCATAATTGTGGTCAGTTGGCAGTGTATAAAAGCATACACATCAGCCGGGTGAAATCCATGCCCTCTATCAAAGGTCTTCCCTACCCAAAGCCGTCCGGAACCACTGGGGTCTTACTTTGGTATCGGGGTGAACTAAAACCTACATTTAGCAGCCTCAGCAGGTTGACAAAAAGTCCAGCATATGTTTTTTGGCCTGAGGCCCGTGTTACAGTCGAGGTCTAGCCCCTTCAGTCGGTTCAGGTAAAGGATCACCCGTTTCATCAGATTGCAATAAATGGAGTACCTGACCATAGTCGGTCTGAATGTGGTCTGTTGAGGATTTTCTACTAAAGTTTCTGGCTCTAATCCCTAACTGGCAGTCTTCTGTGCCAAGTTTGTTGTGGCTGGAGTAGTCAAGCACCCAACCTCGGTTCCATCAGGTTGCGTAGCCACCAACGAACCCTCCTGAGATATAGAAGATTCCACTTGTAGGGATTGAGAGGGGACTTTCCAGCAATCTCTGGGTTAGACTGAATAAAGGAATCAGCCTCCGAGGAACCAGGTAAGGGACAGCAGGATCGGGAACCCAAATCCCGCTTTGCAGCAACCAGCCAGCCCGCTGTAATGCATCCCTGGTGTCCAGTTCAAAATTGTTTCAACTGGATTAAAAGTTCCATCATTGTTTTCTAAACATAGAAACATAGAAACATAGAAGTTGACGGCAGATAAGGACCGCAAGGCCCATCCAGTCTGCCCATTTCTTTTCTACCTTATAAATGTGCCATCGACCTTTGCTCTGTCAGTGGCCTATCTATTCATAGTCATTTGTATTGCTCCCTTATGCCTATCCCATGCCTGTTTGAAGCCCTGCACTGTATTCATAGCCACCACTTCTTGTGGTAAGCCATTCCATGCATCCACCACCCTTTCTGTGAAAAGAATTTCCTCACATTCCCCTTAATCGGCCTCCTCTAATCTCATGCTGTGTCCTCTTGTCCTGCTATTTTTCTTATATTTAAACATGTTAGACTCTTTCACCTTGTTTATGCCCTTAAGGTGTTTGAATGCCTCGATCATATCACCTCTCTCCTCCTTTGCTCAAGGGTATACATATTGAGCTCCATTAATCTGTCCTCATATGTCTTCTGATCAGTCCCTGCACCATTTTGGTTGCCCTTCTCTGGACTGCCTCAATTTGGTTAATGTCCTTGTGAAGGTGTGGCACTCAATACTGCACGCAGTACTCCAGATGGGGCCTAACCAGTGTCTTGTACAGAGGGATTATTACCTCCTCTTACGACTCAGGATACCTCTACTAATACACCCTAACACCCCCTAGCCTTACCTACTGCTTTAGAGGTCTGCTTGGATGATTTTAGGTCATCAGTGATGATGATGCCCAAGTCTCTTTCTTCCTTTGTGACTGCTAGCAACTCCTCCCAGCCTATAGGTGGCTTCCAGGTTTCTCTTCCTATGTGCATGATTTTGCACTTCTTTGCATTAAATCCCAGTTGCCACTCTTCTGACCATTCTGCTAGTTTATCCAGATCTCTTCTCATTCTGCCCACCCCATCTGGATCATCTACTCTGTTGCAGAATCTTGGTGTCATCTGCAAACAGACAAGCCTTACCCTCTAGTCCATCTGCAAAGGTCACTAATGAAGATGTTGAAGAGGACTGGCCCCAGCACTGATCCCTGAGGTACCCTACTTGTGACTTGCATCTCTTCTGACTGTACACCATTTACCACCACTCTCTGTTTTCTGCCCATCAGCAGTTTGCCACCCAGTTGATAACTTCTGACCCACGAGCCTACCCAGCTTATTTATCAATCTTCTATGTGGAACAGTATGAAAAGCTTTGCTGAAATCAAGGTAGGCGACATCAACTGCTCCCCTTGGTCCACCACTCTGGTTACCCAGTCAAAGAAATCTATGAGATTAGTTTGACAGGACCTTCCTTTGTAAACCCATGCTGTCTTGGATCCTGCGCCCCTATGGATTCCAGGTGTTGCACTATCCTTTCCTTAAGGTGCCTCCATAATCTTGCTCACTACTGAGGTAAGACTGACCGGTTGTAGTTCTCCCTCCCTGCTACCACTCTTGTGGAGCAGGATCACATGAGTCTTCTCCAGTCTTCTAGGACCTCTCCTGTGCTCAGAGACTCACTAAACAATTCTGCTAATGGCTCTGCTAGTTCCTCCTTTAGCTCCTTAAGTACCCTGGGATGTATGCCATCAGGTCCCATTGCCTTATCCACCCTGAGCTTAGCAAGCTCTTGTAGGACCCTTTCTTTTGTGAAGGAGTAGTGCTCACCTCCCTCCCCTGTGTCCATGATGCTGAGGCTGTGGGCCCTGCCTACCTTCTCTTCAGTAAATACTGAGCAAAAGTATCTATTTAGGATAGATGCCTTTACAGGGTCCTCCTCCTCAATGCTCCCTTTTCTCCATTAAGCTTAGCAATACCCTCTGGACTTTCTCCTTTCACTAATGTATCTATAGAAAGTCTTGTCACCTTCTTTTACTGTTCGTGCTAGTGTTTCCTCAGTTTAGGACTTTGCCTGCCTTACTGCCTTACCTGCTTCCCTTAGGGCAGTTTGGTATGCCTCCTATCTTCATCCCGCTGTGTTCCCTTATATTTCCTGAAGGCCAGCCTTTTGGCTCTGACCTTTCTGCTACTGTATTTGAGAACCAAAGTGGTTTCCTTCTTCTTTTGCACTTCTTTTTCTGTCTAACACAATGGGATGTTGCTTCAAGTATTGCATCCTTAATGCTTGCCCACCTTTCCTGTACCCCTCACCTGTGTTTCTTTTTGCCAGGGCTAGCTTAACTCTGTTGGCCATCTTATCAAAGTCAGCTCCTCTGAAGTCCCATATTTTTGCCTTGAATGGGATGATTTAGATGTAGTAGCCAAATTGAACCATACCATGTGATGGTCACTGGCCCCAGGTGACCTTCTACCTGGAGCTCTGTGATCCCTTCTTTGTTAGTCAGTACTAGATCTAGGATAGCCCTGTCTCTTGTGGGTTGCTGTACCAGTTGTTTGAGGCCCTCCCTGCAGGAATCCACTATGAGTCTAGTTCTGGCAGATGTTCCTGCTGGTATTGACCAATCTGTATCCGCATGTTGAAGTCTCCCATTATCAGAACCTCCCTTTAGCTGTCATGTTTTGTATATCTTCTAACAGTAATGTGTCTATGTCCTCCTCTGGTCTGGGGCCTGTAGACAACCCCAGTTCTTATGGCTGTCCCATTTCCTGTTTCCAGGGTGACCCACAGTTCTTCTGGCTCCTTATGTGTATTCTGAATTTCTGTAGCTGTAACAGGTTCCGCACATTTAATAATGCTATATTTGTCTCAAAAGACTTACCCTCTGGCAAGCGCTTGTGTCCCATAGATAAAGGCAAACTCCAGACCATTTCCTTTTCTTCTTTTCATCTTCTATTTTATGTTGGCAGAGTGCAAAATCCCATTCTGCTACAGTTATCATTTCCAACAACTGTGATTTCTTCAAGTCCAGCTCTTTCTGTAAATTATCTGCTTCAGACGACACCTCCATTTCCTAGTCTGTTATGCCATCCATACTTCCCAACTCCAGTGCAATATCTTGGGCCATACCTAATGAAACAAGTGCAGGCAATAAAGGCAACACATCCAAGAGCTCCAGAGCTCCAGCAGTAGGTCCTTCTCCATCGACATCCAAAGCAAGACTGGGACCTCCATCCCTCCTGCAGTGCTCTGACCCCCTGCAGGAAGAGTAGGGAATTTCCTAGTGTCCTGGCCAAATTTCCCCATTCAGTAAAATACTACCAACAACTTTATCGGTTCAAAGTCAGTTGGCATTCATCTGTATCCCCTCCCTGGGTTGTGCCTGAAAATAGGCAGAATTTGTCTAGTGCACTTACCCAGTCAACAAAAACTAAATAAATAAATAAATGCTGAGATGGGCTGCTACATTTGTTTAGCTCCTAGTGCCTATGTTATGCTTTGCACTATTTATTAATAATAATAATAATAACTTTATTTGTTTGAAGCACAATTCAAAAAATATCAAAGCCTTTACAGAACAGCTAAAACAATAGTTAAAAACACTTAAAATGACAGAATCCATTTGACCTGTTGAATGTTAACTTTGTTCACTCTGTATTGCTGAAATGGTACTTATGTTACTCATTCTGTTTTGTTATGTCACTGAATCAGTATTGTCCAGCCTTTGTTAATCAGTTTTATGTTTGCTTGCACGCATGTGCAAGAAACATAGTGCCATCATCTGAGTTTTCGGAGGTGTGGCAGCCTCTTCCAATTCAGTCAGTGTGTTTGCAGGCGCGGCGCAGTTCTCAATCGCCTGCTGAGCTGTCTATGACAGCTCAAAATGCAGTGGCGTGCAGTTGAAAGGGGAGCTATGCTAGTGAGCAGCGATCAGATATTGCCTGCCCGCGCGCCTCCCCACACACACACACACACACACACACGCGATCGCACGCTGCGTGCTTGGCCCCCATGCACACACTATATACCAACGGGGGCCAACCCTTCGCTGTGCTGCACCCCAAAAACAACAGTTCCATAGGCCATGCTGGTGCCCACCCCAACGCGGTTAACACATATAGCCGACGGGGTGCCCAATTCCCATCGGGCTCCGGCTTGCCACCTCAAAGCACAGGGTGCCACTCTGGGAGCCTCCACCAAGTGTGGCAACAGATGCTATGGCGACGGGTGCCCAATCCTCGATGGCTCCACGCCCCCAACCAGTCATCCTTCTGCCATGCTGGGAGTCCACCCCAGCGTGGCAAATGTCTCAAGGTCAGTATCATTAAAAAAACTGAAACTTAAAAACGGTTCCCTTGCTGTGTCTGCCCCATCCGCGCTCCACCCACTGCGCACTGTCTCCTTACCTCCCTCATCCCATACTCACCTCTGGACTCGCGACGTATTTTTGGTGGACTGGGAACACATCTGCACTCTTCAAAGCCGGCAGCGAACTGAGGAAATGCTGGTAAGCTGTATAATGGGATAGATAGGGTTTTTCAACTGCATATATCTCAGGCATTTTTTGGAATTTTGCCAATTTTCAACATAGGTTTTAGGGACCCTTCTCATGAATGCTCACACTGTCACGGTGTTAATCGGGCCCGAAGGGTGATTTCGAGTCACAGCACAAAATAACCTTTTGGGACTGAGTAATGAAACAACACTGCCACAGTTCATAGGTGGGCTCTCAAAAGCCTATGTTGAAAATTTGGTGAAAAAATTCCTAAAAATGACTTGTTTTCTAGCGTCACGTGTGCAGTTCCTTGCCGCTCATAAGTTCACAGATTTTCAATATTTTCACTCCAGATTTTCAACATTGCCATTTTACCACACCTCCTTATGAGCAGTACAGCTGTCATTTTCACATCTTGCCCAAAATGTGTTTCCGCCCATGTAGCGCAAATGGTGCAGTCGTGTGCGAAATCAATGTATGGGACACATTAAGAAAATCACAGTGACACTTTTAATGAGCAGAGGTCTTAAAATGGTTATGTTGAAAATTTGGTGAAAAAATTCTAAAATGACTGTTTACGAGTGCACGCTATGCAGTTCCTACGCATACCGTAAGTTTGCGAATTTCTATATTTTCACTCCAGATTTTCAACATTGCCATTTTATTACACTTCCTTATAAGCAGTACAGCTGTAATTTTCGCATCTTGCCCAAAACGTGTTTCTGCCCATGTAGCGCACAATGGCGCAGTCGGTGTGCAAAATCAATGTATGGGACACATTAAGAAAATCACAGTGACACTGTTCATAAGCAGAGGTCTTGAAATGGCTATGTTGAATATTTGGTGAAAAATCCTAAAATGACTGTTTTATTTAGCATGTTGCTAGCAGTTCCTACGCACGCCGTAAGTTTGCGAATTTTCTATATTTTCACTCCAGATTTTCCACATTGCCATTTTATTACACTTCCTTATGAACAGTACAGCTGCCATTTTCACGTGCCCAAAATGTGTTTCCCACATGTGAGCGCACAATGGTGCAGTCAGTGTGCGAAAGCAATGTTTGGGACAGATTAGAAAATCACAGTTACATTGTTCATGAGCAGAGGTCTTAAAATGGCTATGTTGAAAATTTAGTGACAAAGTCCATAAAATGACTGTGTTACGAGTGAGCATTCGCAGTTTCCACGCACCCTCGTAAGTTCATGACTTTGTAATATTTTCAGTCCAGATTTTCACCAGTGGCATTTTCAACACTTGCTTATGAACAGTACAACTGTCATTTTTCACAACATGGCCGAAATGTGTTTTCACACTTTCAGCGCAGAGATGCGTGGTTGCTGTGGGAAATCATTGTTCGGGACAGATAAAGAAAATCACAGTGACACTGTTCATGATCGAGGCACTAAATGCCTGAGTTGCCAATCTGCTGTAAAAATCCCCAAACTAATTACATTATGGGTGCGGGTTGCACAGTTTCTATGCACGCTCGTGACTTCACTAGTTTTTTCAATATTTTTACTGCAGATTTGCAACATTGCCATTTTTCCACCTCCCCATGAACAGTACAGCTGTCATTTTCACATCCTGTTCGAATGTGTTTTTGCACCGTGGTGCTAAATGCCGTGAGTCGCTGTGCATAAGCAGCTTTCGCTAACAAACTGATATTGCCACCTGTTCATGAGGTGGGAGTCTCAAAAAACATGTTGAACATTTGGAGTGAAAATACCAACGAATGCCTGGGGTGTTAGGGTTTCCAAACCATAATGCCCCATCTTGTAGAGAATGACAGGCATCAGGGGTGTGACTGGGGAGTCTTGCCTGTAATGCTTTTACCATTCCACACCCTGCAGCCAGTGAGAGGCATCGAGGTGTGCCTTGGACTCTTCAGCCCCAAAGTTCACCCATTCTCCTATACAGCACCCATCTCACCATATTTCCTGATGGAATGGGGTTCATAGAAGGGCCAAAGACCCCAAGGCACACCGTAACACTGTCGGTGTCTGCAGGGTAGGGTGTGGTGAAATGGCATGGCCGTTTGCCTGGCGACTAAAGACACACCCCAGTGCCTGTCACTTTCTGCAGGTGGTGGTGGGGTTGACTTCAGTTCAATACTTCACTGCCATTCCTGCTTTGCAGCTCTGTAACTTCTACACTACCAATGCCAATGTCAGCAAGCAAACATTCGGCATTGACAAATGCTTGTTAATACTGTCTTTGACATGGTGTAAACAAACTGTTATTCTGATGAGGAACCTTTCTAAATGAGCATTTCTGGTCAAAGATGTATTTCCAAACTTTTAAATAAATAAATAAATTTGAAGATTGAGTCCTGCTGCCATTTTTCTAATTGATAAATTTGCTGTATTACGTCCTCCCATTCTTTTTGTGTTGAGATTTCTGTTTCTAGCCATATTTGTGATATTACTTTTTGGCTGCTGTCAGCATTATGGCAACATCTTCCTACTATGTTTGTTTTCACCTGTATTGGGAAATTAAGTAATATTGCTTTAGAGGTGTTAATTCTCTAACTCTGGAAAGAGCTCTTTAATGCTCTCTCTATTGCTTGCCAGAATGAATGCAGTTCTTCACAGCTCCAAAAGATGTGTGTGTGCATAGCAAAATGTCTCCCACATTCCTCCAACATCCTGTTTCTCTGTTTGTGTCATACTTCTCCATTATTTGTGGTGTTCTGAAACAAGGTTAACACACTTCCACCCATACTCTCTCCATATGTGTGCCATTGTCACCTTATATTTGTCTTGTGGTAGATATTTGTCTAGTCCTTGTAATTAAGTGATGTCCCCATTTCTTCACTCCTGTTCTGTTTCTTCCTGAATGGTTTTATAAGGTAATGAAATGATATGTTCCTGTGTTTTCCTTTCTTGTGTTTCTATGATATCTGTACTAATGGATGGACCTTCTTTATATTCCACTGCGGTCCAAATCTCTCTTCAAAATAATACCTGACTTGTAGATATCTGAAATGCTCTTGATTTCTAAGCTGGTACTTTTGTTTTGGTGTCTGAAATGTTTGAAAGGGTGCCTTGGTCATAATATTGATAATTGTGAATTAAGCCTAGTCATTGCTACCTCTTAAGGTGTAATCTATTTTGGCTGGGCCAAAATTTAAATCTGTTATTAGGGTTTCTAAATATCTAGCTGTTGCTTTGATTTCTGGGGTAGTTAGAAGATTTCTCCAATTTTTAGGATATGGTTTTATATATGGATTCTGTCACCTCATTGTTTTCTTTTTAATTTGTTAACTTTGAATAACCATCCTTCCATTTGTTCTGCTTGTTTCATTAGTTCTGAGTTCTTCAGTGTTGGTCAGATTCTTTATCTAGCCAGTGTAATGCATGGGATCAAGGGTAGACAGGTATACTCACTGTACACATTTGTGTACAGTTTTGTTGAGTGCCTGCCATAAACCATAAGCCACTCTGTTAATATTATCATTCTAATCTGTATTTGCTAGTGTAGGCCACTGAGGAGTGTCCAATAATGTATAACCTCATTAGAGAGTAGAGGAGTCATCTGACAACAATCTGACTTGTTTGGAAGGGTGCCATTTGGAAAGGATGTGTACATTTTTAATTGGGGGTGTAACGGTTGGAAATTGTGTACAAATGGAAATTTCTGCTACACTCTGCATGGAATACAAAGGCTACTGGGCAGTATTCCAAGTTAGGTAATGCTAAAGCTCAGCACAAGGTAAGAAGTCATGGAACTCACCTCCAGCATGATGCAAACTGATGTCCAGACAAAATGTGTCCAAGTAGACTGTTGCAGTTTATTCAAAAGCAGGAAAAAAAACCTCAGTGGAGGACAGGAACAAGGACTGACGTTTCTCCTGGTCTGGTTAGCTTTATCAAAGTATATTCCTCTAATGTTACTCTATAGTTATATACTTAAAGCAAACATGTGACTGCTTTTAAACATTTAAAGTGACAGTGCCAGTATACTTTTATACACAAATTATACAGCTGGTACAAGTAATAAAGTAAAAGTGAGAGCGTGCAAAAGAAACTACATAAAACACATATGTTGCTAACCCTGTACTTCTGTTGGGTCATGCTAAACCTCTTCTGTTTTTAGGGAGTTGCAATGTTTGTATGCTGTTCATCTCCCTCCTGCCCATATAAATCTTGAATTAGATTATCCATTTCTTGAATTCTGTTTTCTTAGTTAACAGAGGGATGTTTTGAAATATATATATAAATCTTGGAAGGACATTCATACTAATGATGTCTATTCTTTGTATTGGGAGGAGTAGATTAAACCATCTTTGTAGATCTTCTTGGATAGCTGTTTTAGAGGGTCATAGTTAATTCTATATAAGGTACTTAAATCCTGAACTATTATAATTCCTAGATATCTAAACTTCTTGCATTTCTACCTAAAGGGAAAGCTTGCTTAGTTTTTGGATTAGGTATAACATTGAATCATAGAACCTCTGTTTTATTTAGTTTATATTCTGCTAGTTCTTCCATTTCTGTCAAGAGGTCAAAAGTATGGATAATGACATATTTGGATTAGTCATCTGTGTAAAACTTTATGTTCCATCTCTAGGTGTGTCAATCCTGAAATTTGAGGGTTTTCTCTAATTGCTTGTGCCAGTGGTTCTGCATAGGCGCAAATAGCAAAAGGATAGGGGCACCCCTGACCATGTGTCCATTAATAAATTAAAATACCTATCAATAAAACACCTTTTTGAAATTCTAGGATTTTATTGAATAATGTTTGGTGCGTGGATCGTCTGCCCCTAGTGGTATGTACAGACTACCCACTGTATATGTTGCCATACCAAGTGCCCTCGCCATTGCCAGTCTTTCCTCATTATCCTGGTATGAGTCTGTCATTCTAAATAAAGAGTATTTTGGGACTAATGTTGCTACTCCTTCTTCTTCCTGATTGGTATGCACCGCAACCACCCGATTCTTTCCTAGTCTGACCAGCTTCTGGAGTTCTGATTCATCATGTGTGTTCCTGCATCAGTGAGATTTCTTGAGTTGAGAGATCATTTTCCCTTGCTTCACTGGGCTACTTAGTCCATTAACATTCTGAGACACCACCTGTATAGCTGTTGATTTTATCATTTTATGGGTTTCTTGTTTAGTGGTCCTGCAGCTCTTTGCTCTTTCTCTGTCTGTTTAGAGTTTGTAAGCCAAGGTTTCCCCTTCTTTTTACTTTTGGTTCACCCTTTGACTGTACTGCCTTTTATTTCTTTTATTTAATACTCTGCTCCTTAATTTAACAATAACAACAACAATGAACTTAAATCCAGCTTTAAAGGAAACGTCCATGTGAAATAGCACAACAGTATGTGTAGTATGCAGAAGAAGCATATCACAAGTGCACAAGCAAGAAAATTAAAATAATACAGTACATAATATTTTAGCAGTTCTGTCTTTCCGTGTCTCTTCCATTATCTCTGCGTTGCCCCCCCGAGCTTCTCAGAACAGGAAGTGACACACCATGCATGGAACCAATCCAGCTCTCTCTGTTCCCTGTTCATTCACTAAACTGTTGAGCAAAGTAGTTTATCTTGAGAAACACTGCATTCTAACACAATCTGTATGCTCTTCCCTGTGTCTCATTTCTTTTTTTTTTTTTATCAAGGTGATTTTCCTCCCACGACCTGGTGGCAGTTTCAATGTTGTGTCTTATTCCATTTTACCAGTCTTCTAGTCAGGTGTATTGAGCCGCTGTATATTGATTTGTGTGCCTTTCATTAGCTGCCAAATAATCATTCTCCTCTTTCGTGTGTTTTGGTATGTTCCGAGGTTCGATTTTGAATGGTATCAATGGTGCTAAATGAAATTTAATCACCATTGCTGACACAACCTGGTGACTGTCCATTCACTGCACTAGTGAGGGGGTCCATGTGACAGCAGTGGAATGTGGGCTTTTATTTCTCATGCTATCTTGTGCAGCACAAACCTATATAAAGAGCCAGCTCTGAAATGCAGCATTGTGCAAAAGAAAGAGTTCACTGGCACAAAACATGTTTCCTGGAGTCATCTGAATGATTGCAATAAAAATGCTTTGAAACAAAATTGATCGATAAATGGAGGGATGATGATCATGTTCTGGTAAAGCAGCTATGCTTTTCTTAGGCTCATTTGGATTAGGATTTCTGGTTCTGAGTGGACAAGCAGGGTCAGCTGTCGAGAATGGTCTCCTAAAGTGAACCCAATTGTTAATGTGCCATTGCTTGCTGCTTCTCTCACTTTGAGAAGCAGCTAGTGAGTGTTGTGCCATTTCTAATGTGTCTGTCATCTTTGTGGTTAGCAAAACGGTATGCTCATTTTGTATTTGTCTGTCTGAAACATACCATCCAGCTGACAACTGCAAGCTACACAAAAACATTATTGGGACTTCTGCTGTGTGCCCTAGCCTGATGGTGGACTGTTGCAGGCTTGTCTGTGCAGTGCTCAGTCTTTAGATTACTGGGGCTGGGAGTTTTTAAAATAATTTAATGCTGTGGTGCAATTTTATGACATTTTGACTCGTTACACAGGGAATGGAGTGAAAACAGTAATCGTTCAGACAACATCGGAACCTTAGTACCCTATTCTAAGACAGCCTCAGTACTGCTCATCCACTGTGCAACGCAGTTTTGTCTGTGGCTGTCAGTATTTATCATCAGCATCAGTGATACAGCCTTGTTTGGTAAAAAAAACTCTTAGCATCTCCATGCATTTCCACCAATATGCGTCCTTGTTGGGGAGGGCATAAAATGCTAGACTCATGGTTTTTATCCCCGAATCAGCACCCATCTCTTTGTGCTACCAGCTGGCAACTGTCTCACAGTGAGGGTGGGGACCCTCTTCATGGTGCAGAGGGCATCCTGTGCACTGCTTCTGCCTCAACTAGCTAGACTTTAGGGGCGACAGACATGAGTGGGTGCCTTAACCGCAAGTAACTGGAGCAGTTATCTATCTATACCAGGAAATTGATTATCAGAGGGCCTGATCTTTCCCATGACCCGCAGGCCCTTCCTATTATGAAGGCCTGTAAACATTCATCCCTCCAGTTGTTGTGAGGCATCTGGGATGCACACACACTGACTGAGGCATGAAAGCTGACCGCCTAATATGCAGGCATCATATTCTCTCCTGACAGCTCAGTAATGCAGCTAGTATGATAAAACACACAAGACACATTTTTACTGTGTGATGATGGATGCAGTCCTTGAAAATGAGCAGTGAAGAGGACACAGGTGTATTGCAGTGATTACAAGAGTGTTTGTACTAGCTGCAGTATTGGGCAGTCAGCACGAATAGTATGCATTTCTCTGTGTGTGCATCACCTTATCCATGTGTGGTAGCAAAATGTTGAGGTGCACATTGATTGGCGTCCTTTATTTTTGACTGCCTGTCGGGTGGCTCTCCATCACCACCTAACGAGTTCTGACTGTGTACAGAGATCCTGCATGTTGTTCAGCACACCACATGTATAACCAATGGATTCTACTTGGTAGAATGTTATTTCTTTTCTTTCTTACTACTAAGGGGCTAGCAGGATATTGTTTGGGACTGTTGGAATTTTGAAACCTGTTTTGGTAGCTATAAGTGGGCTCATTTGTTTGGTTCACTGTGTGGCAGGCTGCATTTATAGAGGCCTGTTTCTTCTGTTTAAAACATAATTGGTGTAATTAACTGGGTCTGTTTCTTTGAATTGGAGACCTATATCTTCTAATTCCAAGCCTATTTTGAGGTGTTGTTGGTGAAACGTTTGAATTGGAGTCCTGTTTCTTTCTGTAGCAAACCTATTTTGGGGCTTTGAGTAGAATTGTGATTCATTGTTGCTGGCTTCACTAGCTGCAAAGTTGAGTGCACAGTGGGGGAAGGGTGCTAATGGTCTGATCAGAGGCCTCAGCTACCTGATTGTTTCTGGAAGACTTGGGCTGGTCCCACCCTTGGTCCATTATTTCCTTTATACCAGGGATTCTGATATCACTTCCTCAAACAGGCAAAGGATATGCACCTGTCATAGCAAAAGCAGACATCCAGGAAAGGAACAGCAGCAAGTGAAGAGAGACTGCTCTCTCAGTGGAAGGGAAGTAAATGCAAATCAAGGAGCTTTCATTATTACTACTCGCATTGATATTGCATTGGGAAAAGGAGGAGTAGGAGTTTGAAGAAGGTTGTGCAATGGCGACTTAAAAGTCTGTTTTTGAGTGTGGATAGGAAGGATAGGAATATAAAAAGCAGTTGCTCAATATATCTAAACGTGTGCAACAAAGGAGGTAGGGAAATAAAGAAAATGTTTTGCACTGATAGAGGGGAGGGAGACTTGGGGAGTGTTTGGTATCCTGAATCTGGAAGGGTGGGGGTCGCTGGTGGGGAACAACAGCAATGTGTGGGGTGGTAGGGCTGCATCAATCATGTGCATCAATCTTTCTAAACATTGCCTGGAGTGTGGAGGTTGTTTAGTGTGCAACCACATAGAAAAACTTAGAAAAGGAGATTGAGGGTCTACAGGAGGAACTAAGACAGGCAAGGCAGATTGGGGTGGGTTTAGCCCAATACTGGCGGGAGGAAGAAGGGGAGATGAGGGGAGGGCGATTTAAGCCAACAGTGGTGAGAAGAAGGTCAGAAGAAGGGAAGCAGAGACAAAGGGGCCCAGGCCAGGAAGAACGATTGCCGAGGAAACCTGGTCAGGAGACAAAAGACAAATGGAAGGAGGAGATAGGGACTTGTGAGGGGAGGCGAAGAAGTGGCAAAAGTCATGGAGTGGAAAGGAGGACAGGTTACTATGAAGAGAGAGGGAGGGGCATTTGTGAAGGGTCTTCAGAAAACAGCTGTGCACTGCTAGAGAGGAAGAAAGTGGAGGAGGGAAATGATGAAATTAGAGGAGTAATTGATAAATGCCTGGACCAAACTGGAGCGGGGGAAGTTCTGCTGGGAGAATTGCAACAGGGGTAAAAGGAGGAATAATGTGCAGGAGGAGGAAGAGGAGCTGGAAATGAGAGAGGGAGATGAATGGAAGCAAGCAGGGAGTAAGAGGGGTGGAATCTTAGTGCTGGGGACTCAATACTAAGAGGAGTTAGGTGGGTAGCAAGGGAGAGGCATAGTCGCATTTGGGTGGAGGCCATGCCAGGAATGACAGCGAAAAGGTGGGACAGTCTGTTCTGAAATATGCTAGAAGGGGTAGGACAAGCCTCATTTAATTATACATCTTGAGACAAACGACCTGGCTGACAAGACAGTAGATATAGTCCAGAGGAGGTTTGAGGAACTAGCACAATTATGTGAGGGGGCAGGAAGATCAGTAACTTTTTCTGAGATACTTCTGGTGCCAAAGGCAAGCACAACAAGAAAGCTGAGAATAAATTTAATGGATGGCTAAGAACCTGGTGTTGTGCTAAGGGTATGGGCTGTTGGGGGAGGGACCTGGGAGGACAGTAGTCTCTATGCCAAGGACAGACTACACACTTGAGTGAGGAGGGAAAGAAAGTGTTGAAACAGAGGATGGAAGAGTATATAGAGAAGTTGGGAATTTAAACTAGAGTGGGGGTGGCAGTTGGGGAAGAGATATGCAGAGACCACATATGGGGAAACCATATGAGCTTACCTCCCATAACAGTGACAAAGGACAAATGGCAAGTACTGTTGGTGATGCTAGTAAAGGAGGGCAGGATGGGGGGAAGGGTGGAAGGTGGTTACCCTTAATGCTAGGAGCCTTGGGAGGAAAACTGCAGAGTTACAGGTTCTCATGGCAGAGGGAGAGGTGGACATTGCAGCCATCCCGAAACATGGACCACCAATATAATGACTGGGACCTGTCTGTACCAGGGTACAGGTTATTTCATAGGGACAGAGTGATTGGGAAAGGAGGGTGAGTGGCACTGCATGTGAAGGAGGACTGAAGTGTGTAAGGGAGGAGGGGATGAGGGTAGTACTGGAGTCACTTTGGGTGCAAATCAGGATTCCAAGAATAGGATTCTTAGAATGGGAGTGGTGTACAGGCCACCATCTCAGACGGAGGAGTTAGACAGGGAACTAGCGGGACAGATCAGGAGGACCTCGAAAGGAGTAGTGTGGTGATTGTGGGGACTTCAACTTGCCAGGAGTGGACTGGAGCACTCCAACAACCAGGAACAGAAGGAGCAGGTACTGCTGATGCCTTCCAGGACAGCTTCTGCTGCAAATGGTCAGTGAACCAACCAGGTTAGGGAATACCCTTGACCTTGTGCTGGCAAATGGGGACTTGTGAGAGAACTTACAGTGGAGGAACCGCTGTCAGGGAGTGACCACCACTCAGTATGGCTCACATTGGATATGGGCAAGGAAGGGGGAATCTGGCACAAGTGCTGGACTTCAGGAGGGCCAACTTTGGGAGGATGGGGAAGTGGTAAAAAGGTTCCTGGCCAGAATTCAATCTAGTATGGATACTAACCAGAGGTGGGAGCTCATAAAGCTGGGGATAGTGGAGGCAACCAAAACCTGCTGCAAAGCCCAGAGCAAGAAGGCTAGGGGCTAAGAAACCGAGCTGGTTGAGCAAGGAGGTCATGGAAAAGGTAAGGAGGAAAAGAGCTGCCTTTAGGAAGTACAAGAAAACAGGAGGGAAGACAGAGAGGTACTTGACAGAATCAAGGAGGTGACAAGGGCAGTAAGTGAGCCAAAGTATCTACGGAACTCAGGCTGGCACAAGGCATTAAGAAGAGGGAGGAGGACTTTTAAGTACATCAGGGAGAAAAGGATCTGTAAGAACCACATAGTAAGGATTAGGAAGGAGGGGGTTGGGTGGAAGCAGGGTACAATAAGGCGGAAGCACTAAATGAGTACTTCTGCTCAGTATTTACTAAAGAGAGAGGGGTGACACCCAAGGTGGAGAAATAGGCAGAAGCAGGGGAAGTGGTAACAGATGGGGAAATCATGGAGGCAGAGTTGAGAGGGTTTGAAGGCATTGAGGGTGGACAAGGCGCCAGGCCCAGATGGCATCCACCCCAGGGTACTGAAGGAGCTGGCAGAGGTCCTTGCAGGACCTTTGGCAGACCTATTTAATGCCTCACTACATTGGGTGTGTACCTCAGGACTGGAGGATGGCTCATGTGGTGCCCCTCCACAGAGTGGCCCCAGCGATGAACCGAGGAAACTACAGACCAGTGAGCCTCACATCCATCGTGGGTAAGCTAATGGAGACTATTTTGAAGGAGGCTGGTGGCCCTCCTAGAGGTCAAAGGACTACAGGACAGCAGACAGCATGGCTTCATACGTGGCAGATCCTGCCAAACCAACCTAGTCAAGTTCTATGACTGGGTAACTGGCAACTGGACAGGGGCCATGCAGTGGATGTCCTGTATCTGGACTCAGTAAGGCATTCACCGTGCTGCTGATGGAAGGCTGGGAAGGAAGTTAGCAGGCACGGGCGGTGCAAAGCTGGTGAGATGGGTAGGAAACTGGGTTGCAGGGACGGGCAACAGAGGGTGGTGGTGGGTGGGGAGCTCTCACACCCAAGGGCAGTGACGAGCGGTGTCCCACAGGGCTCGTGTTGGGACCAGTGTTGTTTGGGGTATTCATTGCAGACATATCATGGGACATCAAGAGCAAGATCAGTCTGTTTGCTGATGATACCAAGGTTGGCGCGGTGGTGGATGACCTAGGGGATGGCAGGGGTTGCAGGATGATCTGGCAAAGCTTGAAACCTGGTCAGACACCTGGCAACTGGGCTTTAATGCCAAAAAGTGCAAGGTGCTGCATTTTGGGATGAAGAACCCAAGGAGGAGTTACCAGCTAGGGGAGTGCAGCTAGCCGGGCGAGGAGGAGAGGAGAAGGATCTGGGTGTGCTCATTACAGGGTTAATGAACAACTCAGCACAATGTAGGAAGGCAGCTGCAAAGGCCAACAAAATGCTGGGTTGTATTGCAAGGTACATCCTCGAAGAGGAGGAGGTGATTCTGCCACTGTATAGGTCATTAGTTAGACTACACCTGGAGTACTGCGTGCGGTACTGGCATCCGTATCTGAAGAGGGACATTAAGTTACTGGAGGGTGCAAGCGCGGGTGACAAAAGATGATCAAGGGGCTGGGGACTTATCATACGAGAGGAGGTTGAAGGAGTTGAACATGTACTCACTGGAGGAGAGGAGAGCGGGGTGACATGATTGAAACAAATACATGAAAGGAATAAACAAGATGGGTACAGAGGGCTGTTCAAAGTAAGGGAGGGAAGGGCCACCAGGGGCCGTGATATGAGACTGGAGTGAGGAAGGTTCAGGAGGAGATGAGGAGACACTTTTTACAGAGAGGTGGTGGCTGGGTGGAATCGTTACCTGCAGAAGTGGTATGCAGTAGAACAGTGAACTGCTTCAAGCGAAGATGGGACAGGACAAGGGAGGTTAATGAAGGGGAAGGGTGGAAGGGAGGGGCAGCTGCAGAATAAGGGGTGCTAGCTGCACATTCGAGCAGACTTGATAGACCTCTAGGCCTTTATCTGCTAGCAAATTTCGTATGTTCGTATGTACATTCACAGACATTTAGGTGCACAGTCAGGTGATGGTGTTTGGCCATATAACTAGCCCCTTTCTTCAGCTCATGTTATAAAGCAAGTTATGTGGCAGCCCCGATACTCAGCAACACCATTGTCACACTGTTTACCACCAGTTCAAATGGACCTCCTAGTGTCGCTCTGGAGGCCTGTGATGTCGATGTCCCCACTCAGTGTCAGAATGCATTGCTGTGAAGTGGCTTCCATGCACTGTCACATGTCTCAGCCATAACCTTTTCACAGTTCCTGGGAGCAGTCAACGGACAACTTCTATTGTCCTGCTGATGTGTCTCTTAATGTAACACACACAGAACATACTGTAGATCTTGTCAGCTGATAAGGACCACCAGGCTCATCTAGTCTGCCCACCTTGTTTTGTTTTGTAGAATATATTTATTGATTTTGTAAGCAAAGTCACAGAACAATGTGTTGCTCAGGTGAGCAGTGCATTATAAAGTACAGGAATTCTAAGTACACACTTGGATAAGTACTCTCCCCGTTTGTTACTTCAAGGGAAATAACAATAATACCATATTACAGTTGTAGAAGTAGTCCCATAGCCTACAGCTTAAGCAGAAGAGCCCATGAGCACCTCCCTGCCAGACTTAAATCGTATCCGGCAGTGCTCCCATTTTAATAGAGTCATAACAGGCCTAACAAATATATTAAGTAAATCTAATTGAGTAAACCACTCCTCAATTCAAAAAAGTTGTAACATCCTTTCCTATGCCATTACATGTACATCCAAAGAGAAAAAAGAACATATAGCATGTGCATAAACATTCCTTGCTAACGTATCAGTGGAGCTTAATGTAAGGGAACCAGGGTACACAGGGCAGCAAATCAAAAGTCCTAATCTGTAACATATGTATGGCTGGATAAGAAAACATAACCATGACTTGTTTTGAAAAGGTCCATCCTTTGACCAGAGAACCCAGTCCCAAAAGTCTCCCAAAAGACAGTTCAGCCAGCCATCATATCAGACCTCATTTTAATAGAAAGCCAGGCCCAAGCCCCGGCCCCATTAAACTTACAGTACATAAGGGTCTACAAAAGAAGCTCGGCCTCCTTCTTCTGAGGACAGAGCTTGTAGTGAAGAGTTCCGATTACCTGTCCAGCAACTGAAGAAATTTATCCACATTGCCAGGTTCATTAAACTGGTAAGATTTCTCTCTCACGAACCGCAGTCTTGCAGGAAATAGGAGCTGATCGATATTTCCATCTGCCTCAAGCGACCTCGTATGCCATGAATGCTCTCATTCTCTGCCTGGTACTGTATGAGAGGTCTGGAAAATACTTTGGCGGTCCAAGCCATATTGCAGAGATCTCTGTCGGTGAGCAACCACCAAAACTCTGTTGTGGTCTCCCACATTTGACATACTATGAGCACAGTTCTCGGGGCCTGCGAATTAACCAGAGGTCTGGGGGAAATCTGATAGGCTTGTTGATAGATATCGGAGGATCCTCTTCACTTAGTCCCAGAACAGAGGCATTAAGGATCGCATGAACATTAAGCAGTCGTCCCTTTAGCTTGTTCCTAGAGCCCCAACACATGGAATTCCTCTCATGTGCCTGATTCTCAACCAGTTCCAACCGCTGACAAAGCAATCCATTTTCTTTTATTAGTTTGTAGTTGCTTCACAGGCCTGCAATACAGAGCCCTCTGTCTTTTGTACAGTATGCTAGCATTTGTCCATTCTGGCTTCTAGCACAGAGACCCAGGGTGTTAAAGCATCCAGTTTTTGTCTATATCCTGTACAGACTTCCTCAATTGGTTTAGGGTGGCCTAGATAGTGCGAGGAGGCCCGTCCGCATCCGATTTCCCTGCTTCCACATGTTCAGCAGGCCTCTCAGCCCGTGGCTGTGTAGACTTCTTGGGAGTGAAAAAAGTCGGTGTTGCGCTGCATTTCCACAGTTTTGCCTATAATAATGTCTCTGGTGTGTTAGCAATCCTGAAAGGGCTAAAAAGGAGTAGTAGAGTCGATTAACAGTATGTAATATAAAGAAAATTAGAGCAACTTAGTTAGAGCTCTGTGTAATTGCTGCTTCCTATAAGCAGCTCAGCACCCCACCCCCTCTTGTTTTGATGCCACTAACTCTACCAGATCAACGGCTTCTTGTACTGCCTCCCATTACAACGGTTCCCCTATGTATGTCTCATGGATGTTTAAATCCCCACCGTGTCTTGCACTCACCACCTCTTGTGGCAGACTATTCCATGTGTCTACCACTCTCTCTCTCTCTGTGAAGGAAAACTTCCTCTCATTTCCAGCAACCTGCCACCCTCAGATTCATATCATGCCCCCTCGTTTTGTACTTATTCAGTACTAGAAGAGTTACCTTGTACTCTGTTTATGGCTTTAAGGTACTTGAATGTTTCCTTCATGTCTCCCCAGTCTCCTCTCTCTCTTGGTGAGCACATATTGAGGTCCCTTAGCCTCTCCTCATAAGTTTTTGGTTGCAAGCCCTGTACCATCTTTGTCTCCCTTATATGGACTTCCTCTCCCAGTCAATATACCTGCATAGGTGTGGTCTCCAGAATTGCACACAGCACTCCAGGAGAGGCCTCACTAGTGTTTTGTGCAATGGCATCACCACCTCCCCTTCTACTAGTGATACCTCTGCTTCACGCACCCAAGCATGCCACTGACCCTCCCTCCTGCCTTTGTGAGTCTGCTTCAACATCTTTTGGGCATCGGTAACCCCCAGATCCCTTTCCTCTGTGGTGGCAGTCGCAATTCCCTCCCCCTTTTGTAGCTTTCCCCAGGGTTCCCCTTTCTCAGGTGCATTATTTTGCCCTTTTGCGTTGAGCCCTAGCTGCTACACTTTGGACAATTTTTCAAGCTTTCCCAGATCCCTCCTCATTTTCTGCACCCCATCCCGAGTATCCACCTAGTTCCAGATCTTGGTGTCGTCTGCAAACAGGCAGAACTTTACCTCACATCCCTCTGCTAAGTCAGTTATGAAGACATTAAACATGACTGGCCCGAGCACTGATCCCTGTGATCCCTGTGGTACCCCACTGGTCACCCCTCTCCCTGGCTTGGATCCCATTTAACACCACCCTCTGCCTCCTGTCTGTTTATTTATTTATTTATTTAGTTAAACATCAGTTTAGAAACCTTTGAGCCAGAGGCTCATTTACAAAGTACCTCGTCACAAAGAGGACATCAGAACAGTAGTACAAGGGACACAGTACTTACAAACAAAAGTTACAGTTCAATTACAATTTTGTTTCAATAGAATACAATCTCCAACAAGCAAAAGATAACAAAAGGTGCAAAACTTATGGTTGGGGACAGCTGGTGGGAGTAGAAGGGAGGGAGATAGGGGAGGAGGAATTAGTAGGGAAAGGAAGGGAGGGAGCCACTCAGTGAGCATTGTCAAACAGAGTATATATATATATTTTTTTTTACACTAGGCTAGTGGCAGTTGCATTTCAGAGAGCAGAAATGCATGTCTGTTAACCTATTCTGACCCAGTGTACTACCTTGTGGCCCATGCCGACACCAATCTTACTTACCAGCCTTTTATGTGGGTGGTATTGAAGGCTTGCTGTGAAATTGAGGTAGGCAATGTCCACCCCCCAAATTTACATGTGGCTCACTATTCTTTCCTTAAGTAGTGCTCCATGATCTTTCCCACTACTGAGGTGAGGCTGACCAGCCTATAGTTCCCTGTTTCCTCACTGCTACCACCTTTGTGCAGTTGAACCACATGAGCCCTCCTCCAGTCCTCAGGAGTACTCCTGTGTTTGGAGACTCTGTGAACATGGCTGCCAGAGGTGCTGTTAGCTCTTTCCTCAGTATGCCACTTGACCCATTGCTTTGTCCATCTTCCATTTCGTGAGCTCCTCCAGGACTCTCTCCTCTGTAAATGGGAGAGTGTCAACCTCTCAAACCCCTCGTTTCTGTTGCCCAACTGTGGTTGTGGAAAAATGAACAAATATTTATTCAGTCTTTCTGCCTTGTCTTGGTCTCCCTCCCTGTGCTCCTCTTCATCCCTCTGAGGTTATAATTCCCCCTCTGACTTTTCTCCTCTCACTGATGTGCCTATAGAAAGGATGGTCACCCTTCATCACTGTCTGTGCCAATCTTTCCTCTGTCTGTGCCTTTGATCTCCCCACAGGTTTCAAGCTTTCCATAGGCTTTCTAGGAATACAAAGTTAGACTTGCAGCACATTTGGTAGAAAAAACAAAAGTCAAGACATAACCTTCTTTGTGCACAGTTATCCGGCTCACACATAGTTGGACCATGGCTGTAAGAAGAGGCGTGCAGCACCACAACACTTGCCGTTACTTGCAGCCGTGTTGCGACGGATGTTTATTTGATGGTGTAGTCTGTAACACTGTGTCCTGGCAAAGCACATGGTTTAGATTTTGAGATGGGATGGGAGCTGCTAGTAGAATGCTGGGATACCAACCCCATACCTGCTTTGAAGTAACATTTTGTCTCTGGCGTGTTGGATACAGACACTCATACTGATTATAACTTATGGACAGGGGTTGTTATAATGTTTGGTATAGCATAATTTAAAAAAAATGCTTAGAAATTATAAGCTGTGCCCTTAACAGCACTATACCCTTGTTCACACCTTGGACCATGACTGCAAGTCCAATTAGTGCAGTGCTAATGGCTTAGATTAAATCCTTTGTGGATGCCACTCCCGAGGTGGCAGATAATTGTATTATCCTGCTGTTGATGAGTTGTTAATCACACAGGCCATTTGGAGCATTGAGCGCTATTATCATAATGTCAACTTAATGTAAAATGGGTAGCTGCATTCCTTTCTTTACCACAGTTACAGTGTGCGACCAAGTCTGAGTGGTGCAAGAATGATTACTTCCAGACACGCTGTTGCTGTACTAATAACAAATGCCTCAGTATGTCCATCAAAATTTATTTTTGAGGTACTCTTTTCTTTATGCCCCTTCCCTAGTGCCCCTGTCAAGGCCACTGTTTCAGGTCACCAAGGGATCACATGCCTGTTCACCCATCCCACCTTCACCCAACGTAACTGTCCTCATTTGCCGTGCCTTGTCTGGCACTACATGATCATTTCAGATTGCAGCACATGGGAGGGATCCTTTGCATTCAGTCATGACTGGGAACATGGCGGGGATCTAAGCGGTACTCTCTCTGACCAGGGTGGGTGTGGTACGAGAGGACCCTGCAACCAGCATGAGGTTGTCCAAGCGAGCAATGTTCCTGTTTCCACCCTGCAACCCATCCACTCTGTAATGTTGTGGCCTCATGCACACAGCAGGCTCATAAAATGACATGCAGGACATGGTCACACATGCCATGAATGCACAGGCACAATAGGGCCAAGGATCTACTATCAGAGTAATGCCGGTGCACTAGCCTAAGCCCAGTAAGGACAGATTCCAATGGATGCTGAAGGCCCTCCACAATGACTTCCTGCTTCTGAGGCTACGTAACAACAATGCATCACCACAGTGTCGGCGAGCAACAATTACTTGGATCCACAGTGCCGGGCCATCATGGGGTTTGAGATCTTTAACTTGGAATGACTTTCAATTTCATATAATAACACACAACACTTGCCGTGACACATTGTGGTTTGAGGGACTGCAAAGTAACCAATTGGAGACCTATGTGCCTGTCCACGTTGCTCCATGGTCACCCTAGAAAAATATCACCTATTGAGCAGCACCCATTTACCCAAATAAATTGAAAATCTAAACCGCTTTACCCACTACCACCACCATCACAAACAACATGCATCCTTGACTCACCACTTAGACATTGACTCACCAATTAGACATTGGTCAGCATGTTTTTAGAAAAGAAACACTTAGAAGGATTCTCTTTTACAATTATGTCATACTTTACAAAACAGGTTTCACCCATACAATAAATATGTAAAAGTTTTTTTATACATAAGCCCAGATATTCAAAGGGGTTGCATGCATGCGCAGAACAGGGATGCACCAGCGAAGTCTGAAAATGCGCCATTCTGCGATATTCAGTGGGAAACAGATGTGTCCCCCAAATCACAATGCGCAAGAGTGCAATGATAATGAATGCATGTGCAACTGAAGGAGGAACCATGCATAAATGGCGCTGATGCGATATTCAACAACATTCGCCATGCGCAACAGGGAAACAAACGGAGTTGCGTGATAGTGGAAATGATCCAAAATAAAAAGGAACAAGAGAGAGCGCAAGAATGCTACAGGAAGCCACATGTTGGTGAACTGCAGGCAGACACAGGCACACAGAAACTGGGAGCAGGGCAGGAGCAGGACAGAGCACCTGGAACCACCAGGAACAGAGAAGGTGTGGGGAGCCTGTGCCACAGTGCAGGACAAAAGGGTAAGTGCCACACAGCACTGAGGGCACAGAGAGTGGGCAGTACAGCCACTACAGGGAGCGTTCCCAGTGCAGGGAGTAGCAGCAAGGACAGCAGGGAAAGAGAAACAGCTGCGGGGGTTACACAAGCCAGGGACATGGCCAGTGCCACCATCCAGATGGAGGCAGTTATGAGGGGGTGAGAGGCAGGCAACAGAGGGCGCGGCCGTGGAAGGGTCCATCGGTATGCCCCCAACAGACAGTATCAAGCCCGCACCAGCTTGAGCTGTACACTGATACTGAGATCGTGGGCTGGTACCGCCTGAACCAGGCGATCAAGAGGTGGCTCTGTGAGTTGTGCAGTGATGTGATGCAGGCACCCACGCGAGCAGAGTCATGCTCTGTCAGTGGAGACCAAAGTGACAGCTGTCATGTGTCTGCTCACCACGGGTTCCTTCCAGAGACCAGCGGGGGCAGACAGGCATAACCCAGTCGGCCGCATCATGCCTCCTCACCAATTCCCCAGTGCACTGCTGCCACATGCTGCAGGCCATCCATTTCCCCAGCACACAGTGGAGCACACAGCAAACATACACGAGAGTTCCACAGGGTAGCACCGTATGCCAGGTGTGCTCGGGACAATAGACTGCACCATGTGGCCATCCGCGCTACCTGGCCCCAAAGGGATGCATACATGAATTGGAAGGGTATGCAAGCATCAACTGCCAGGTGGTGTGCGGCGTCAGGGCGCGATAATCAATGTCTGTGCCATGCACCCTGGGAGCACATGATGCCTTCATCTGGCACCAGTCCACACTGTGCCACAGGTTTGAGTGGGGACATCCCCACTGACCACCTAGTGGGTGAGTATGCAAATCACACAGAAAGACATGGAGCTTGGGAGGGCATAGTCAGAGGTGACATGGGTATTGGCCTAGATGGCCCATGGCAGCGGCGCTGATCACCAAACTAATGTCCACCCTCTACACACAGGTGACAGTGGATACCCACTCCGTCCCTGGCTGCTCACACCATACTGACGCCCGTGACCCCATCGCAGCAATGCTAATAAGGCACATGCCACCACATTAAATGTCATTGAGCGGGTGTTCGGGATGCTGAAACGCGTTTCCATTACCTGGACACGTCTGGCGGTGCCCTACAGTACAGCCCCTCAAAGGCCTGTGGGCTATTCCTGGCCTGTTGTATCCCGTACAACGTGGCCAATGACTGTGGGATAGCTGTTCAGGTTGAAGAGGGGGACAGCGATGGGGACGATGAGGCGCTGGTGAAGATGGTGATGGGCAGCCCCTTGGTTGAAGGACCCCATCTGATCCAGATGGCACAGCTGCACTGGGACACCATCACAGAGGAGCACTCAACCAACCAGGTAAGTCATGGGGCCATGTGCAACCACCAGTGGCAAGGGCACAACCCACAAACACGCATGGACAAACCCCAGGGGTGCATGTCGTTAAGGGAATTGGCTGAGCACTGAACCGCACATGCCGTCAGGGATGGGCAAGCTCTAACACAGCATGTGGTCACACACACACACCCCACAAGACATGCACAAAGGGTAGGAGGCACGCGACCCCAACCGCCACCTCTAGCCACACACCGTCCACAGACCACCACGCCCAGTGCCTGTCATTGTGCGTGTCAGAAACTGGGCACCATTGCACAGTGGCGGACAGCACAATGCAGGCATCATCATGCACGCCACAGCGGACAGCAGTCGGGAGGGTGTGCAGATGGAACATGTGTGTGTGTGTGCAGGGCCGGTACCCCATCCGTGCATTGCACATTGAACAACACAATGCACACAGGCAGCATCAGACAGTAGCTGTGGTGGGACACAGGTCAGTCACATGCAACAGTGCCACAGCCACCGGATGCGTGGTGGCCCCCACAAGACCCACCAGCAGTGAGAGGCTGACCAGTGGCCTCCATGGGGTGGCACCGACGGTTCCCCAGGGTTCTGTTGTTGAAACGTGACTGTGCTCATGCAGGGGTCTGATGCACGCCAGGCATGTCTCGGGATGCGCAGCTGAACCCACTGTCGACAAGGGGTGTCATCGATGCCGGGAATGGGGTGGACATGCACCGCGCGGTGTCTGCGATGCATGGGCAAATAACCGTGTGCCCACTGTGGCCATGGCAACTATGATTGTCTGTGTCAGCCTGTCAATGGCAGCGGTCACATCCTCCTGCATCAGTCCATCCTTGTCAGGAGCAAGCGGTGTCTCTGCTGCACGTCTCCTCTGCCTAGCGCAGAGCCGTACTGAGTGCATCCACCGCCGTCACAAGCCGCAACTGCTGATCAACTGATTCTTGAGTATGTGGGTGTGCTCTTCTAAGAGGTCATCTGCCTGATCGGCATGCTGTCCCTCACGGTGTTCCGTGGCCCTGATGGGCAGCACCCTTGAAGGTAAGCGCTGCACACTGAGGCCAAGCCTGGGCATGTCCACAGGCGGTGCGCTGGCGCTGCCCCTGACACTGTACCCCCATGGCCATTGGCCAACTGCTGACACTGCCCCTCCAGCTGCCGCTCTCCAGGGCTCAATGGTGCCGCCGCAGTGGCAAGCAACCCCACTGTCCTGGACACACACCAGTGCCCCCCACTGATGTAGACAGGCACAGGCTGGGACTGTGATGTCATGCAGGCCTCCACAGCGGCACCACCCATGGCCATGCCCGTGATTGCACCTGCTGTGTGGCCATCCTGCGGCCCACACATATCACTGTCCATGAAGTGAGCTCCATCATCATCAGTGATGGATCTGGCACCAGCCCGAGTCTCAGCATGCTGGCATCCATGGACGCTGGCAAGTTGGGACATGGGCAGGGCCTCCTCCGCACCTGCTTTACCAATATCAGTCCGGACACTCAGGCAGGCCCACTGTCGCCCTGACCCTCGGATGCCTGTGGAGGTGGATGGGCCCTCTTCATGTCCATGGTATCGCCCAGTGGACAAGCCTACCACCACTGACCTTTGTAGATGCTCAGGGCTGTAAGGAACACAGTAGCATTAATGTATCTGCCCTACCCTGTCCCCCATTGACAGGACAGGACCTACCATGCAGTGACGGGCTACCACCCGTCTGGAATCCACCACCTGGAACACCCTCGATGGCACAGGCCACATGCTGCCAGTAACCTGCTCTTCTCGTGGGTTCAGGCATTGCACGGCCATCTGTCCCCCACCAGTCACAGCCCGTGCTGCCCTGATGGCAGCCACCTTGTCCTTAATCCTCCATCTGTCCATGCCCATCTTCTTTTTGCACTCCTGCAAGAGACCGTTCGTGGCTGCCATGCAGGTTGGCGGCACGCACCACCTCTTCCCGCAGCAGCACGGGCTGTGGTGTTCCCCACCTTCTGCTGAGCAGCGGCTGCTGGTCGAGGTAGGCCTCAAACAGGGCATCTGTTTCTGCCTTTGTGAAGTTAGGCCTCCTCTTCCTCCCACGTCTCTGTTCCTCTTCTTCCACCTCGTGATCGCTCATTCTTCATCCTGTGAGAATGGCAGGAGTTGCCTGTGACTGGAGTCCCATGCATGTCCCACACACCACAGTCCACACTCCCAAACAGCATGCAACTCACCACAATAGACTGCAATAACAGACTATGGCCACTGCAGCCCAATGTCGCATTTTTATAGCGCAATGCATGCAAATGAGAGAGGCACAATTATAAGTGGATGCAAATGCAGTATCTGCGCCATTGAATGATTGATTAGCTGATTTGCATATGCTGGCTGAATATCGGCGTTGTTGCGCTTTGCGCAATTGTGTTGAGCGATTGCTCAGGCAAGGCGCATTTCTGTGACATGCTCAGTAGACACCGAATGGTGCAATGCCCAGGGTGATGATGCCGCGCCTGCTGCGCTGCTGGCGTGCTGTGCATGGGAGGCAATGCGGGCACGACCACCATTGTGCCGGTGGCACTACTGCGCTGTTCACATGTATGGCGCTCTGGCACTGGGGTGCTGTGAGGCGCACTGGCCTGGCGGCGCCGGTAGGCCGCTACAGGAAGTGGCACCAGGCGCGCGCAACCGCTACATGCGGTGAGTACCAATTGCGCTGTGGCGGTCCGGCGCAAGAGACCCCTGACCTGTGCTGACCTTTGCCCCTAGGGCCTATGCGACTGCATGGGTACACCTCTATCATGCTGTTGGTGACAGCACAATGGGGAATGACAGTGCAGTACCACGCAGTATCCGCGTGGTGAGCGTGTGCTACAGAGCGCCATTTGATACCAAAACTGTACAGATGGCAAGGAGAAGGGCACCCATCTGGAGCCAACTTGAACTGGCCAATCTGGTCCAGTTGGTGGAGTCCCATGCCACTGCCCTATTTGGGGAGGCACCCCCTGGACAGGGCCAGGAGTGCGGTGTGGGAGGAGGTGGCAGTGGCCTGGAGGAGGCCACAGGAATGGAGAGGATGGCAGAGCAGTGCAGGCACACGCTATGGTGACCTGCAGCGGCGGGACAGACAGGCTTGCTCACCTGCAGGACATGCCAGAAGCGGCACGTGCCATGGCCAGGTAGGTGCCCCATTCATACACTGTTAACGTCCATACGGGTATCATGGTGGCATGTGTCCAGCACATGGGGGCCGTCCCAGTGTTGGCCATGGTGGTGGTATCGGGGTGGGGGAGGATGGGTATGGCTGTGTGGGATTGCACACACACAGGGGTGGGGGACTTTGCTACTGGATTGTACTGATGTTCCTCTCTCCATGCTTACCCTAGGCCCAGAGGAATGCCGGCGGGTGAGGGAGAGGAGGCTGCGCCAAGATGACCAGCAGGCCATGAGGGATGCGGACCTGACAGGCGCAGGGACCAGACTGATGATGGTGAGTGCCTTACATCCATGATTACTATTGCATGCTGTGTTACAGAGGCGGGCAGTGGGGCATGACCACCATCCTTGATACCACTGCCATGCACGCCAACTTGTTACAGTCAGCACTGTCCAGTGGCACTGCATGTCTGGGAGTACGTCAATGGTGGTCCATGCATGCACCGGGTACATGGCTGTGCCACTGCCTTCACACCGCATAGCCATGTCACTGTACAGCCACGGTGGTGCTGTTGCGGGACTTGGGCGGTGGGTGTGCAGCAGTCCGCACGTCTGTGTGTGCCTGGGTAGGTAGGTCATGCGGACGTGATCACTGTGGGTGGTCGCACACCATCACAGGGCATGTCCCACAGCTGTATGCCATGCACAATGGGTGGGCTGCAGGGGATGGACATTCACACTTATTGACTCTGCTCCCTTGTCCTAGGTGGTTGGCATTGGATCGCTCTGGAGAGGGCCTTGCAGGAGTTGCTGCAGCTGTCAAGGGCATCCCTTGAAATACTCCAGGGGCTAGAGGGCATGGTGCAGAGGCGGAGGTCGCACAGACACCACAGGACCAAGAGTGGGGCAGGCGTTGGGCCCTCAATGCCCCAGATGATTGCTACCTCCTGGACCCACCCTCACACCTTCTTCCCTCTCCCAGTTGTTCACCCCTGCCCTTTCCTGCCCCCACCTGGTTTGGCCCTTCCCCAATCATGTATATATACAGTATGTACAGTATATAGTTGTGTTTATTGGATTTTTATAATACATTTGTTTTGTTATGACAACTGTGGTGGTCTATGATTTGCAGCGAGCTACAGGTGCTCAGCTGCAGTGGTGTTGCATGCATCAGGGTTGTTGCAGGCATGGGCGTGTGCATGTGTGTCCAGAGGGAACCGCCCATGGTGTGGGTGGGGAATCAGTCACTGTCTGTGGTTTTGTATGTTGTTCTCTGTGTACTGGTTGCCTGTGCAGTGGTCCACGGAGCATGCTCTGTGTCCATGGTGCCCCTGTCAGACTGTCCATGGGCTGTGCAGCTGACACCTTGCATGTCTGTGATATGCACCATCTGCTGGCATGTCAGTTGTGGCTGTCCATGCTGGACAACCACTGTACCCAGCACAATGCCAGGTTGCCTCCTGTCACCGGTGTGGTGCCCTCTGCCTTGGGTGACATTGTTGCCTCCGCTGTTGTTGTCCCATCTTCATGCTGTCACTTGTGCCTGTTGCAGTGGATGTGCTCCACTGTCTGTCACTTTGCTCCCGCCACATGCTGGTGGGATACAGCTTCATGGTGCCTGCATGAGGTGGCTGGCACACCCAGCCATGTAGGGGTGCTGAGTGTGTACATGGCTGCCGTGGACACACCAGTGGCTTGGTTGACCCGCTACTGTGTCCTTGTGTTGGTGTGCCCTTGGGTATGGGTGGGTGTTTGTCCATGCACTGTGTTGCATCCCGTGGGAGCATGCTTCCATGTAACACTGTGTGTGTCTGTGCTGGCTGTTGTGGCCAGTGCTGGGATGGGATGTGTCCTTGGGAGGGTGTGCAGGGTGCTGTACCACTGGTGGTGGGGTCGGGTATGCTTTATAACATGTGGGATACCTCGTGTGCTGATGCATGGTCGGTCTCAGCTGTACCTCGGGGGACATGCAGAGGCGGCACTGTGTATGCAGTTGTTGCATCGCTGTCTGCTGCCGCCTGCTGCAGGGGTGCTCATGGTGGGGCTGCCTTGCATGGCTCCGTGGAGCACAGGGTTGCATTGTCACAGTGGGGTGGTGGCATGCATGGGGTGTCCTGCACCGCTGGGCGCTACTCCTGGGCAGGGTGTAAGGGGATCATGGTGCAGGGTGTGCTCTGCATTAGTGGGATGGTGTGGCATGAGGCGGTTGCCCCTCCTTGTGTGCGGTCACAGCTTGCCAGGGGGTGTGCTGGGGCACCATGTCCCGGCTGTGGGTTGGTTGCTGGTATCCATGGGCCGGTGGTTATTCCGGCTCTCCACCAGTTGTGCAGTGCATGGGGTGTGGGGGTGATGTCTGTTCTGCTGTGTGCTCCTCTGCCCATCTGTGGCATGGGTGGTGGGCCTTGCATCCTGTCTCCGCATCCCTGGTTGTGCTGTTGCACTGCTGCCCTGCTCCACGGGCATCCCTGGTTCGCTATGGCGCATCTGGACTGCTCCACTGAGCATCCCTGGTTGTGCTATGGTGCATCTGAACTGTGCAACTGCACATCCCTGGTTACGTTTCTTGCGCATGGGCGCAGTGGACTTGCGCTTGCTCCTGCTGTCGTGCACTTTTTGGGTGCAGTTTGAATATCCGGACCGTAATGCACATTTGTAAGATAATGTGTATTCACTATGTAAAGTAAGTCACATGTCCCAGTACAGTACACTAAAAAGTTTGATTGAACAGCTGTGGCCCCTCCTACCCAAGGCAAATTTATAAATACATTGTTTGAAATGGTGCATTTCCGCATTTTACAGCTAAGTACAATATATTGCAGCCCACCAGGATGATACTGATTTTGCTGCTTCCTGCAACAATGTTGTAAACATTTTACTGTTTATGAAATTGGATTATTTGCTTCTTTTTATACAGTGGACTGTTTCTCACTCTGTCTCTCTCTCTCTCTCACACTATGAAATACCCCCAACTCACATATAGCCTTTGTTAATATCCTTCTTCCACCACCGCCCTGCCATGAAGAAACTATACATCCTAACATTTTGCCACTGAAGTGCTGGTTACAGACACTCATACTGAATATAACTTATGGCCAGGGTTATAATAATGTTTGCCATGCGCCAAGTCAAACAAAGGTCCGCTTTCTAATGACCAGCTGGGAGAAGAAAATTGTTCCATAATAGAAATGCTATAATGGACTACTACTTATACTTTGTTGCATTTTTCCGGCTTCTATTATATCTCAAAAGTGGTCTACATGTACAGAAGGCACATTGAGTTCTCACAACATGATATCTGTTGCGAATCTAGACCTTTGCCTCTGTATTATGTCCTCCTTTCTGGCTGTTCCATTTGGTGATATTACGTGCCAATGACTTCTTGGCCATGGGAGTAGGGGTTTACGCTCTTTACTGCTCTTCAGTACCGACTGGATCATCCACTTTTGTGTATTGTAGTGTTTCTTGCATTTCACTGGTTTGGCAGCCCACTTCTGTGTACTTTTGGGGCACACTATTCTGAATCTCTGCTGTCCTCCAGATGTCAGTGCTGATGGTCTCACGTTCTCATTATGGTCCTTGACTGCCAGCTGTTGTCTTGCCAACATCTCAACATATGAGAAGTGTTGTCTCTTTAGACAATATTTCAACAGCAACAAATGGAACACTTCAAGTCCTCCGTATGGCAGAATTGAGTCACTTCACCTAAATCCTTTGTGAATTTCCTGTTGAAAATAACAGACTTCATGGCAGAATGAGCAGCTGAGTTTGGTCTATCCTTATCTTTCGGGCCTTCTGTTCAAGTGTGAGTTTCGCATGCACATCTGTGAAATTTTCTGCAACCTCCCACTTATACTTGTCAACCACGTGGTGTCTAGGATGTCACCATCTCATGTAGAAATGATACATCTCCTTACCGTGAGCAGGCCCACCAGAAATTATTTGATATAGATGATATCCACAGCAGTACATCATTGCATTCCTTTTTTACCTTTTAGAAACAATTGTTTTTATCCACTTTGCTAAGTGCCAGACATCAAACTGCTGCGTGATGTTGTGTTGTGGTGTGTATTTCTTATTCATGAGACTGTTGATCTGTACATGCCAATCTGTTGCAATGGTACTGACTGGAACACCATGCCTAGTAGCGATCAAGGCAACATGAGAAGACCTCTTTTCCATGTTGGTTGAACTGGACACTTCTGTGACTTGCACAGGTGGAAGTCCGCAACCTTCCCACTGTCTTGATCCATCATTGTGTCGTGCACTACTTTTCCGAAAAGCCTGGTGGTTGCAAATGCCGTCACGACACAGTCTCACGCTCTATTTGGTCTTCAACATCACAGTGAGCTCAATTGCTGGTTGCTCCATTCCTTATTTACAACCAGGAACAAATACACTTTCTGTATCCAGTTAAACGTCTGATGACTAAGGAATTTTAAGCCTAGCATTTCTGCAATACATTGTACCTTACCAAATGTGTTGCCGCTGAATAAAATTGCAGCTGAGAACTCTATGTTTCCAGCAGGCATTTTGTGCAGTGTTGGCTGAGAGGTCCAATCGCTGTTGTGCCCTTTCTGGCATTCCATCTTGACATGCAGCATTGTGCCTTGGTAGGCATTATTTCTCTGTCACAGGATTTCCACATTCACAGCAGTGCTTTTTTTTTTTGCATTATTTTTTCATTAATTTTCCATATATCAGACAGAGCATAATATGATAAACAATGATACCCAAATGGTAACGCGATACATGAATTTCATACTTATTCAGTCAGTTTATAGTCCAGTAATAATGAAATGATCTATGACATGTAACTTAACATAATCCATTCTGTATACCATAGCAGTACTTAAATAAAGCTTCTAAGTTTGACAAGTACACCAGGAACTTATCAGGGGTATCAGTATCAGTGTCATGGTCACAATCTTAAGTCTTCTGAATCAGTGGAAGAATCAAGTAATCATCAGAATCGGAACATACTCACTGTCATTATCCACTTCGCATTTGAAACATCCGTAGTAGAATGTGATGATGTGTCAGAGCCCTCTATTGAACTAGTACTACATTGTATGTCTCTTTGTAAAACGGATATACATTATCATTAACATCACTTTCAACATCCATGGTTGCAATGTATCAATGATCTTTGCAACCTTCTCCATGCAACCAGTAAAACTGAATTCAAATTCAGGCCACTGTGCACCTGTTCCTTTGTAGCTTTTGTATCTGTTTTCATTCCTTGGAAAGTATGATAACATCATCAGTGTTGCAACACAGGAGTATGCTTTCTGAGTGCGGTGGCAATGCTCCTTGAAACTCTATAACTGGGTCAGGCTTTCCAACTTGGTTTCTTCCACTTCAGTGTCATCTAATGCAAAATGGGAATGGGGTGGCACATAGGACAACAAGCAGCTCATCAATAATCTGTGTTGAAGTAAAACATAGACAGTTAAAATGTCCTTCATGTGGCATCAATCAATATTTCATGTGGTTATACGCATGTATAACATGGGTCATACCACAGAGCACAAAACAATTGGTCAAAGAGTATCAGGTGACAGTTGAGTAACTTTCCGCTTCAATCAACAAGTACTGTACCATGAGTCTACCTGAAGCAATGTTCTTTGGCAGGCACAGTCGTCAGCTGGGCCCTTTGAATAGAATGCAGCAGCGAGTGGTTGTTGGGGCAATTTGGGCTGACAGACTAAGTCTGTTTTCAGTTATAAATGCCAGTCATCCGTTATCTGGATCTGGTATCAGATAAAGTGACACTATGTTCATATAATTGGTTTAACTGTTGTTCTGAAAATTACCAGAACCGTACTTCACCAATTACATTGGAAGACTATATATAACAGTAAAATGACTCTTAGACATGACTGTTGCTAATCTGACCACGCCATGGTGCTATGGTGGTGTGGGAGAGAGCACAACACAGATAAACAGTTATGCAACAACTATGACATTTATCGCAGCATCTACTTACTAGCAGTACTAAAAGCTGTGCTAAGTCGTCCAAACTGTGATAGAGCATGTCCCACTGCCAGATCCTCCACTACCCTACATCTCAAGACACAGTATCATCTCCTGTTCATCAGAGATCCCAAATCATCAAGGAAGAGAAAGACAGAGAACTTCCGAAGTCTGTGGCATGGAAAGATAGAGTGAGAGATGCAAAAGCGAGCAGTGGACCACACTGCGGGGAAAGGTGGGCGAGAGAAAGAAACTGCAAGAAGTGGTCCTAGCTTGACAATGCCACCAATCAACCACGTACACACTATTTTGCATATCTATGGTGATAAAACAAATAACATATGCATGCATGCCTTCTTATACATTATTTGCATGTCAGAATGATATATTTCACTGTTCTGTATTCATCCAACTGAACGTCCCCATGTTGGTGACATATTTGTTAAAGATCAAGATTATTTTAAGAGCCATAACCCACAACAGGGTATGGAGTTAAAGTGATTTAACCATGGCATGAATGATGTGAGCGACTCTGTCCATGATCTCATGCCTTAAAACACACCTTAAGCATTCATTAAATCCTTATAACCTCATATCCTGTCGTGGGTTGTTGCTTATGAACCATGTACCTCTTTATGACGCCTTGATTCACTTTGTTGCTCACTTGCAATTCAAAGCTTCTTTGGAGATGCTTCACTATGCAGAAAAATGCTTAGGATGGCATCAACTTTGAGCTTCCTGTGAGTCTTCAAGTTTAACAACCCAGCCTCGAGGACAAGGTTAGGACAGATATGAATCACACATTACTACACATTGCAGTTATAGGCAGCCAAGGATCAACTCGCTCACCTAGTTGCCTTATTATTTATTTATTCAGGCGTTTAACCAGGAAGGCATACTGAGCATGCTAACTGCTCAATTCCAGATGCATCCTGGGAGAGGGGAACATTGACAATAGTTGCAAACAGCATATATACAGGTGAAAATACATAGTGTGGATTCTCTAACAATTGGATTAAGTGGCTAGGCATAGAGGTCCGAAAACAGTAGAAAATAAAATAGTTTGACAGCATGGAGCAGACAACGTGAAATAAAGAGAACAGTAATTACAGTCATAGTTTAGTTACAGAACTACATGCAGACAAATACTGTCATTTCACACGGAGAGCAGAACTGCTAGGCACATGTGCAGGAAGAGGCAAAGTGAGCATGGAGCAGGGAGTTTAGGTGCCAAGGAGAGAGAAGTGACGATTGTTTGCTGGGAGGAGTTCCACAATGTTTGTATGCAGTAGCTGAATGCAGCCTGACTGGCAGTAGTGGACCTATGTAGGACAGCCAAGGAACAGAGTCCTAGCTTTAAAGAGAGTAAGCTAGGGGAGAAGGAGTTGGCCAGGGCTATGTGAGGTAGGAGGAGAGAAGCTGGGACCAAAACTTGGCTGGGATTTTGGCGCAGTGGAATTGTCTGTGATTATGTAGAGAGGGAGATCCATAGCTTAGTAAAGGGCACAATAGTGTGTGGAGAAGGGACAGTTCAGTGCAAAGTGGCAGAAGGAATGGAAAATAGGATCCAGTCTGTCTAAGGTTGACTTAGGGCCAGCACTGTAGACTACATCCCCATAGTCGAAGACGAGGAGGATAATTTTCTGCACAATGGCCCTCCGAGCAGGTGCCAGGATGCAGTCACGATTCGGTAGAGTACACCAAGCCTGAGGTGTAGCTTCTTGAGTAGGGAGTCGATGTGTGGGAAAAAGTTTAGGTGCTGGTCCAGCCATATTCGAGGTATCTGAAGGAGGTACAGGCTTCCAGTGGTGACCACTCTGGGGAGGGGCCTAGAAAGTCTCTGCCTAGTCCCAAAGGTTAGAGACTGTTTCTTGGCATTGAGAAGGAGATGGTTGGAGCCGAAGCCAGTGTTGGTCTGAGATAAAGTCCTGCTGCACTCAGGTCGAGACTTCTGAGGTCAAAGGCGGATGCATACAACACGGTGTCATCCGATACCTATGGATTGAGTGCGTGGGCAAGCAAAGGGCAGGTCGCTCAGGAAAATCGAGAACAGAAGTGGGCCCAGGACCTAACCTTGGGACGCCCAGGTGACTGGGAGAGATGCCGAGGCAGAACTAATGGATGGATTGGGACCTGCCAGCAGGTATGATTTGAACCAGGAAATGGCCCTACTGGATAGACAAGCTTTGCCGAGTTTGGCCAGGAGTAGGGCGTGGGAGACTGTGTCAATGCCTTGGCCAGGTCGATGAAGATGGCCACTGTGATGGGCCAGCATCCATCCCAGTAAGGATGAAGTCGGTAAGCCTGAGGGAGGGAGGTAGTGGTGGAGCGTGATTTCCTAAAGCCGGACTGGAAGGGGGTGAAAAAGAGGAGGAGGAGTCCAGAAGGGAGATAGCAAGAGAGTACCAGGCATTCCTGTACTTTTATGGAGGATTGGTAGGAGGAGATGAGCCGGTAATTGTTTGGTCCTGAGGATCCCCACCCTTAGGAAGAGGAATTACGGTGGCATGTTTCCATTCAGAGGGATTTCAGCATGGGAGAAGGAGAGGTTGAAAGGGAGGCCAGGGTTTGGCTATGGCAGGCCCGAAGGTGGAGCATTTTGAGTCCAGCCCAGTGGGGCATTTACCCTACTTAGATTAGGGCAACCAATGCATTATATACCTCTTCTGGGGTTAACTGCAGAAAAAGAAAGACTGAGCTGTGGGATGCCACTACTTGGGGAGGGGTTGATGATGAGCGTGTGGAGGTGCTGGTAGAGGAGTAGCATAGCTGTTAGTGAAATGAGAGTTAAACAGAGTGGCCACTGCTGGGGGATCAGAGATGGTGAGTCTGCCTACCTGCAGGGATGAGTTGGGGGGCTGCAAAGGGGGATGATGAGCGACTTGACCACATTCCAGAATTT